>LNAC01000383.1:0-36081 GCA_002007465.1 Ailurus styani
ACATTGGGGAGGGTTTGTACTTTGGTGAATGCTGTGAAAGATGTAAGCCTGATGATTCACATACCTTTACCCCTTGGGCAAAGAATAAAAAGAAAATTAAAAAAAAAATAAATGATATTCCACATTTATGAATAGAACTTAATATTTTTTTCCAAGTTTACGTATAAATTTAAAAAAGGAGAATAGATCTGAATATATCTTTAAAAATATACAGAAGGCTAATAAGCATATGAAAAAATATTTAATGTAATATGCTATTAAAAATTACAGATTAAAACAACATTGAAAGACTACTACATATCCATTAGAATGGCCTTAATTAATTAAATAATTAATTAAAATATTTTATTTATTTATTTGACAGAGAGAGATACAGCAATAGAGGTAACACCAGCAGTGGGAGTGAGAGAGGGAGAAGTAGGATTTCCCACATAACAGGGAGCCTGATGCAGGGCTGGATCCTAGGACCCTGGGATCATGACCTGAGCTGAAGGCAGATGCTCAACAACTGAGCCACCCAAGTGCCCCTGGAATGGACTTAATCCAAATTACTGACAATACCAAATATGGAAAAGAATGGAGCAATAAGAAATTTCATTCATTCCTGGTGAGAATGTGAAATGATGTAACCACTTTGGAAGACAGTTTGGCAGTTTTATCAAAGCTGAACATAGTCTTAGCATGTAATCCAGCAATACACAAATGAGTTTAAGAATTAGATATAAGCAAGATTCTGCACATGTTTATAGCAGCTTTATACATAACTGCCAAACAATGGAAGCAATTAGGATACCCCTCAATAGGTGAATACATAAACAAATTTTGGTAGATCTATATAGTGGAGTGTTATTCAGCAGAAAAGAGGAATTAGCTGTTAAGTCACCAAATGACATTGCCTAAAATGCTCATAGCTAAAGAAAGGAAGCTACTCTGAAAGGGTTACACTACATACTATATAGTATATTTCCAGTTATAGGACACTCTAGAAAAGACAAAATTATGTACACGGTAAAAAGATAATTTTTGTTTTCATAGGGCATGAAAGAGTTTGAAGCAAGTAAATGAACTGCATGGGATTTTTAGGGTGCTAAAGCTATGAAGAATTATACTGTAATGATGTTAAAACATCTTTAACATGCATGATGTTGTGGATTTGTCAAAACCCATGGAATTGTACAACTCAAAGAGCAAACCCCTATGTAAATTATGGACTTTCATTAATAATAATGTATCAGTGTTGGGGCAGCTGGTGGCTCAGCTGGTTAAGCATTTGATTTCAGCTCAGGTCATGATTTTAGGGTCCTGGGATTGAGCCCCACACCAGGTACCCACTCGGCAGGGGGTCTGCTTGTCCCTCTGCCTCTACCTCTCCCCTTGCTTGTGCTCTCTCTCTCAAATAAATAAATAAAATCTTTAAAAAATAATAGTAATGTATCAGTATTAATTCATTAATTGAAACAAATATACCACAGTAATATAAAAAGATGTTAAAATAAGGGGCAATGCATGAGAGGGGTTATATCTGATCTCTGGATTACCTGGTTAATTTTTCTGTGAACCTAAACTTGCTCATAAAATAAAGTATATTAATTTTTTAAAGAGGATGAAGTAATTCACAAGTATTGGAAAAATGTTTTTTATAAATTTAGCTTAATATTTCCTAAATATTGCAAAATCTGTAGTAAAGATATTTTCCATTGCTATATCTGTTAGAAATAGAATTTTTTATTATACTACAAACAAAAAGAAATATAGAAATATATTTGATGTCAAAATAAATACCTTCTAGACAATTCTGAAAATTGAGCAAATAATAAAGACAAAAACTCTATATTAAATAACAAACGAGAGCATTTGATATTTTATAATGTATAAGAAAATAAATGTAAATAATTACTTGTATCTCATATTTAATTCTCATTTCAGGGGTGTCTGGGTGGCTTAGTAGATTCAGAGTCTGACTCTCGATTTCAGCTGGTGTCACGATCGCAGTCTTAAGAGCTAACCCCACATCGGCTCTGCCCTGGGCGTGAAACGGCTTAAGATTCTCTCCCTCTTGGGGGGCGGGGGGGGATTCTCATTTCAAAATCTATTTTATTACTTATAAATATTAGAAATGTAAAGTTTAAATGTTGTATACGAATCATGTTTTGGCAACTTCGTAGTAAAAGAAGAATTTTCCCATGAGAATTTTTTTATTGTTTTATCTAATTAATTCAGATCTATGTATGGGATTTTATTAATGTTTTGTGAACATGATGTTATAAATGTACTCCTAGGCCCAGATATTTTTATGTTAATCAACTCCAGCTCAATTTTTTTTTAAAGATTTTATTTATTTGACACAGAGAGACAGCCAGAGAGGGAACACAAGCAGGGGGAGTGGGAGAGGGAGAAGCAGGCTCCCCGCTGAGCAGGGAGCCGGATGTGGGGCTCCATCCCAGGATCCTGGGATCATGACCTGAGCCAAAGGCAGAGGCTTAACCCACTGAGCCACCCAGGCGCCCCAAATTGCAATATTTTTCTTTATAACTTAATATGTGGCTTTTGTTCAAGGCCAGTGTTAATTTTCTCTGTCCCAGTATCCTAAAACTTTGAATGTATTTCTTTTAATCACGATTATACAGGCTCTCAATATGTTTTAGTTTTAGATGCCTAGACTGCCCCTTCCGGAGAGATGCCCTGAGGAATCCCAATTTCAAAAACAACCATTTAAGTGTGTTAAAAACCATTCAGCGGGCGCCTGGGTGGCTCAGTGGGTTAAAGCCTCTGCTTTCGGCTCAGGTCATGATCTCAGGGTCCTGGGATCGAGGCCCGCATCGGGCTCTCTGCTCAGCAGGGAGCCTGCTTCCTCCTCTCTCTCTCTGCCTGCCTCTCTGCCTACTTGTAATTTCTCTCTCTGTGTCAAATAAATAAATAAAATCTTTAAAAAAAAAAAAAAACAAAAACCATTCAGCATTTTCCATTACATATGTAATAGGACAAAAATGGATCACTAGAAAGAAACCTGATCTATTGAAATGGAGAACAAGTTTTGACTTTACACCCTAGATTCAAAATCATTATAATTATGTTTGTTTGTTTGTTTGTTTAATTCACATACTTTATCAGAGGCATCACATCCTCCAAGAAAAAGAAAGAGGGGATCTTTCTAACAATACCTGCAGAAGGTCTTTTGCTGGTTCTTTTCACTCCTTATTATCCATAGATGTCACATGTGCATGATTTCTGCTGTGTTGGGGAGAATCACAGCTGGTAACTATCACCATAATTCAAATCCACACCTGGTGTGATATTGCCAAAAAGATTCTTCACTAATTTATATGATGAAACATCTTTTTAGCACTTCTCACAGAACTGCAAGGTAGTTCAGAAAAAAAAAAAACACCTGCAATCTCTACTAAAAGGAGATATTTGTTATCTAAAGGACTGTTTTCATTGAATTTATTTGATTATTTCATTAGAGTTTATTATTTTTTTCCACAATTTGTATTATTATGCATTGAATCACTGACAATTATATATTAGTGTCAGATATGTAATTCAAAACTATCCTTTTGAAATATTTTTGAGGATCCTTCTTAATTTTTCCAACTGTCTGAGACTTTCCAACATACCAAGAAAGAACAAATTACTTCTTTTCCCAGTTTAGCAATTTCATTTTTTGTCTCTTTTTCTCAAGGTGGCATTCCATAAATCTTCAAGTCTCCAAAAGTTGCTTTAAAATAATTTCAGTACTAAAATATAAAATCAACTCTTTATAACCACATACTTTAAAAATTAAGGTTTCATAATTTTGTTTTTTATTTGCTGTATTGCACTGTAATTGTAGTGTTTATTTGTTCTTACATGTATCTGATTGGCTATATGATAAATGATGGAGTTAGCATTGCTGTAAAAACTCTAAGTTAGGCATTTTCTAAATTCTTCAAGTTTACTATTCAACATTTACTGGTTATATATGGCACAGTATCTATTTTAATTAGGAGTGATGGCATTAGGTGATATAAAATCATGGGTACTCTACAGAATTACAAAAAGTATTTCAGGAATTAAAATAATTCCCTAATTATAACTGTGTATTAAACCTATGAGGTTTTCAAGTATGGAAAAAAACACTTATGTTCAGAAATGTTCAAAATGAGCACTTTTATACAATAATACCCTTGTGTCCAAACTATAAATTCTTTTAATTTCTAGATGTAATTTTTAAGATTATCATACTGTATTTTCAAAGCTGCTCCAGTGCAGTTAGTCATAAAATAGCTAATAAAATAGTCTAGTCAACTTTAATGCAAAGTTTTAATTCAATCAATAAATAAACACACATCCCCCCACCAAATTTTATAAGCAAGTAAATTTATAGGTTTGTACAGTAGTTATTGAGAGGAAGGGAGGTAGAAAATGGATCAGAGAATCAGGAGCCAGATGAAGGGGAATACTGTAGGCTTCTTAAAGAATTCGTATTTAGTTTCAATATAATGGAAATAATTTGGAGAAATTTAGGCAGTATAGTACCTTGCTATAATTTACTTTTTTTCTTAAGTAGAAGCTAGAATCTAGAAATAAGATTATATTAATGTTAGCGACATGTTAATTCAGAATATCTATTTTTGAAAGCGGGATTATCAGTAGGTTCAGATAGTATAAGTAAAGGATATGGTCAAATGTCCCAGATGCATCAACACCTCTCCTTCAGCTCACACCTATGGCATCATTAGTTTTTCCTCACGACCAGGAAAAGAGATTTGGCCAGGTTCAAAATTGGGTTATTTCTATATATTACAATAGGATAAAAAATGGGTGCTGCCAATGATAGTCTTTTTTTTTTTTAAAGATTTTATTTATTTATTTGACACAGAGAGAGAGATTACAAGTAGGCAGACAGGCAGGCAGAGAGAGAGGAGGAAGCAGGCTCCCCTCTGAGCAGGGAGCCCGATGCGGGCCTCAATCCCAGGACCCTCAGATCATGACCTGAGCCGAAGGCAGAGGCTTTAACCCACTGAGCCACCCAGGCGCCCTGCCAATGATAGTCTTAAACTGAAAGAGGCTAAGAAAAATAATATACAGAATTTCAAGCAGTACACCTAATCATCATCTTTGTATAGAGGAAGGAGTGGTTAAAAGCAAGGTGTACATAGACTCTTGAACAAATGTAAATACCTTGACTGAGGATTCCTATCTCATATTGAGGTCTTTCATCCATTTTGAGTTTATCTTTGTGTATGGTATAAGAGAATGGTCAAGTTTCATTCTTCTGTATATAGCTGTCTTTGATGAAGGAAGGTTGTAATAGTTAACAAGAGAGTCTTAGAAAAAGGCTTTTGGGTGAGTCCATGGGAATCAGCACAAGTGGGTGAATTTTTGTGTCGCGTGTCCTGAGAACAGCATCTTCTGCAGAAGAGATACTGAACCACCATATTTATGTGTGGATATTAACCTGTCTCCATCTGTGGTCACTACTGTGTTTGCCTAACAGACCTATGAACAGAGTATTCACAGTGTCTTGTATGAAGGGTATATGTGGGCCTGATGATGTGAGCTCCCTCTCACCAAGGTTATTCTAGTTACTGCCAGAGTTAAAGTCACCAGCAGAGACCAAACCATCCCTCTGATGGCAAGTGAACTCATGAGACTCACCCCTCTCACTATGGAAGGGGCAGGAATTTGTCTGAAGTAGAATTATATGTATTTCAAGTATAGGAAAAGATAATAAACCACCATAAGGGCATTGTGGCCCTTTATAACTATTGTAGTTATTATTCTAGAAGTTGTGACCAGCTTTTACAGTGGATAATCTGTAACTAGCATAATAGTAACTTAGCATAATGTGTGGATCCAAGTTGTGGAAGGAGAAGACCAGAGTACAGAAGAACTTGTTGGTGACTCCACCTATACATGCCTTGTCATGTACTACAGGTCAATTTGATTGTTTCCTAATATAAGCACTGATTAATTATTGTTGAAAACATTTGGATGCTCAGCCTGTGCCTGTGCCAGGCTAAAAATGCCAAGGAATTAAAGACTCCAGAATCCTTCTTAACCAATAGGAAATTATGGCTCAATATCTACAGGTGAAAACTACTTAAAAAACACTTTACTTGCCATCTTTCCTATAAATATTTCCTTTTATCACCTCCAAGAAATAGTTTTTTGCACTCTTGGGTTTTCATCTAACTTTGGGGAGACTTCTTGAAGACAATCAAATAGATATTCCCCACCCTCTGTTTTTATAAATATGTAGAACAGTACAGGGAGAGGTCCTGGTTTACTGGAATCTTGTTTATATGCAGCTTAGCACATATTTCTGAAGAATAATGAAAGGTAAGAGGATTGCATGTATTTTGATATTTCCTTTCCTGTAATCACTACCTTAATTAACTCTATTTTAATAACTTTAGGATGCTAGCTATATATGTGGCCATATTCCCTTTTCCACAGCAATTACTATATCTAACTTTTGGTGGTGATGTTCATTTCTCTTCTAATTCTGTTCCACATGGATCACCTAAACTAAAAGACTAAGCTATAACATTTGTGGAAATATACACTTTATGTAAAATAACAGGGAAATAGGAAAGGGGAATCTGGATTTGTTGGGTCATTTGGCTTGAGTGGTAGGGTTTGCACTGAAGTTTGGATTAACTGAAAAGTCTTTTCTTGTCCTGAATCTTATTCAAAATTTGTAGCTTTAGGGCACCTGGGTGGCTCAGTTAAGCATCTGACAGCTCAGGTCATGATCTCAGAGTCCTGGCATTGAGCCCCACATCAGGCTCCACACTCAACAGGGAGTCTGCTTGTCCCTCTACTCCTTACCCTGCTTGTGTACTCTTCCTCTCTCAAATAAATAAGTAAAATCTTTTTAAAAAATGATATCTTTAAAGATTTCTTTAAAGTATATTGGAGACCATGCCAACCTGAGATACTTATTTCCTCTGAAATTCAAGAAGGTTGACCAAGTTTTGTACCACTTTCTTAGAGGTAGAGATTACAATTCAGCAATTGTTGTTTGGTTTTAGATAGTGTTTTGTCATGCCCCAGAGCACTGCATCCCAGAAGCTTCACCGTACTTTTTGTTTTAGTTACCCCATCACCTGATCTATCTATGTATTATCAGGTTAGCACTGATAACTGCTACCTGGTGTTCCAGGTTTAGTCAGCCTGCTGTACAGTCAGTATGGTGGTTCTTGATGATGGTCCCAAAATGAGAGGTGCTTAATAATTCTGTAGACTGAATTATGACAGAAAGGTGAAGTAAGCTGGAAAAAAAATGTTGCTGTCAGTTGAAAACAAGTAGTTTATAGTATTTGTGGGTGCCTAGAATTTGTGGGTGGATAGAATATAAAACATTAGCCTGAAAGCTTATAAAAGATGACAGGATCTGTGTTGATTTGTTCAAGTAAAGAGCTTATATTAGGAAACTGCCATTAGAGATAATACCAGTAATGTTTAAAATAATCCTCTTATATTCTCCAAGGGTCATGTGTTTTCTACATAAGCCAAAGGAGCTAAAAACTGAAGGAAGTGGTAGGAATTTCCAGTCCTCAACATTTTTTTTAATTTTTTTTTAGTCCTCAACATTTTAAGTCCGTTATAGGGGCATTAGTTTTTGAAATCCACAACTGATGTGATATCATATGTTTATTGCTATTTTAGTAAAGAGGGAAAGGGATTTATCAAGGCTTTCTTATCACAAGAAGCCAAATGGATATTGTGCCAGGTTCCATTGTGGTTAATTCACATTTGCATGTAGGAACTAAAAGAATAAGCACAAAGTAGGCTCAAAAATATACTAGATCTTTTGAGGTATCACTCAAACCATTCTCTCCCTCCTCTGCTTTCCATCTGAGTGACAAATCACAGTGACTTTCTGTGACACCAAAAATGCCTATCAAGTCAAAGTCCATAAGCCAAAATCACGTAACTCAGTATTCCCTTTTACCAGAACTAGAGGGTTTTATATCTATCATCTATCTTATCTATCATCTATCTATCAATCTATCATCTATCATCTATATGATCTATCTTATCTATCATCCATCTTATCATTTATCTATCATCTCTCTACCTCTCTCTTTCATCATCATCATGATCTATCATCTAACATCATCCTATATCTATGTAATTATGTATCTATTATTTTTTAATCACAGGTCCAATAGGACTTTTTTGAGGTTGCTCATCTATTTTGGTTCTAGGGGGTACCATGATCAATTGTGGTTGAAACCCTAGTTCAAACCATTTTGATTACAGGGTTGACCCTGCTCTTCAATACAGTCATTATGGACATTCTGTTTCTGGCAGTTACATGCTGGAGTTATTGATGGTCTCAAGCACAGTATCATTCAAGATTGATAAAAAATTGAAAATTACCCTAGGTATTTCTAGTCAAAAGAGATTTAAGATAAGTAGTTAAATACCTAGAAAATCACATGGGACTGTGTCTGGACCATTGGACTCAAATTCACACCAGTGATTCTATAACAGAAAGGTCAATAAATAGTGGAGCTACTGTTGCTTTTCTGTACTCTCATTGTTAAAACAGCCTCTGAACACCTATAAAGCTAGAAATCAGGTAATAGAATGTGGGGTCTACTACCTATTACACATACTCATATGCGGTCATCTCTGCCTTCATTCTGCTTTTCGAGTCTTATGCTTTTGCATCTAATTAATGTAATTCACGTCTTTTCTAGAATGTTAGTTGCAAAATATCATGAAAATGTAGTTTTTGCTAAGAAGAGATACTTTTTTTTTAAGATTTTATTTATTTATTTGACACAGAGAGAGAGAGGTCAGATCACAGGTAGGCAGAGAGGCAGGCAGAGAGAGAGGAGGAAGCAGGCTTCCTGCTGAGCAGGGAGCCCGATGCGGGCCTCGATCCCAGGACCCTGAGATCATGACCTGAGCCGAAGGCAGAGGCTTTAACCCACTGAGCCACCCAGGCACCCAAGAAGAGATACTTTTATTATTAAAACATATGGTGATTATAACGTGATTCCATCACGTTAAAAATATCTGAAGACTGATAATTGAGATTAAAAACTTCTCCAGGAAAAAAAAAAGAAATGAAAGTTTCAATATAGGAAGGGGAAAATACCTCTTCCATAATTGCTTTGCCTCTACATATTACTTTACCTGCATGTTTTTTGTTTTCAAGAAAATTGGCAAAAAGTGATGAAAAATAAAAGCATCTAATTCTTTTGAGGACTTACGATGTGCTGAGTAGTATTTGGCATATTACATGTATTGACTATTTAATTTTTCACTAGAACCCTAAAAGATAGTGTATTTACTTCATTTTATAGACGAGGAAATGTTATGTTAAATATGTTAAATAAAACACCAAATATCACAGCAGGAAGCAGCAGGATGACAGGGTGTTAGGCTCAGGTAATGTTTCCAAGGTGTGTGCCCTTAACCACTGTGTTATATCATTTCTAGTTTAATATTTTCTGAACACAAGTTTTTATTTTGCTGGACTCTGATTATTCTCATGGCTATTTCTTTCCAGCTGTTGGAAGAATGTAAAAATGTTAAAGGATTTAGAATCTCTTCACACAGTTTTTCAGTTTTTTCTCAAGGTTTTCTTGACCTGGGCACTCTTGCCTGTATTCATTAAATCAGTTTATATTTTCTAAGTAAACTTGATACCGCATTTTCCTTCATAAAATTTTTTAATAAAAAAATAAGGGTGTCTATCATGTATTCCAATATATCAAATATCCATCTATTTATCATCTGTCTAGCTCTTGTGAATTTTGGTGATAGGAGAAATATATGTTAAGTTGCTACAGAAACAGAAGGTACAGAACTTACAGATTTGCAATAATTTGATTGAAATTAAATTTGGATATAAAAATACATTTCCAAATACATTGTTTTCCTTCCCAGTATTAAAACTATTCTTCTTCATCATCAGAGTTATTTTGTTTACCTATAAATGGAATGAAAGACTGAAATAAAAAAGAAAGCAGAGATGATTAACTATGAATATTAAAAAGGGCAGATGTTATGTAACCTAATGTAAAAAAGATACTTCCCAAGGTAGAAATTAATTAACTTGAAAATGAAAATATATACGAGTATCATTATGATCATGCCATATGTGTGATTCTCTCTAAAGGGAAGAAATGGTCAATTAGCTAGAACTCCAATGTGGACATTAGTCCCTTGCTTGCCCAGCTAGGTTGTCCAAGTAAATAACTAGTAGCAAATAGAGAAGCAGTATCTATAGCAATTTATATAAGCACAAATTTGGAAATGTTTGTAAGCTGCCCTAAACAGATTACCAGGGACATAAGTCTGACTTTTCCTAGTGTCAAATGCTTCGTTTGTGAAATGAGAACACTAGATGCCAGGTTCCCTTAAAAAAAAAACAACAAAAACACATTTTCAGAATTTCTGCTCATCCTATGTACTTGAAATGATAGGTCACTGTCATCCATTTTTGATGGATGGCTCAATGAATGTATAACTGTATGATATAAGATTATTATTTCTTAAAAAAGGAATGATTGAGGAATCCCATGACAATAGAGATGAGTGGAAATATTATGGTCATAACTTTCCACTCTGAGTGGCTTGGAGATCTCAGTAGATTTTTTTTTTTAGAGATTTTATTTATTTATTTGACACAGAGAGAGAGGTTACAAGTAGGCAGAGAGGCAGGCAGAGAGACAGGGAGAGGAGGAAGCAGGCTCCCCGCTGAACAGAGAGCCCGATGCGGGCCTCGATCCCAGGACGCTGAGATCATGACCTGAGCCGAAAGCAGACGCTTTAACCCACTGAGCCACCCAGGCGCCCTCTTTCAGTNCTCAGTACATTTTTGCATAAAATATTGTATTTAGCATGCTCTCATTTCTAAAGGAGACCCTTTCTAATCTCACTATTTATTATTAATTTCAACCAGATATTATAAAATTGGATTAGAACTGATTGATACACAGAGTAAAAAGAAATGTATTTTTATACTGAGAATTAGTTCTACAATTGCCTTCACTATTTTTTTTTTTAACTTCAGAGAGCATGTAGAAACAGATCAGAAAATTCTTCTCATACAATTCTGACTTTCTACAGTCCTAAGAAGAGCTTGGTCCATCTCAGGAAATATTATTTCTAAGCATTATTTTTGTCCTGAATTCCCTTCATAGGAAAAAGACATTAATGTTTGGAACCTCTTTCCAGAAGCTATCATGTTACCTGTAACCTTTTTTCACTTTAAATATGGAATCTAAAAAATAAAAATATTTTATGAGATTATCCCATGCTATCCTTCTACCAACCAGATTGTTCTCAATTTCATTGAGAGAGATGAATAAATTTATTGTCAAGGTCATCTAAAGTAAATATTTAGTAATCACTACAGTAAACAATAAAAGTTATGAATAATTGTCAAACTGTTTAGATATTACATAAAATAATCAAAACTTTGTTACATGTGCTCTAGAATATATAACATCAAGTAAAAATGTTTTGAAAAATGAGCCATTGTGTTAATATTCTAATTAGTATACTAGTTGGCAACAAGGGAAAAAAAGGTCAGTAATTCTGACTTTTTGTAAAATGTCTATTACAGAATAATGTACTTGGTCTTTTTCTAAGTCACAAATTTACTCTGTCTCTACTCTGTGACAACTGACTTGAGTTTAAATTAAACCCATTTAAACTGCCAATCTCATTGAGCTCCATTTTCACTGAGCACAATAATTCATTTATTAATATCCTACTTCTATTGACTGATTAAAGCTTGCAATTTCTGGAGAAGTATGGATCTGAAATTAATATTCAGCTCTCCTTTGTAACTTCAAGTTGCAATGATCATGGCATCATATGTCCTGTTTCCTTTTCAGATCATCAATTCAACCTCATTTAGAAACAGTTAGGTGGATCCCTTCTGAGCAAAATCTATAACAATGTAAATGATTCCTTTTTGAATTTTCAGGTTAAGGAAAATTTGCAATTATCAACTCATTAGGTAGCACTTGAAAAATTTTCATGTTTAAATGTCTTTTTTTCTCTTTAAAAGTAATCATTAAAAATTAGTAGCCTTATTGAGGTATAAACTGATAACAAATAACTATATTTAATCTATTATTTTTTTCATTTAGAAATTATTCTGAATTTGTTTTTATTACTGTAACATAAATAGAAACTCTTAACTACATTTCCTACTTCAGAAAAATTAGCTTTGATTTTAATAATCTCTTTCAGTCTTTTTTTTTTTTAAGATTTTATTTATTTATTTCACAGAGGGAGAGAGATCACAAGGAGGCAGAGAGGCAGGCAGGGAGAGAGAGGGGGAAGCAGGCTCCCCCCGAGCAGGGAGCCCGATGCGGGCCTCGATCCCAGGACGCTGAGATCATGACCTGAGCCGAAAGCAGACGCTTTAACCCACTGAGCCACCCAGGCGCCCTCTTTCAGTCTTTTGAATTGTAAAGAATTCAGTTGGCTACCTATTAAGGAATTATGGTAACATATCCATATATATTGGCCAACCTTCCATTTATTCAAAATTTAACAGTTTATTTTGCATGACTTATTTTTAGTGTTTTCCTTCTTAGTTTAGAAATAACTACAGAGGTGAAAATCTAGCTTTCAAGTCCAATACACATTAAATGTACAAAAATTACCATAATACCTGAAAAATATTACAAAATTTATCTTTTTAAGAAGTCTATTCTCAACTTTTCTAATATGTCGAAGAAATTTTAAATACATAAAATTGAATAGCTGTCATTCTTCGAATTTCTTTTTCACTGAAAACTTCAACCTATTTCTGTCATGGACTTTTTCCTTAGAACTGCTCTGAGGAAACTGGTCTTTAAATGGATTTCTTAATGAGCAACTATCTAGCCAAATATGAATGTATTAAGGGACGGTTAAGTATTGTTGGATAACACAAAACATGCTGTAAATTAACTTGAAATAATGAAGTGTTGGATATTTAAAGTGGATAAAAAATAGAACATATCTGGGGTGCCTGGGTGGCTCAGTCAGTTAAGCGTCTGCCTTCTGCTCCAGTTGTGATCCCGGGTTCCTGGGATTGAGCCTGGCATTGGGCTCTCTGCTCACCGAGGAGTCTGCTTCTCCCTCTCTCTCTTCCCCAGAGCTCTCTCTCTCTCTCTCAAATAAATAAATAAAATCTTAAAAAAAAATAGAACATTTCTTTCTTTTTTTTTTTAAACATTTATTTATTTATTTATTTCAGAGAAAGAGAGTGTGAGCAGGGGGAGGGGCAGAGGGACAGTGAGAGGAACAGAAGCAGACTCTCTGCTGAACCTGGAGCCCAACACAGGGCTCAATCCCAGGACTCTGAAACCGTGACCTGAGCCAAAAATCAACAGTATAACATTCAATCGACTGAGCCAACCAGGCACCTCTCAAAAGAGAACATTTCAAATAGTTTATTGTGACTTTCATGTAAAAATTCGAATAATACGCCATTGATTTTGCTGCTACTGACTTTGCTTCCATATATTCACTACAGGCTTCATTTCTTAGTTGAACTTTTCAATTCTTTGACCAGGTCTTAGAATCTCTGCTCTTCTGGCAATGACACTGTTCTATATAAGCTGCTAACATATCAGTTTGATTTTTTTTTAAATAAAGAACGGGATGGCCCCTTTTAAAATATTTAAAACTAAATATTTTAATATGATGATAAACCATAAACTGATTTTTCAAAAATAACTTTTTATTCTACAATAGTTAGAATAACAGAAAAGTTGTAAAATTAATATACATAGTTCCCATGTGCCCCTCACCCAGTTTTCCCTGTTACTAACACCTTGCATTAGTATAATATATGTGTTCCAACAGAGTGAACAATACTGATACACTATATTAACTAAAGTCCATGTTTTATTCAGATATCCTTCATTTTTACCTAATGTCCTTTTTCTGTTTCAGAATCTCATCTGGGTTATATTTAACTGTCATGACTCCATAGGCTTCTCTAGACTGTGAGAGTTTCTCAAACCACCCTCATTCCTGATGATCTCAAATTGTTATTTGAGAAGTATTAGCTAGATGTTTTGTAGAATATCCTTCAATTTCGATTTGCCTTATGTTTTTCTCATTATTAGACTGGTAATTTTAGGGGAAAGGAAGACCACAGGGGCAAAATACCATTTCATCACATATCATTTCATCACATTTCATCATATCATATATTATACACATTAATTATTGCTAGTAATGCTAAATTTGATGACCTCAATGAAGTGGTGTTTCTCAATTTTCTTCATTGTGGAGTTACTTTTTCCCTCTTTCCATAGTGTATTATTTGAAAGGAAGTCTCTATGAACAACCCATACTTAAGGATTGCTACACTTTCTTGAGAGGTGAGTAAATACATAAATTATTTGGAAGCCTTTTGTATGAAATATTTATTTGTCCTTCCTTATTTATGTATTCGGTCAATTATTTACATGAGTATGGACTCAGGAATATTTACTTTAAGCATTTGGTTATAATTCAGTTCTATGTTATTCATTTTTTTGTTTGAACTCTTTCAGCTTTGACTACAAGTAACCCTGTCAGGCAGCTACTATGCTCCTTAATGTGCCCTTTGTTTCATTAACACTTGCTTTCTGGCACTACTCAGGCTCATTTTATATACTCCTTGTCCTAGTCTTATAATGAGCCATTTCTCCAAGAATCCTTGGTTCCTTTTACTGGAGAATGTTATCAGAAATCAATATCCAGACACCGATTGTGCTCCTTGCTTCTTATATGAACTAATTTTGAGAGGGAAAAAGAAGTGGATGACTTGGAATCTTATAGGTAAGTTAAATCAATTATTCCAGGTGAAACCACTGACCCATGTTCAGAAAAGTAATTCAGTGATTAGCTTCTCTGCCACTACCTACATACATGACCACAAATGTGTCAATATAACTTTTGGACTTCAGTTTATTCTCTGTAAGAATAATGTGCAAAATTAGTGCACAAGTACTCTCCAGGGAGATAAAAACCTGATTTGTAAACTTTTATGTTCCATAGTATATTTTTTTAATATTAGGTAAACACCTCCAAGATGGCTGATTTCAAACTACCGATCAAAGGTTTGCAAGTATTTCTGAAAATTTAATTATTGGTTGTCTTGGGCTGGTTTGAGCTAGCTGTACTCACATCACAGTGAAGTCAAGTCATATATATGCAAACCCTCAGAAACACAGACACATTTACATAAACCATACACTTACACACACACATAAGCATCTTTAAAAAAAAAACTGTTACAAAGGTAGTTTCAGTCTTTAAAAACAAATTAAAAGTAAATATGTCAATGAAGCCTTAGGGAAGGGGCACCTGGCACCTTACCCCTCAATCCTAAACATGAGTCTAAACTGAAGTTTCCTTAAGCAGGTCGCCTCTGACAGTCACAGCCAAACAGATGCTGGGAGAAATTATGGGGTTCCCTGTGGCATGGGGAGAGAAAGGTTTTGTTTTCCTAGTGCTGGGAACCCCGGCAACCTGAGTTGGAGAGGTCAGTGGTGTGGCCCTGCTTTGCCTCAATCTGAGCAGTCTGGGGAGTAGCAGGAGGCGGAAGACTCCCTGAAAATGATGAAGTGGCACCATAGTCCTGCCCAAGTCTCCAGAATGTGAGGCGTTTCACAAGATTTCTCCCAACTCTCTATTTCTCCATGCCAGCTGGAGAATGGCCCTGTGAATATTCATCCCTGCAGGGCAAGATGAGCATCGCCCACATGTGCTGGGCTTCTGGTCATCCAGTAACTGCCAGATTTTCTCTTGGATGATTATCTGGTCCCTCGTTCCCCTGCAGGCTACTGTTTCCCAAGTGTTGGTCAAAGGGTAGCCGGTGGGCAAGGCTTCAGGGTTTCTGGGTTGCCACCTCTATCTCAATCACTGCCTCCAGAAAATCCTTGTTGAGCCTCTTTAATATCTAAATATATTAATTTAATAACTGAATATCTGTTGTCCTCTAGTTTCTGAAAACACAAGGCTGCTAGAGTTCCATGGGACATTGTTGGCTGGTTCCTCCTGAAAGATACAATAATAGACAATGTGGACATCACTAGCTTCATGTGCTTACTGACCAGGTCAGGGGCTATTGACCTCCAGACTTTCTTTCTTTTCTTTCTTTTTTTTTATTTGACAGAGTGAGACACAGAGGGAAAGAGGGAAAACAAGCAGGGGGAGAGGGAGAGGGAGAAGTAGGCTTCCCACTGAGCAGAGAGCCCAATGCAGGGCTCCATCCCAGGACCCTGGGATCATGACCTGAGCCAAAGGCAGACGCTTAACAGCTGAGCCACCCAGGAGCCCCGACCTCCAGACTTTCTTGATGAGGCTCCACCATAGCCTTGACTTCCATTTTCTGGGTGCAGCACCTCCTTCAAATCTTTCCCCAGGTTCAGTGGATGTATAGATACACACACACACACACACACACACACACACACACACACACACACACACACACTGTATACATATACATACACCGTGTGTGTATATTCAAACCAGGTTAATAACTGGAGAGATAAAAATTTATTGTTTATTTAATTTATTATTTATTTTGTAGGTACTTTTTGACAAAATTCTTTTTTCCTCCTTAATTTTAATTACTCAATTGGTGGGGAAATGAACCCTCATGCACTGTCATAAACTTAAAGAATAAACTGGTATAGCATCTTTGGAGGAATATTTGGCAAAATAGGTCAAGAATCTTACAATTCCTTTCATATTTTTAATTTAATAATTCCATTCCTTGGAAGTTATCCTAAATTAACCGTCAATAAGATAATATAAATGAAAAAAAGTGTAGACATAGAAATTAGACATTGTAGGCTTAAATCTAAACTTTGAATCTCAGTTTCTTCCACTAGAAAATAGATATGCTGTAATAGTACTATTTCATAGATTTGTTAGTATCACATAGTCAAAACTCAGAAATATTAATGTTTAATTGAAGTACGATGATTATAGTATGATTTATAATAACATTTCTAAAAACCAAGTAATTGATTAAATGTGATAAAATTCTTTTTTTTTAAAGATTTTATTTATTTATTTCACAGAGGGAGAGAGATCACAAGGAGGCAGAGAGGCAGGCAGAGAGAGAGAGGGGGAAGCAGGCTCCCCACCGAGCAGGGAGCCCAATGCGGGCCTCGATCCCAGGACCCTGAGATCATGACCTGAGCCGAAAGCAGAGGCTTTAACCCACTGAGCCACCCAGGCGCCCAAATGTGATAAAATTCTATGCAACCAGTAAAAGTTGTTTTGAATGTGATACTCATTCTGTCCTCATACTTCCTTTATTTTCAAAATTTTCTACTGTGAACAATTTCTTTACTATCATCTTATTTTGGAAATATATATTTATAGATAAATAGTGCCATTACTTGTAAATATAATGAAATGATCAAATTAGTCCACATACTATGCCTTCTAGTTCTTGATTCAATATTTTAATGGCCCTATGGAAAGAAAGAGATCAAGTGTAAAGTGAGTATACACTTTCCAATGTTACTTTATATAATACTGTTTGGTCATTTTTTCCCCTTTCATTTCCTTTAACCTTGCTCTGTATGGCATTTTTTGATTCAATGTTTCATTGTCCCTAATGGTAAACACTTTTCCTCTGGTCTTTCTACCTCCAGTAATGTTGGATTCTTAACCTTTATGTCCAATATTAGCTTGACCTTTAAGACACCCAGTAACACCCAGATGTGTTGAGTAGTTATAAGAGAGACTTCCTCACAGGAAGTGCTCTTATACCATCCCAAGTATAAAGGGCCTTCAGCCTTATTTCCCAAGTGTGCAACAAAAGGTAGATGCCATGTAAGCTTTTCACTTATTGTAAACACGAAAGGCACACTATATTTTCTTCTATGGTCCCAAGTCCACTTCAACTTTTGTGCCTTCACCACAGGAATTTTGACATGTAAGATGGCTTATAAAACAAGTCGTGTCAGATCTATTTGTCATGTCTACTAGCTCTTTTACAGCTACAGATTTAAAATCAAGTATATTTTTGGTTTTATAATTCATATAATCAGAAATGCTTGGACTGTCAATTCTCTTTGTCCTTTGTTGTCTATTTGGGTCATAGTCCTTCAATTTTTCCTACTCAAGATCTAAAAGACAGTAAAAATTCAGAAATATAATTAGTTACAAGATTAATTTTAACTCTCTGAGTGTCAGTGAGTTTTTCAAGTGCTTTATGCTACCATAACTTCACATTGGCACAGGTATTGTATGATCAAAATTGTTTTAAAAGCTAAGATTTTGTCCAGTTGGAGGATACAATGATTCTGACTTTTATTCTCTTGCTTTATAGAGTTAATGTTAATCATTAGCTTCGGGTTTGGAATATTATAGAAAGCACCACTGAAGAGTGAGACACAGGGAAGTTTGCAGGTATCCTGAACAGACAGAACATGTCATGTATTTAATGCTCTATCTTGCATCCTGTGATGAATTTGTCAAGACTTCTTCAATGTCTCATTTGCAAATAATTTTTCATTGCATTACAAAAATTTAGCAGTTAGAACTATTTTTCAAATGTAGCTGTGTTTTATTTGGTATTTATTTGGTATACCCAGCATACCCATGGGCCTTATTATTGTGAAAATTCATGGGGCACCTGGGTGACTCAGTCATTAAGCATCTGCCATTGGCTCAGGTCATGATCCCAGGGTCCTGAGCTCGAGCCCCGCATTGGGCTCCCCCCTCTGTGGGGGGCCTGCTTCTCCCTCTCCCACTCACCCTGCTTATATTCCTTCTTACTGCGTGTCTCTCTGTCAAATAAATAAAATCTTTTAAAAAATTCATTGAACACGTTTTCAATTATAATCTAATTTAAAGGATCTCTTTTATAATTTCGAATTCCTTTAGTGAACAGTATAGGCAATCATAGTAATATTTTTCTTAGGAAACAGAAAAAAATTGACAAGGAAAGAGTATATTGGCTTTTGCATTTATTTGATTGGATGATTAATCTACTAATTAACCTCCCAGCTGACATTGATACATTCCTAATATTGAGATCCCTGATATTGTCAGTTCTTTATTTTTTTTAAAGATTTTATTTATTTATTTGACAGAGAGAGAGAGAGATCACAAGTAGGCAGAGAGGCAGGCAGAGAGAGAGGAGGAAGCAGGCTCCCTGGTGAGCAGAGAGCCCGATGTGGGCCTTGATCCCAGGACCCTGAGATCATGACCTGAGCTGAAGGCAGAGGCTTTAACCCACTGAGCCACCCAGGCGCCCTTGTCAGTTCTTTAAAATGTAATGTAGGAAATGGGATATGCATGAGTAGTTAATATTGACAAGGGTTTAAACTGTGGACTCTGATCTACCTCCCTTTGTATCCTAGGGAATAATTTGTATCCCCAGTTCTTTATTGTCTGTGCCATATATAGTCCTTTCCAATAAGAAACTTACCTCTGTGTTTTTTTGGTTTTGTTTTGTTTTGGTTTGGTTTTTGTTTTGTTTTTTCCCCAATCTTTCTGCTCTCATTTACTTTTTCTTGCTGTAAGACTTCAGAGAGTGCTATGGACTGAATTGTGTTGCCCCAGAATTTTATATGTTGAAGACCTAACCCCTAATGTTTAGAGACATGACCTTAGGGAAGTAATTAGGTTGAGATGAACTCATGAATATGGGGCCTTTATGATGAGATTAATCCCCTTTTAAGAATAGACACTAGGGAGCTTGCTTCCTCTCTCCACCAGCACACACTGAAAAAAGGCCATGTCCCTCCTTGCAATGTAAGGAGAGAGTCCTCACCAGGCACTACCCTACTGGAAACTTGATCTTGGATTTCTAATCTCCAGAACTGTGAAAAATAAAGTCCTGTTATTAAAGACACATAGTATACAGTATTTTGTTATGGCAGCCTGAGCTGACTAACGCACGGAAGTAGCTTGGTTAAAAAGGCCTCACCTAATTAACTCTGATACTCCAGTCGTGCCTCATACTGTTGACAGGATCTAAGCCACTACCACAGAAACACAGCTTGGGTTTCTCAGTATGTTACCAAAGTTTGGTAACAGAATTCAGATGCAAATGTCAGTTCAGTATTCATGAAAAAAATACCAAAACTCTATGTGATATGTTGTTTATTATTTAATTTAAATCAAATTTGATTAAGATTTTTATTCTATTTTATTTTTGAGAGGGAGAGATGTGAGGGAGAGGCAGAGAGAGAGGGAGAAAGAAAGAATCTGAAATAGGCTCCATGCTCAGTGCAGAACCTGACAAGGAGCTTGATCTCACAGCCCCAAGTTCATGATTGAGCCGAAATCAGCAAGCCGTCAGATGCTTAACCCACTGAGCCACTCAAGTGCCTCTGATTAACACTTTAGAGCTATGTTTAATGTAGTGGCCATTCTGTACATCCACTAGTAATCCTAGAAGTAATTTTTCTTTTTCTTTTGTCTTTTTTTTTTTTCATTCAGAAAACAGAGTCAGAGCACCATTTCTTTGAGTCTTGCAAAGGCTCAACTTTTATAGAACCAAAATTCACATATTGAAATTTTGTCATGTAAATATCATTCCAAAGCAAACAGAGGACTAATACCATTGATATATCATTACATTGGTGAAGCTGCAATAATCTTGACATATGAAGCTTGATATTTTTCATGTTCAAGCTACATGAGCTCCTGAATTGTGGAAATCCCTAGGATAGCAATCTTGAAATTAATTAGAATCTGGTTATAAGAAGAGTATCTTCTTCAGTCAGGGCACACTGGTAAGCTAACTTAATTTTCCATTTATTGCTCATAACTTGTGCATTAGGGAAGTTGTTTAACATTTCTGACCCTCTATGTGAAGTACTTTATAATTTCACAAGCACAGTTCTTTGCACACACATACTAGCACACATTCAGATATATTTTCCACAAATTAGTAATCAAGAATTTCTGTGCCTAATTAGACCAGTATGTACTTTCCAGATTCTTCAACCCTCTATCCTTAAATTACCACTGATGTCCAAGGAATAGAAGTAAAATTGTTCAGCTTATCTAATTATTATTGCCTAAGCTTTGGTAGTTTGTGTCTTTCAAGGAATTTGTCCAGTTCATGTGAGTTGTAAAATGGATGTTTTCGAAATAGTTTACAACAGTCCATTATTATTCTTTGAATGCCTATAGGGTATTGGTATATTTGTTTTCTCTCATATTTTTGGTTATTCTGGCTAGCAACTTATCTGTATTGATCTTTTATTAAATAACATTTTTATTTATTAATTGCAGTTGTAGTTTTATGATTTGTTTCAATTTCATTGGTTTATGGTCTTACTTTTACTACTTTATTTCTTCCACTTGATGTAGATTTATTTTGCTCTCCTTTCACTACCTGCCAGTGTCTTAAGGTATATATTTAGATTATTGATTTGAAATTTTATTCTTCTTTAATTTAAACACTTATCTCCTAATTATATTCTAGTTATCTCCTTAACAGTATTTTAGAAACTTTGGTATGTTGTATTTTCATTCAGTTAAAACTATTTCCTAAATTTCCTTTTAATTTATTCTTTAATCTGTGAATTATTTAGAAATGTGTTGCTTGCTTTCCGAAATGAGGTGTGTTTTGAAATATATTTCTTTTTTTCAAGAGTTTATATATTTATTTGTCAGAAAGAAAGAGAGAGAACACACAAGCAGGGGGCGTGGCAGGCAGAGGGTGAAGCCCTTCACTGAGCAAGGAGCCTGACATGGAGCTCTACCCCAGTACTTGGAGATAATGACCTGATCTGAAGGCAGATGCTTAGCTGTCTGAGCCACCCAGGTGCCCCTGAAGATATATTTCTGTTAATGATTTCTAATTTAATTTCTTTGTATCAAACTTTATGAGATTTCAATCTCTTCATAATTTATTAAGAATTTCTTGGGGCCTAGAATATCATCCATCTTGGTGAATATTTAATGTGTTCTTTTTTTTTTATTTAATGTGTTCTTGAAAACAATGTCTACAATGCTGTTTTTTGGTGTAGTGCTCTCTGTGTATCAATTAGTTCAAGCTGATCAGTAGTGTTGTTCAGATCTTTTGTATTTTAGTGTTCTTGTTCATCTTGTACTGAAATAAGAATGTCAAAATATCCTAATATAATCAATGATTTTTAAAATTTCTTTCAGTTTTATCAGTTTTAATTTATTATTTTGAATATCTGTTGTTGTTAAGTCCTTTTGATTAATTGGTCTTGTGTTATTATAGAATGTCTTCCCCTCTTTATCCCTGGCAATATTCCTTATTCTGCAACCTACTTTGTCTGATATTTATATATTCATCTCATCTTTCTTCTACTTTGTGTTTGTATGCTGTATATTTTTTCATCATTTTACTTTTGTTATATTTTTAACCTTGTTTTGTATTTAAAATATTTTATTGTAGATTTTGGGGAGGTTTTATGTACTTGGTTTTTTATTTGATTGTGAATCTAACAGTCTTTGCCTTTTACTGGGAGAGTTTGTAGCACTAATAGTTAATATGATTGTCAGTGTGATTTTATTATTTATTTATTTATTTAAGGAATCTCTACACCCAACATAGGCCTCAGACTCACATCCCGAAGAAGAGTCTGATGTTCTCCTAACTGAGCCAGCCAGGAACCCCATACATTTTTAAATGTGCTATGTCTTACCTTACATAAGTTTAACGTATAATCCAGCTTCAAAAAGTATAAATCTTTAAGTAAAAAAACCTTATATAACTTTCTATTTCTCAACCTTTGTCCTTTTGTTGTGTAATTCTAAATATTTTAGAGACCAATTCATTGTTACTATATTTGATTTTGACAAATTCCTTTTAAAATATATTACATTTGAGCAAAAAATAAGTCTTGTATCTTTATCTAGGTACATACACTTCCTGTTACTCTCTATTCATATTTTTAGGTCCAATAATATATCAGTCAATACTTTTCTGCTGCTTGAATATATTAACATTCTTTACCATTTTCTATAGTGCAGATCAGATGATAATGTGTCATCTCCATTTTTGTTTCTTAAAAGTAATATCATTATCTTTTTAGAAGTATTTTGGTGGGGTTTAAAATGACAGGTTCTTAAATTGTTTTGTTTTCTTTCAAATTGTAGTTGTCATATAACTTGCATAATATTGCATGAGAAATGTGTGTGTGTGTTTGCCACTTCTATGCTTACGTAATCTCCCTCTCTTTGCTTTTAAGATGTCTTTGCTAAGATTTTCTCTTCAATAATTTGGTCATGATTTTCCATAGGATGCGTTTATGTTTTTCCTGCTGAAGATTGATTGAAATTCTTAGATTCATGTGTTTATAGGTTTTATTAACATAAAAGTTATTTTGGCCACTGGTACTTCAAATATTTTTTCTACTGTCCTCTCACTCCCTTCAATTTTGAAACTACAGTTATATGTAGGTTAGATTTCTTAATAATATATTACAGGTTATTAATGATCTGTTGATTTTTTTCACAGTATCTTTTATCTCTATGCCTATTTTGGATTTATTATTATTATTATTATTATTACTGTGTTTCTTTGGCAGTGCTAAAGAAGCTATTATTGCCATCTAGTGTATTCATTGTCCATTTCCAATAGTGTGTTCTTAATTTCCAGAATTTAGATTTCTTTCTGTCTTCCATTTCTCTTTTGATGTGCTCATGTTTTCCTATTCCTCTGTGAATACATTAATAATAGCTCTTTCAACTTTTTTCCTACGGTAGCTTAATCATCTCTGTCTGTCATTTTGTGTCTATTTTTATTCATTGGCTATCTCATTTTGGGTCATATTTTGCCATTTATTTGAATGCGTATAATTTTTGTTGAAGGACAAACATTGTGGATTTTATACTGTTGGGTTCTATATTTATGCTTTGAAATAATGTTAAAATTTGTTTTGGTATAAACTGCAGTCACTTGGAATCAGTTTAATTTTTTTGAAACTTGCTTTTAAGCTTTGTGATTTCAAGAAATTTTTGGCTGGTTTCTCTCCAGTGGTTCTCCCTTTGGTAAGAATAAGTTATTACTCAGCCCAATCCTCGTGGGGTCCCCTTGGAAGGTTACTGGTGATCTTTTTGTGTATGGTTTATGCCTCTTCATTTCTCCACCCTTGAAATTCTAGCCACTTTCTCCTCATTGACTTCTGATTTTTGCCTGTTCAACTCAATGAGACTATTGGGACTCCAATTATGTTCTGAAAACTGTACTCAGTAAGTCATTGTAGGGTTTACCTCATTTGTACACTTACTCTCATGGCTGTTTTGTGCTGCCTACTGTCCTAGGTCTAAACACCAGTGTCCCATGTATTTTATTTGGCACTTAACTTTTTAAGGCAGCAGAGTATATCTGATACTTGTTACTCTATGATGGCCAGAAATTACCTGTAGGCAATTTGATAATGAATTTGATAACAAATTTATTTTCTTGACTAGATTAGGGGCTATTTGTACATTTCTCTTTCTTCTGTATCTATTTTGAGAAGTTTTATTTTTTAAGGGTGCCATACCTGTTGAAATAAGCATTTTTGCTATATTTTTTTAATCTTTAGCCTCTATAAAGTATATAATGAACACTGTTCTATTAACTGTTATTTTTCATTGTTCTTCTTTTTCCAAAATCTTGGTTTATCAGTTTAATTAACCTTTGTAAAAGCAAACTTTCAGCATTACTCTTCTCTATTGTTTGATTTGCATTCCATTGTTTTTGTTGATATCTCTTATTTCCTTGTCCTACTAATTTTGTGTTTACTTTCTTTTCCCCTAACTTTTTAAAGTGAAAATGTATCTCATTGATTTTAGCCATTTTCAAAATTTTCTAACAGAAGAATTTATTTTTATTTCTAAGTATCACCTTAAAGCATCCCACACATTTTGATATATTGATATCTTACCCTACAGTGTCAGTTCTCAGATGGCTTCAAGTATATTATGGGTTTTTAGTTTACATGTCCTTCTTCCCTGTTTGGGTAAGAGGGATATACTTTCAAGATTTCTGTATTTTAGATGGAAGTGGAACACTCTGTGTTATTTCTATTCTTTTAAATTATTGAGACTTGAATAATGACTGGATATGTTCTTTTTTAATGGTGAGTGTCCCATGTAGGCTAGAAAGAATAGGCTTTCTATAGTTGTTGAGTGTAGCATTCCTTAAATACCAGTTTAGTCAGTATAGTTGATAATGTTCTGTGTGTGTGTGTGTGTGTGTGTGTGTTTCTTCTTTTTCTTCTAGTTTCAAATGCCAGGAAAAGTGCAAATAAAATCTCCAAGGATGATTTTAGAAATGTCTTTTTTACTCCTTATTTTTATGTTTTTTTTCTTGTAATTTGATGCTCTGCTACTAGATACATACACAATTAAATTTGTTAAATTTTCATGATGAGCTGACCTTTTATTTTTATAAAATACCTCTCGTCTCAAGTAACTTTCTTTTTTAAAATATAGTTTTCCTATTACTAATACAGTCAGTGCAGACAGCATGAACGTACTATTTGCTTGGTAAAAACACTCCATTCATGTATTTTAATCCCAGCTATATTTTTATATGTAAAGTGAATCTCTAGGCAACAAATAGTTGGGTCTTGCTATTTTATTAACAACAATTACTCTTTTATATTAATTAATAATAAGAAATATTTTAAATTAGTTGTTTAAAATTTGCTTTTTTATATATTGGGTTTTTAAATATGCTTCTGTACACTACAATTTTTATTTAAAAATGTTTGTTATAGTGATTACTGTATACATTCTTAACTTTTTACAATATAATTAAAATTGTTATTTTTACCTCATGCAAAAATAGCACATTTTCAGTAAGAGGTCAATCCACTTGCATCCTTCATGCAATGTCATATGTATTATATCTTTATATGTCTTAATCTCCAAAATATAATACCATGATTAAATTTCTTGAATTTTTGAATTTATGCCTTTCACTAAATGTTAGAAATTTTTGGTTGTTATTTTTTCAAATAATTTCTTCTAATACCTCTCTTCTCTCTTTCTGAAACTCCAGTTACTCACTTGTAGATTCTTTTTATATTTTTTCTGCTGCCCCCGTATCTCTGTTTATATTTCGTTTGTTTTTATTTCTATACTTTAGTATATTAGTTTGGATATTTTTTTAAGTGTGTGCTCAAATTTACTAACTTATCCTTCCTTCATCTCCAATAGGTTATAAAACCTAATCAATGCATTTTTTTGTTGCAAACATTTCATTTTTCAACTAAATTTTCAATTTATAATTATAATTTTCCATTTGGTTTTCCTGGGTTTCTAGTCTTTTCATTTTTATGACTACATTTTCTTTTATATACTCTAGCAGAGTTTTAATAGATGACTTAAAAGTTATTGTTTCTTAATTCCAAAATCTGAATGATCATGAGGTTATTTATTTATTTATTTATTTTTGGTTGGTTGTTTAAGTTTTGACATCCTTAAGACTGTCTGTCTTTGTTCAGTCTCTAACAGCTTTAGACATTTTGTTTTAATGTTGTATATTCTTTTAATGTTGTAGATCTTGTGTTCAGTCAG
Organism: Ailurus styani; assembly: GCA_002007465.1. Lineage (NCBI taxonomy): Eukaryota > Metazoa > Chordata > Mammalia > Carnivora > Ailuridae > Ailurus > Ailurus styani. The sequence goes on from LNAC01000383.1 coordinate 26,482, forward strand.
GGTTCATTCAAAGAAACAGAACTAGTAGGAGATATTCAGAGATATAGTACAAAGTATTGGTTTATGTGATTATGGGAGCTGTCTAAGCAAGTCAAAATCAGTAGAGTAGGCTTTCTAGAATGGAAGTTTATGAGGAGGAGGGAACTCACAGGCATTGCCCAAAGTTCCAGTTCATAGGTATATCTTCTTCTTCTTCTTTTTTTTTTTTTAGAAAACCTCAATTTACTTTTAAACCACTCCAATTGATTCAATCAGGCTCACCCAGATTACCCAAATTATAATCCCCCTTGATAATATATAGGGGTTTTTATTACATCTGCAAAATACACTCAAAACAAAACTTAGATTAAAACAACACCTAGATTTGTGTTTGATTTTTTATTAAATAACTGGGGAACTTGACTAACAAAATTGATATATCAAAAATTCCATCACATTCTTCTTGTCTTTTTTTCTGCAGGATTTTGGTTTTTACACTTGGTTCAGGGGAGGGTAGGTATCAATATAATATAATAGAACTTAATATTTTTGGAAACATAATTCATTTTTTATGAGAAACAGTTTTTTTTTTTAAGATTTTATTTATTTATTTGACACAGAGAGATTACAAGTAGGAAGAGAGGCAGGCAGAGAGACAGGGAGAGGAGGAAGCAGGCTCCCTGCTGAGCAGAGAGCCCAATGTGGGCCTCGATCCCAGGATGCTAAGATCATGACCTGAGCCGAAAGCAGAGGCTTTAACCCACTGAGCCACCCAGGCGCCCAACATAATTCTTTTTTTAATTGCATTTTTCTGTGTTTGATATTTTAGCTTTCCTATTCTTACTTTGTTTTCAGTAGAGTCTTTCTCTTATTCTGCTCTTTCCAATTTCAATTCATTTTGTGAATATTTTTTGTTTTCTCTTTGTTCTGTGTTTTACTTACTTTACTTATTTTTTAATCTTTATTTTAAATTTTTCTCTCTTCTCTTTTATTTCACCTTTCTAAACTTTTATTTGTTTTATGTTTTATGATTTCTATTTTATGCTTTATTTATATTTTGCTTTATTTTTCTGAACTTTTATATTTTTGATTCATAATTCAATTTTATTCGTTTAGTTCTTTTTAATTCATTGGAAAATAACTGCATAAAATTGTTATACCTCATTTGGTAACACTCTCTTATCAGGTGGTTTTTCTACTGTATGTTTTTTCTCTTCATATTTACTTTTTTATGATGGTATTTTAAATATTGAAGCTCAACTGCACAGAATCGGATTATTTATAATCCCTGGTTTATAACTCATTCCTTTATATATTTTTTTTATTTATTTATTTTTAACATCTTAATTTAATTTTTTTCAGTGTTCCAAGATTCATTGTTTATGCACCACATCCAGTGCTCCATGCAATACGTGCCCTCTTTAACACCCACCACTAGGCCCACCCATCCCAGGCCTGGTGGTGGGTGTTAAAGAGGGCACGTATCCTCCAAACCTCTATAACCATATAACCTCTATAACCTCTATAACCCATCCTCCAAACCTCTATAACCCTCAATAACCCCCCTCCATAACCCTCAATTTGTTTCTCAGAATCCACAGTCTCTCATCTTTTGTCTTCTCCTCCAATTTACCCCAATTCACTTTTCCTTTCCCTCTCTTTATGTCCTCAATTTTATTCCTTATGTTCCACAAGTAAGTGAAACCATATAATAACTGACTTTCTTTGCTTGACTTATTTCACTCAGCATAATCTCCTTCAGTCCTGTCCATGCTTTTAATTAGTTTTTGCATGTGTCACCTCTGCTTGGTTAATTAAATAATTATTTAAGTTTTAGTAATGAAATAGACACTCAAAAACTATATCCAAAACAAGAATTAGAATATTGACAGCAAATATATCTTATTACCACCAAATATATCTTATTACCATCCTCTGCTTTCCCCCCAACTTTTAGACCAGGAGTTGGAATGCCACAGACTAGAGGCTGGTGATTCACTTTTTAAAATATTTTATTTATGTATTGTCTGTTGCTGCATTCAATTTAAGTAATTGTAGTAGACACCATTTAACTCACAAATTAAATTAATTTTTTTTAGAAAAAGTTTAAATTTCTTCATTGAACATGTATTTTATATGACTTTATTGATATTTTTTATTTATTCCTAATTACATATATGCATTTTAGGTTTTTTTTACTTCATAAAATGAATAACATATATAAGTACTCTGTGTATTTATTATACTTTCAATTGTATTACAAAGATCCTCTCTGCCTACTTGCAATCTCTCCCTCTCTCTGTCAAATAAATAAATAAAATCTTAAAAAAAAAAGACATCAAATCTATTTCTTGTACTTTGGTCTTGGAATGCTCTACTGAGTTGTTTTTCTACTTCCACTCCCCAAAATGACATATTGCCTGTTTAATAAAACCCGTTAACATATGCATTCCATTCTTTGAGTTAAACTATGAACATTGCTTTCATTGTATCCCACAACATCTAATAAGTTGCATTTCATTTTCATTGCAAATATTAAAGTTTTTCTTGGGACTTCTTTCATCTGTATATTTTTTATGTTTTATTTAATTTCCAAGTATTTGGGAATTTTTCAACTATTATTCTATTATTGATTTCTAGTTTAATTCCTAGTAAGTGATTCTAATTTAATTTTGTCTGGTGATACATTTGTATAATTTTGATTCTTTTAATTTTTTAAGGTATATTTCATGACCCAGAGTATGGTATTTCCTGGTGAATATTCTATGTGACATTTAGAAAAATGTGTACTCTATCATTGGATGAAATATTCCATAAATATTAATTAGACCAAGTTGATTAAAAGAACAATCAGCTTAGCTACATACTTACCAATTTTCTGCCTGTCTCATCTATGAATTTGAATGAATGAAATTGAATTTTATTCAATTAATGAAAAGGGATTGCTGAAGCCTCAAAGTATAATAATGAATTTGTCTATCTCTTGTTATTCTGTTTTTGCCTCGCATTCTTTAATGCTTTGTTGATTAATAACTGTTATGTCTTTTTAGAGAATTGACCACCCTTTAATTATTGTAATACTCCTCTTCCTAATAGTTTTCCTGTTCTGAAGTCTGAAATTTTGTCTGAAATTAGTACAGCTACTCCTGCATTCTTTTAATCAGTGCTAGCATGGCATGTATTTCTTCATCCCTTAACTCTTAACCCATCTGTGTCTATGTTTAAAACCTATTCTTATAGAAAACATATATTCAGATTTTTAAATCTACTCTTTCAGCCTCTTTTACATATAAGCTGATTATTGTTATAGTTGACTTAACATTTACAATGTAGTTTTTTTATTCATTACATTTGTTCTTTTTATTCTTTCATCTTTTACTGTCTTTTATGATTTTATTTATTTTTTTGTCTTTTATGATTTTAATTGTGCATTTTATATTGTTCCATTTTCTCTCTTTTTGTGGGTCAATAACTTCCTTAAAGAATTTAGTAGTTGCTCTAGTTAACAATACACACAATTAATCTTATTCAACTATAAAGGGTAGTTAGGCACCTTATAAGATAGTATTCCCAATTCCTCAGGTAGGTAATGCATCTGGTAATATGAACTGAGTTAAATAGGATTTTAATGTGGGGTTTTATATTAATCTGGTTACGAATTAAGTTGTGTTTAATATTTGCTATAGCTGTAGGTGTCAGAGCCTTCAACTTTCTCTGTTTTGTCTCCTCTACTGTAATGACTTTCCCTAAAACTCCTTTAAAAATAGCGTCTGCATTTTCCAGCCCTTCAGCTGTAATTCATTTTTATCATATTGAAGGTCTCTGGAGGCAGTGATAAGGTTTGGAGGTAGAGGAAGCATTCTATAATCCTATGATAAATCTTAGCCTTTGTAGGACTGTAACTTTGGGCAGTGATCTTCACAAATATTTTTCAGCTTTTTTCCTCCCTCATAGATGAGAAGGAAAGAATGAAGTGGTTATAATTGATAAAGCTCCTGTAACATTGTTGTCCTTGCTGAGTAGGCCTGTGTTCTGAAGACTCTCTGGGTATGTTTTACAGTAGGTGCTTTTCCTGAAGGTTTTCTTGGCTTTTCACCTTGGGTAGCTGGTAGGATCCTGGAGGTAAAAGCCCATGAAGTGTATGTGTTGGGGGGTCCTATGATAGAGGGTCCCAGAAAATTATCATTTTCATAATAGTCTACATTCTGCCTCCAGCAATTAGTCACATTTACCCTTTAAGCATTGCTTCTAGTTTATGATTCTATAGGCTTCTACTCCAGGTAGGCTGATCTCAGATATGAATCAGTGTATTCATCTGCATCTCAGATTTTGGAGATGTTGGTTTGCCTTATGACTTAAATTCTCTGATAATTCAAGAACAGTCATTGAATTTCACTTTGTTCGGCTTTTTTTTTTCCTATTGTAAGAACAGAAATGACAACTTCTGGCTCCTTATATGTCCAGGAGTAAACTAGAAATTATAAAATCCATTTTTTTTTTACTTTGATCAACCCATGACCTGGCTGCAATTGAAACTCTACTCTTATTCTCCAACTATCAAAATTATGATCATATAGTATACCATTAACAGAACAGATCTACCTTGAGAGCTTATGTCTATACCTGACTAATACTCGTAAGCAGTCATGTGAATGTCCATATTAAGCTAATCCAGATTCTTTCTTAATTTTAAATAAGTAGCTCAAGACACGATGAAAAAAGAAGTGAGTTTCATATTGCTGCAGCTTACCTAAAGCCTACACTTCTACTTACCAATTTAGAGACTCTCACAATCCATTCAAGTGTCCATGCTGAAAAGAAAGCTTGAGAATTTGTAATGCAAATCTCTCTACCTTGACCTGAAAATGAATCTCCATATTTACCTTTTAGATTCAAAGCTTTTTGTTTATTCTCTGCTGATTGCATCACCATCTGTTGTAATTATATTTCGGCTTGCCTTTATTGCAATGTTTCTCCTGTCTGTGGGCTGTTCGTAATTAACAGAAACTGAATAATTTGTTTATTGTTGTCATTTCAATGCACCTAATATATCAGATACATAAGTATGTTAAGTATTCATATTTCTAAAAGTAATGCACTTATAGAGAGCATGCTTTTTTTGGCTCAAAGTTATTTTGATTTAGAGTTTTAAATGTATTATATATGAAGTTACACATTGAGAAGTCCCCGTATACATCAAAAAATTTCTGAGTTAATTCAGCATTAAATGTTAGTGCTACTTTAACTAAAGAAAATGGCTTTCTGCCCACTAAACATAAATAAATATGGATATGCATTTTGAGGACTTTGAAAAATTAGAACCACTTAATAAAAATAAAATGCGGGGGCTCCTGGGTGGCTCAGTGGGGTAAGTCTCTGCCTTCAGCTCAGGTCATGATCTCAGGGTCCTGGGATGGAGCCCCACATCGGGCTCCCTGCTCATGGGGGAGCCTGCTTCTCCCTCTCTCTCTGCCTACTTGTGAGCTCTTTCTCTCTGTCAAATAAATAAATAAATAAATAAATAAATAAATAAATAAAATGCATTATCTCTGATATAGAATTTTTAAAATATAGATTAATTCTATATATAAACTTCCATTATCTAAAGAAATAAATTCCTTTTTTTTCTCAATATTGCATAATACATCTCTAGCATGAGATGATACTAGAGAAGATGAAAGTCCATAGTTCAGAAATACAATAGCTTATTAATAAAAATAAAAGTCCAAGGAGTTTCTTGAAGTAAAATTCCAAATGTTTAGAAAGTTTTTAAGTTAATATATTCATTTGAACATACATATTTGGGGTTCTTTACTATATTTTAAAAATTAATTTCAAACTATTAATAAAGTAAATGCCTATATAAAAGAAATCTATCAAGCAGACTTTTAATTAATTGTATCTTATTTACATTGAAATTATATTTTTGCATATTTACTACATATACATGTAGCTTTAAAGTTTTCTTATTCCTTCTGCTAATAACAATAAAAATGATAGGAAAAATTGAGATGCTAGGAGCTTTGTATGTATTCTCATTGACTGTAGCTAGGAAATTATCTTTATTAACCCCATTTTACAGATAAGAAAATTATGACAGTGCAGTTAATGAACTTGGCCAAAGTCTCATATCCAATAAATACCAGAATTATGTTTCATTAAGATCTCCATGACTCTAATGGATGTCAAGCACTACTACATTTTTTTTCTAATTATAATGAAATTGTCACATTTTTATCTTAAGTGCCAAATACATTTAAAATAAAATACATCAGTGAGAGTTTTTCTGATTTTAAATACAGAATATATTAAATATAAAATATATCTCTAGCAGTAGAAAAATCAAATAAAATAGATTTTAAAGAGGATTTTTTTCTTAAAATACTAGATTAAAAGAATTTTCACATTAGACTGCTTTTCTTTCTTTTTTTTTTTAGATTGTGCTACAATATAATAAAAAATCTGGACATTCACATCAGGTAATAGTCCAATTTTATATTCTATGTCTGTTTCTCTATAGTTAGATAATTTGGATATGTTGTTTTTGTCCCCAATGGCTTAACCACCACCCCATTACTTGAACTAAGGCTATCATCAGCATTAGGTTATTGTCCTGAGGATTAAATGAAGCAATGAAATAAGGATAGGCACTTAGTGAATGTTTATTCTGTTTCTTTAATAAAGTAGGACAATATAAAATATTGAGTGTACATATTTATTCTTTTATCCTTCCTTATTTTCCATCTACTTTAGTGAAACTAATTTGATATGGAATACCAAGTATATGTAGCTGAACTTGCTATTTTTTCTATTTAAAATAAAAATTGGGGGCACCTAGGTGACTCGGTTAAGCGTCTTAATAATATTTATTTTTATGAAAAATTATTTCATAATGATTAGATTTAGTACGTGTTACAAAAAAACAGTGAAGAAAAGTCATTCTATAGATAATAGTATGGATAATATTTTAATTTGTTTCCATTTAAATAATACACAAAATTTCCACTAAATAATACATAAAATTTGTGTATATATATATATGTGTGTGTGTGTATAAGCTATCAAAATAACTTATCAAATGAAATTTTGAACCATTTCTTGTGTCGCATGTAGAACAAGTATATAAGTGCAACAAAGCTTCAGATAATACAGCATAATTGAATACAGTTGAGCTCCAAAGACATGAACCAGGGGAATATATTCTTGCAATCACCATTCAAGGAACATATAATAGGCTCTGAAGCACCTGTGTGGCTCTATTGGTTAAGCGACCCACTCTTGGTTTCAGCTTAGGTAATGGTCTCAGGAGTCCTGGGATCAAGTCACATCATTCAGAATCCATGTTCAACAGGGAGTCTGCTTGAAGATTCTCTCTGACCCTCCCTCCTTTCTCAAATAAATAAATACATCCTTTTTAAAAAAATATATATAATAAGCTCTATTTATATAGGCCAAGTGACTTTGAGAACAGAAAAAAAGTGAAAGGATCGTGAATTATATTGCCAAAAATATTTCATTGTCCTCATGGAATGGGATGAATAATGAATGCAAAACCCAGAGCTCTGCATGTTCTTCTCTATTATTAATATGAATGAGACATGATGAACAGAAAATTTGTTGTAGAAATACCAGATTGCCAAAATCATTTCCTAAACGTGGTGCAAGTAGATATTTGATAGTTTTGAGTGAACAGGTTGTGAAATTTAGTAGCTATTAATGGATTATTATGGCTTATTTTCTACTTAATTTTCCATTATTGATTGCTGTACTTACCATATAATATTTTACAAACTACTTACATAATATGATCTGTAAGTATACTTGAGAAACAATTCATTGCTTACATTATATTTCTATTCTTTAAAAAAATGCCCTTATTTTAGAATAAACATTTTTTTTAAAAAAGAATCTATTCACTTATTTGATGGAGACACAGCAAGAGAGGGAACACAAGCACTGGGAGTGGGAGAGGTAATAGCAGGCTTCCCACTGAGCAGGGAGACTCATGAGGGGCTCAATCCCAGGACCCCAGGATCATGACCTGAGCCAAAGGCAGATACTTATCAACTAAGCCACCCAGGTGCCCTAAACATTTTTTAACTAAAGAAATATCAACAAATATGGTCCATTTATGGTTGAATTCCTTTATTATAACTTCTCTTTATCTTTTGTACTCTGTATGTCTATTTATTTCTATTTCTCCTAATATCAGTCTCATTCTTCAAAATGAGCATCTATTTATAAAATAATATTTCTTAAATCCTAAAACCAACTTTAAAGATCTCTAAGTGCTTTCTAATGGAAACTGACATCAATACAATAATCAAATTTGTTTTGCATTTTTATTAAAGACACTGTGTAAGATTACATTAAGTTGTTTGAATTTCATCCAAAATAAATCACCAACACTGTTTTATTTTCCATGTTTTTAATTTAATTATTATTGTTTCTCTTAAGTCCTAATATTCTGCCCGACTATGTTCAGATGTAAGAGTAATGTCATATTACTTTATCAATCATTTTCTTGAGTGGATATTTCATCAGCTTTTCAGAACTTATCCTTGAGTTTCTTATTTAATGTCTATTTTGATGACAGTCACCTTTATATACTAGTGCTATGTCTGTGAAAAAACATGTATGTGAGTAGACATTTTTATTTTGCTGAAATTTACTGTGTTCCAAAATAGTATCAGATGACTATCTCTGAAATTGTTTTGTATATCTTAGCCAGTCTTTAAAGGTAATAGAGCAATGATACTATCAATTATCACGGATATATTCAATAAAGAACTATTTCACACCAGCCATTGGGTTCTTAAAACAGCTTCCAACATAGAGCTCTGGCAATGCTAAAGAATGCTTAGATTATGAGTTAGTCTTCACCATGGAAACACAAAGTTTAGATAGTAGTATAAACTAAACTTTTATCAATGAGTCTTCTTTCATTGTTGATCAAGCACAGTATGTTATGGGACATTGATCACCAAGTTAAAGAGGCAAACAAAATTCCCAAATTATCCCTGGATATTGGAAAACATGAGTATAACCTCATTCAACAAAGAAACATTAAAATATCAGTTAAAGCAAAAGTACATATATATTATTTTTTCTTATCAACTAATCAAATTTTATGAAATGTTTCTTTTCTTACAGCCTAGGAAACCTGATGGATGGCCTTTGATAATACATAGCTAGGGTTCAATTCCTCATTTTACAAACTCAAAGGAAGTAAATTACCTTCATGCACATAGAGTTAGTTTAGGGCCAGTCAGGATTAAAAATCCCATTTTAAACTAATAAAGGAAAGATTTCTTACTATTCCACATTGTGTAGAAGAAAAGATCAACAAGGAGTTCAACATTATTAGTAATGATCTTTGTAAGGAAACCCTGATGAGCTAGATAATTTACATATGTACATGACAATAAGCTACTCAAAGATACTGCCTGTCAAAAGACAGGAATAGCCTTTGAAAGGAGGGCGATGAATATATTTAACTCATCTGCAAGCAATGAGGATCACTGAGGTTAAGAATTGTAGCAGAGCAATATGAATGCTTGCCCTTAAAAATAGGCTGGTTCGGGCGCCTGGGTGGCTCAGTGGGTTAAAGCCTCTGCCTTC
>LNAC01000383.1:42647-155752 GCA_002007465.1 Ailurus styani
AGCTTGCCCCTTCCTAAAAAGCCGGAATGACTGGGGTCAGCGCTTTGTGGTCCCCACTGCACTTCACTGGTGCTCATGAATGCGGCTGATCCACGTTCCTGGTTCCATCGGCCAGAGACCCTCTTAGTCTCTGCAACTTGCTCCAGCTACCAGGGGTTTTTAGGCACTTCTTTGTCCTTCCTTAGCCCATATTTTGATGTAGGTTAGTTGACATCCTTCTTTCTCTTCCCAACTTTTATGTGGATCTNAGGGCACCACCTGGAGTGTGGTCATTGTGGAAGTCAGGGGCAGAGACTGGGCAGAGGAGCACGAGACTGTCAACTATGTGTTCGTGCGTGTGTTCCAGCTTGCCCCTTCCTAAAAAGCCGGAATGACTGGGGTCAGCGCTTTGTGGTCCCCACTGCATTTCACTGGTGCTCATGAATGCGGCTGATCCACGTTCCTGGTTCCATCGGCCAGAGACCCTCTTAGTCTCTGCAACTTGCTCCAGCTACCAGGGGTTTTTAGGCACTTCTTTGTCCTTCCTTAGCCCATATTTTGATGTAGGTTAGTTGACATCCTTCTTTCTCTTCCCAACTTTTATGTGGATCTTTTAGAAAAGTAAATATTTTTCACATTAAAGTAAAGCAAACCAACAAACAACCCCCCCAAAATCACCTGCATATAAGTGGACCCACACAGTGAAAAATGTTAGGATTTATTGCAGGTCTACCACGTTCTAGGCACTCTCCCATACAATAAGGATTTAACAATATACCGAAGTCATTTGTCTTCATTCAGTTTACATTCTAATAGAGAATTCATAAAACAATCAAATGAAAAATAAATATATACAGGCATGTCTTGGAGATATTGTGTAATGTGAAAGTGGCCACAGACAGTATGTAAATAAATAAGCATGGCAGTGGTCCAACAAAAGTTTATCTATAAAATCAGACGATGGGCCATATTTAGCCCATAGGTTTGGAGTTTTGGGCTGATCATACTTTGTTGTCTGAGGCAGGGCAAGTTGTTTTTTCAAAAAGGAAAAAAAAAAAAGGAAGAAAGGAAAGAAGGAAGGAATCTTTGCTATCAAGACAGAACAGAAGTTTTCCAGGTAGAGGGTTGACCACAAGTATTAATTTTAAGTTCATTTAATTTTAGTTTTCGTTCATTTACGGCAAAGGATTAAAGACTATATGTCATTTTAGTTTCCCATTGTGTTTAAACATTTTTGTATGAAATTCTCTCTTTTCAAAGCTTTCCAGATTATTTACGTCTTCTATTTTTACTTATTAATATTTTTGGCATAAGCTATTTAGGAATGGACTTTTTTTCTTTTTTTAGATTTTATTTATTTGACAGAGAGAGACATAGCAAGAGAGGGAACACAAGCAGGGGGAGTGGGAGAGGAAGAAGCAGTCTTCCCACTGAGCAGGGAGCCCTATGAGGGGCTCGATCACAGGACCCTGGGATTATGACCTGAGCCGAAGGCAGACACTTAACGACTGAGACACCCAGGTCCCCGAGGAATGGAATTTTTTTGTTTCCAAATAGTAAAGTTCTTTGTTCAATGTCTTATAATTTATTTTTTAAAATTTTAATTTACATTTTGGGCGCCTGGGTGGCTCAGTGGGTTAAAGCCTCTGCCTTCGGCTCAGGTCATGATCCCAGGATCCTGGGATCGAGGCCCACATCGGGCTCTCTGCTCAGTGGGGAGCCTGCTTCCTCCCCTCTCTCTGCCTGTCTCTCTGCCTACTTGTGATCTCTCTCACTGTGTCAAATGAGTAAATAAAATCTTTAAATTTTTTTTTAATTTACATTTTAATTCCAGTAGAGTTAACATACAGTGTTACATATACTGTTCAGTGCTCATCAAGATGAGTGTACACTTAATCCCCTTCACCTCTTTCACACATCCCCTACCCACCTCCTCTTTGACAGTCATCTCCCTGTTCTCTATACTTAAGAGTCCATTTTTTGGTTTCTTTTTTCCTCTCCTTTGTTTTGTTCCTTCAATTCCACACAGAAGTGAAATCATACGTTATTCGTATTTCTCCGACTGACTTATTTCATTTAACATTATACTTTCTAGCTCCATCCATGTTGCAAATGGCAAAATTTCATTCTTTTTTATGACTGAATAATATTCCATAACACACGCGCGTGCGCGTGCACACACACACACACACACACACACACACATCGTCGTCATCATCATCTTTGCCCTTTCGTTTATTGATGGACACTTTGGGTGCTTCCCTATTTTGGCTATTACCAATAATGCTACAATAAACATAGGGGTACATATATCCTTTCAAATTAGTGTTTTGGTATTCTTTGTGTAAATTCCTACTAGTGAGATTACTGGAACAGAAGGTAGTTCTATTTTTAATTTTTTGAGGAACTCCATACTGTTTTCCACAGTGACTTGACAAGTTTGCATTCCCACCAACAATTCAGGAGGGTTATTTTTTCTCCACATCCTAGCCAATGTTTATGGTTTCTTGTGTTTTAGATTTTAGCCATTCTGACAGGTATGAGGTGATGTCTCATTGTAGCTGTGGTTTGCAAATATTTCCCTGATGATGAGGATCTTTTCATGTGTTGTCACTCATTTGTATGTTTTTTTTGGAGAAATGTTCGTGTATGTCCTGCTTATTTTTTAATTGGATTAGTGTGTGTGTGTGTGTGTGTGTGTGTGTGTGTGTGTGTGTGTGTGTGCATGTTGAGTTGTATAAGTCCTTTTTATGTTTTGCATACCAACCCTTTACTGGATATGTCATTTGCAAATATCTTCTCCCATTCAGTAGGTTGTCTTTTAGTTTGGTTGATTGTTTCCTTTGCTGTGCAGAAGCTTTTTGTTTTAATGTAGTCTCAACAGTTTGTTTTGGCTTGTGTTTCCCCTGCCTCAAGAGACATATCTAGAAAAATGTTATGGGCGATGTTAGAGAACTTACTGCTTGTTCTCTCTTCTAAGATTTTTATGGTTTCAGGCCTCACATTTAGACCCTTTATCCATTTAGAGTTTATTTTTGTGTATGGTGTAATCCTCTGTCATTCTTTCACATGTAGCCGTTCAGTTTCCCAACCCCATTTGTTGAAGAGACTGTCTCTTTCCTATTATATATGTTTGCCTCCTTTGTTGAAGATTACTTGACTGTATAATCATCATAAGTGTTTTCCTGGGCTCTCTATTCTATTCCATTTATCTAATGTGTCTGTTTTTGTGTCAGTACCATACTGTCTTGATTACTACAATTTTGTAGTAGAAATTGAAATCTGGAATTGTGATATCTCCAGCTACGTTTTTCTTTTTCAAGATTGTTGAAGATATTCGGGGTCTTCTGTGATTCCACACAAGTTTTAGGATTGTGATAGTTCTGTGAATTTTGATATTTTGATAGATATTGCATTAAATCGATAGACAGCTTGGGGTAGTATGGATATTTTAACAGTATTTTTTCTTCCAACCCATGAGTATGGAATGTCTTTTCATTTCTTTGTGTCATCTTCAATTTCTTTAATCAATGTTTTGTAGTTTTCAGCATACAGGTCTTTCACCTTCTTTTTTTTTTTTTTTTTTTTTTTTTTTTTAAAGATTTTATTTATTTATTTCACAGAGGGAGAGAGATCACAAGGAGGCAGAAAGGCAGGCAGAGAGAGAGAGGGGGAAGCAGGCTCCCTGCAGAGCAGAGAGCCCGATGCGGGCCTCGATCCCAGGACCCTGAGATCATGACCTGAGCCGAAAGCAGAGGCATTAACCCACTGAGCCACCCAGGCGCCCTGTCTTTCACCTTCTTTGTTAAGTTATTCCTAGGTATTTTATTATTTTTGGTTCAATTGTAAATGGGATTGATTTATTAATTTCTCTTTCTTCTGTTTATTTAGTAGCATATAGAAATGTGACAGATTTATGTACATTGATTTTATATTTTGTGGCCTTACTCAATTCATTTAATAATTTTAGTAGTTTTTTGGTGGTTTTTAGGTTCTAATTGGAATGTGTAATGAGCAGACAATGTGTCTTATAAACATTAGTTTTGTAAATGTTTTAAAGATTTCATTGTATACAAGTACAAAAATATTTGAATTATTTTTCAATGCTTCATAATCATTCACGAGAGAAAAGTATATGTTTTTAGACGTGTGTATCTGAATCGGTAGTATCCACAAAGCTTATATAAATGTAAATATATGCTGCTAAATTCTAAATTTTTCTACTAAAACAAAATGTGTTCAAAGTGAACTTGATCTATATGATATTGGTGAAAAATATCTTAAAAACAAAACAAAACAAAAAAAGTTTTCATATAAGGAGCATAAGGTGCATTAGAGATTGTTGGTTTTGCTTACACTTAATCCCATCCATTCTGTCCTCCACTGCTGTAGCAGTGACTGGAAAGGTAAAACCACATTTTCTTGTCTCCTTTGTGGCTAAGAACAGCTACTGTAATTAGGGAGAACGGCACAGAATTTGGAAGTGAGGTGGATATCAAGTTCTTGAATTCTTGCATTATATAATTTGTATAATATGAAACTTCCATTATATAATATGGCTTTTTGTCTTATTTAGTTCCGTATCTATTGCTTTCTTTTCACTTGTATTTTTCTGTTCTCTCTTTTTTCATTGGTATCTATTATAGTTCAATGCAGAAAATCACTGTATTTCAAGGGAGTTTGGTGGTTAAACATTATTGGAAGAGCTAAGGAGGGGAAGTAAAGGAATTACTACTAGACTGTTGTTTCTAAGGTTATATGACCCCAGTGGCAAGCTGGGATCTAGGAAACTGCTGCTGCTTCTACTTTCGCCACTGCTGTTTAGGCTCATGATTTGTGTACAGACCCTGGAACTGGAGCCTAGTACCCACAAATACTCACAGCTATGCAAATTTGTTTGCCAGACACCACAGCTGCAAGGAGATGACATCTACCTCACTTCTCATTCTATGCCACTGCACTTCATTCACAGGAGCTGTTTTCCATTAGAACTCTAACTGCAGATTGGATGGAAAGTTTGTTTTTTACCCTTCTAGTCCTGCTATGCAAGGAGAAAACAGAATTGATGGGATGGGGTGATTAAAACAAGCAACACCTTGTCTATGTCCCTTATAGGCAACCTCTCTTTATTGCATGTTTTGTGCAAATGTCATAGCTGAAGTTATTTTTTAAGCTCAGTCTAGCATTTTTTTCTCTCTTAGTAGGAAAATTCAGTATTTCCATTTTTTTAAAGTTTTTATTTATTTAACTAATCTCTATACCCAATGTGGGGCTCAAACTCATCACCTTGAGATCAGGAAGCATGTGTTCTTCCAATTGAGCCAGCCAGGTGCCCCTAAGTCTTTTTATTTTTGGAACAGTACGGTAAATAGACATTATTTCTCTCATGTCCTATTATACATGAGGAGGCATGAATAAATGTTTTCTTGGTACCTTTGCCTTATTATTGGTGATAATTCAAAGTACTATCCTTTCAGTCTGTGATCTGTATTCTTTTAATATGAAAACAGCATACCAACTAGTTCCTTCACTTATAATCTGCTTTCCTGTTCTCCCAGTAAAATGTATCTTTGTGAAAATAATTATTTTCTCTCAGTCCTCATCTCTTATTGAGACCTCTAGAAAGTTTTTAATTTTCCTCCTCATATTTCATCTTCTTCTTCCTTTTCTTTTTCTCCTACCCCTCCCTCTCTCTTCCCCTGTCATTTACTTACCTCCAACTCTGTGTCTTTTTGATAGTGAAGTACTTAATTATCAATATTAATATCACTGTGCTATTGGATGGTTTAACATTTACTAAATATTAAAGATGTTTTGAAAATAACATGTAAATTCATCATCGAACACAAAGAAGTATAACTATGAAATATAAATTTTTACAGTATTGTAATTCTCATATAAATTATTAACAGCAACATAAGTGAAGAATATTTAATTAATCATGAAATGTTAAATGAAATAATGTTATACAACTTTATTTTGATTCTCAGATATAAATATGTTATTTGTGTGATAATCAGATGTGGAGTACATTTTTTTACTAATTTTCCAGTTGCTTAAAAAATTGTTTTTAACTCTAGATGAGTTTTGATGAAGAATTAGTTGTAATCCAATTCCAAATACTGTCCCTTTGACTTTTTCATCTTAAAATAATTTCATCTTTTGCTTGATACTTTTGAGATCCCCAGATTCATTATGTATAGATGGATATTTCAAAGTAGAATTAATTATATCATTTTTAATACCACCACATTAATTTTTAACTTAAAGTCTTTACACTAGAGGAAGAATTCTTGTAATTCACACTTTATTACCTTTTACTCTTCCTTTTGAAAATTCTGAAAATATAAGAAAATGTACATTTACTTGATATATAATTTTAATGTGTACATCTCAATTGGTACACTTTTGTGTTCTATACATTTTGAATATATAGAAATGGAATTTCACACTAAAAATTATGGGTACTGTATAAACTGCAGTGCATATTGGAACATGGGATATTTAAAAATACATTATAGTTATTACGTCCACTATTATGATCATCATTATTGTTTAATATTTTTAGGAATGTTGATAAACAGCAGGATAAAGGAGATCCTGAAGGAGGTACACAGCCATTTGAAACAGGAAAAGGGGGCGCCTGGGTGGCTCAGTGGGTTAAAGCCGCTGCCTTCGGCTCAGGTCATGATCCCAGGGTCCTNAAAATTATGGGTACTGTATAAACTGCAGTGCATATTGGAACATGGGATATTTAAAAATACATTATAGTTATTACATCCACTATTATGATCATCATTATTGTTTAATATTTTTAGGAATGTTGATAAACAGCAGGGTAAAGGAGATCCTGAAGGAGGTACACAGCCATTTGAAACAGGAAAAAGTAGTCAAAAATTTAATTAAAGAAAGAACTATAAAAGTAGACACAATTTATCTTTACTAGAATAGACACTGATAATTTCTCTCTCTCTGTCTCTATCTCCCCTCTATCACTCTATTATCTATCATCTATCTCTCTGCCTATTTATCATCTATATATCATTTTTGCACCACTTTCTCTCCATCTTTGAGGATAAAACATGAGAAGACTTAAATTTTTCCTTCTACAATTCGGTATTATTTGAACATATATAATACATATAATAGTAAGATTACCACTTAATTGTGTGAAGTCATCAACCAGATCTTTCCTCATGTTATTATATTATCCCTAACCCCTATACAGTTATAGGCAAACACAAATACACACCCATACACACAAATACAAACTGACAGAAACTTTTTACTGGCTAATCTACTCACATTAACTGCCCTCTTTTCCTTAATCATCCTTCAGTTAGTGATGGCTATGTGACATACTTCTGGAAAATGAAATGTGGGAGGACATCACATTCTCACTTGAATTATCTTAATAGAAGTCAAACTTACTTATAACATGGACCCCTTCAGTGAATTATCCACATCACAAGTATTTTAAAGTTATTAATCTGATTCTATCTACCTAAACCAGAGAAGTGACTTTGTAAATAAAATGAACTAAATAAAAAAAAGAACTAAATAATAATGTTAGATATTTGGGTGACAAATAGAATATTTTGTATTTACTAATTAGCTAGGGATGAAGGTTGAAGAACATAGATCAAAATGGAGAGTGAAAAGTCAAAGGCAAAAAAAAAATGGTTTTCTGCTTTTGATTAACTAACTAAATCATGACTTTACAAAGTAAAATCAAGAATCCAGGAGCGATGGGCGCCTGGGTGGCTCAGTGGGTTAAAGCCTCTGCCTTTGGCTCAGGTCATGATCTCAGGGTCCTGGGATCGAGGCCCGCATCGGGCTCTCTGCTCAGCGGGGAGCCTGCTTCCTCCTCTCTCTCTCTGCCTGCCTCTCTGCCTCCTTGTGATCTCTCTCTCTCTGTCATATAAAAAAATAAAATCTTAAAAAGAAAGAATTACAATAGGAATATACATCTAGGAATGATGGTAATTGAAGACATACAATTGTATATATTCCTGATAAACACTTAAGTAGCATGAAGAGGGAAGATAGTCTGAGAGAAAACCTGAACTGTAGCTATGTCTTTGGGGTATAAGGAAGAAAGTGACCGAGCAGAAAAGGTTGAGAGGAGAAATAGCCAAAAATGCAGGAGCAATGCAAAGGCAGAGAAGTAAACATTTCAGGAAAGAAGGAAATAATGAAGATAGTGAATGGTTTTTATTAATTATAGGAAAGCAGTAGTAATTCCCAACAGCAAGAAGGTCCTATATGATGTAATAAGGCAGAAGAGAGTCTATCAACAAATAAATGAAAACTGAAGATAATGAAGATGCAAATTCCTTTTAAAGTATTGAACATCAGGAGTCCCTGGGGGGCTCAGTTGGTTAAGCATCTGTCTTTGGCTCAGGTCAGGATCCCAGGGTTCTGAGATTCAGCGCCCCCCTGTCTGAATCCCTGCTCAGTGGGTAGTCTGCTTCTTTCTCTACCACTGTCCCTGCCACCCTCCTTGTGCTCTCTCTCTCAAATAAATAAATAAATAAATAAATAAATAAATAAAATATTAAAAATATATAAATTGTTGAACGTTAAAGAATTTTTGATGTAAGGAGAGGTTTAGGACCAAAGCAAAGATTTTGTATTCGTTTGTTTTTTAAGATGGGAGAAATGTGAACATAATTAAATGTATGTGGAGACAGGAAAGAAAAGGAAAAAATAAAATGATAGTTACCAAGAAGAGATTGGATAAAAAATATACAATTGATAGAACAAGATCCTAAAAAAAGGAGGAGGTTAAATGATCCCGAGTAGCAAAGTTGGAGAGTTAAGACTTGTACAGGAAAAGGGACAAGTTTTCAACAGTAAGAGGGGAAGAAAATAAAATAGATGTGTGTGTGTGTTGCAAGGAATATTTGCAGATTTCTGTGAAGTAACTCCTGTCTTATGGCTTCTATGTTGTTTCAGAAGGAAATAATGTTCTTTGTGAATGGTTAATGAATAAGTTTGAAGGTTCAGGGAGATGGAGGCTTGAAAGACAGTGTGGAGAACTGAGTGCCGATTGCAGAAACATAGCTGGATTTCTTGTTACCACTGAGAACTTTGTGTGTGTGTGTGTGTGTGTGTGTGTGTGTGTGTGTGTTATCACTTTTATCATCCCACTGAGAACTTATTCGAAGTTGCAGATTAAATTGGTCCCATATTCAGTGTTACATAACTTTTCCCAGATATAATCAGTACAGGGTTCTCAGAGTTCAGTGAGAACAGACTTAGATCCCAAGGCTATTGAATTTTTTTAACCTTTTGAGGACCATTTCAAATAAGATATTCTTTATAAGAAATTATCTGATCTATGTCTTCAACCCTTCCAAAATCATTTTCTTCTGCTTTTGTATTTACTTTACATTTTGTACTTAACACCACAGCACTTTTCTTAGTGCTATTAAAGGACATATTCCTTTATGATCCATCTCAGCGAATAAATAAAAAAGCCCTTTATTCAAACTTACAGTTCTAGCGTCCAGTGCATTCCTTGATATTATCTGCTTACTGCTATTTAAATTCAACAACCTAAAAGAAAATATTCCTAAGATTTTATCAAGATTGGTTGTGTAAAAGAATATTTTCCCAGACATCTTGTTGGGTTACAAAGGAAAAATATAGAGTGAATTTGTATGGTAGATCACAACAGGAACATTTATGTTGTGAACACTAGATACTTTATTCACTGAGATATCTAAAATGTAAAACTGCTGGCCAATACATTAATCACATGATGCTATTGAGTACTTGAAATGCAGCTAGTTAAAACTGAGATATATTTTAAAATTAAAATACTGACCATTTTTTAAAGAATTAGAGTGAAAAAAGGAGTGTCATCTATCTATTTAATATTTTACTTGATTGGACATTAACATTACAATATTTACTTATATTGAAATAAATAAAATATTAAATTAACTTCACCTGTCTTTTAACTATTTTTAATGTGGCTACTAGAAAGTTAAATTAAATATGTAGTTCTTATTTATGGGTCACTTTATATTTCCATCGGACACCACATGTCTATGTAGAAAATAATACCAAACTAAAATTTATAGTTGTCTTGCCTTTTATTCATGCTTTCATTTTTTCCTATAAAGGTAATAACTGTCTAAATATCTCAGATAAGCCAATTTGCAAGGGTGACTGAAGAGCCTCCATATTCTTCATATGACATACCACATAATACATCCAACTTTTACATGAAATTAGTTTGAATAATTGCTAGAATTGCAATAAGAGTATCAGAGTCAAATGCTTTAATAATATGCTGCCTTGGAATTATTCTTATACTAATTACCCATATTTTTCATATAATCCAATGTCAGCATTTTGCTCTTCTTACAACTCATTGAATTTCTAATTGCAATGTAGAGACAAATTGAAATTATTTAGTAATTTATTTACTCCTGTGAAAATATCTTTTGAAACAGGATATTTTTAAAAAATTTAAATATTAAAATCCTGCAGTAGTGATTAGGTTCTATAATAAAATGCACATTTATAGATCTTACATTATAAAATGGTAACAAAGGTAATATATATGAAAAGAAACAAAATTTATATGACCAGACACCAACATATATTATAGAAAATGTTATTTTCAACAGTCTGTAATAACATTTAAATGTTAAAACATAGTGTTTTATAGCTTGATGGCATATAAATGAGAAATCGTTAGCTGTTTATGAAAGAACGTTCCATCTTTGTTCTTACATGTGTTTACAAAATATGAACTATATGTTTATCACTTACAATTGCTACTGTTGTTATGAAAACCTAGTTTATATATTAGAAATAGTAATCTGAAATTCAGTTAGATTTTCATAATATTTCTTAAGCCTGACTTCTATTTTCTTTATATTTACCATCTGTCCATAATGCTATTAAAGCTGTTCAAAATACATTGTACCTGAAGAAAAACCATAACACACAATTGAAACAATTTATAAAAATGCTTTTAGATAAATAATTCATATATACTTATAGTAAAAAACCTCATTTTCTTGTATTTTTATATTTTTCATGTAACTTTTACAAGAAAGTGTGTATATTACTGAATATATTACTTATTTATCTTAAAATCATATGTTAAACAGATGATATGCAAAATAAATGTCTATTTTACTGATACCTGTAATATTTTCACCATAAGAAGTATTGTTTGTGTGTATATGCCTTCAATTTCAGTTAATAATAAATTATTTAACAGAATCAACGCTTTATTGGTATTGAATACTAAGTACCAATCAGATAATGATTTAAGTTTTCTCTTATAAACCAGTGCAATCAGGATGATAGATAGATTCCACTTAAACAAGAAATATAAGACCCCTTCTGAGGAGGAACAACAGATATAACAATTATGGAAAATAGATATTTGCAACTATCTATCGTAATGATCATTTGCCTTATTTGTGGTTACCCTTGTATATTGGATTATTTGAAAATCAATACTATCATTGAAAATAAATGTGGCTATTAAAAGAGACAATATAAACATAATGTTAATTCAGTATTATTCTCCATATCAAGACAATCCACTATAAACATAATTTGGTCCACGTATGTAATTTAAAGCTTTCCAGTAGCCACACTAAGAAGGTAAAATGAAATCAGGTATTAATATTAGTAATACAGTTTAATATACTCAAAATGTGTTTATTGTAGAAGATAACAATATAAATATTAGAGATTTCTAACATTTTCTATTTTGTTGTTACTAGGACACCTAAATATACAGTTTATTTTGTACTTACAGCACATATCAATTCAGACTAGACAGATTATAAGCTCACTAGCATAATGTGGCTGGTGTCTAATGTTTTAGTTAGCAGAGTTTTTATTAAGAAAGGTACACCTTTGTAATTATACACACACATCTCTATACATATGTGTGGATTATTTTATTATCAAATTCCTAGAGCAAAGAGGAATGTGAAAAAAATGTGGAAGGACTTGAAGAGAATAGAAAGAAATGATCTTTGTTCCCCACAGAATTACCTGGTTTTGATTTGAGTTCACGGTAATGCAGGTCAGCAACGGAAATTGATGGAAAATGTTAGTGAGAATCAAGGTTCAATAATCAGCCCTAACACAGAATTATGAAGGGATTCTTTCTCTCCAGTTCTGCATAGAGCTCATTAGTCTCTTGGACCGTGAGAAAATAAAACGACAGGAGTATGAAGGCATTACGTCATAACTGTGGACAAAGCTTTCTCTTCAAGAGAGCTGGAGAGACTGGGCAATAAGTCTTACATACAAAACAGATATCAAAACTGGGAGCTGGCATAGAAAAGAAGAGATAAGCCAGCCATCTCGTGTAGACTGACTGACGTATTGGTTGAGGAAATTTTTCTAGGGATTACGTTAAGACAGAAAGGAAGAAAGAAAGAGGCAGGCATTTTGGTGTAAGGCTGTGGAAGGTAGAAATCTTGTTACTAAAACTGTGAAGAAAACTAAGCACATAGATATTTATGTTACATATAATAGAAATTAAATAGTGACTTTCTTATATGCAGTAGTTGGATACGGTTCTATTTCAAATACCTAAACTCATGTATCTTTACTTTTGTCATTTGCATTATTAATTACTGAAGCAGTTACCGGTTTTAAAAGTATATGTAACTAAATAAATAACCTCAAACAGAAAAAGACATTGCCAGCAAAGGTACAGCAGTGAAAAAAAAATTGCATTCAAGAGTCATCATTTGAAAGGATAAAGTAGAGTGACCACGGCTAGAAGAACACATTGAAGCAAAGGAAATCCTTTATGTTAATAAGAAAGTCAAGCTCTAGCATGTTGGCAAAATCAATAGTGGAAGTGACAGCCTTATAGTGTATTCAATAATGGAGAGTTTTATTTTTAAACAAGTCTTTGAGAAACCAGAGTTATAGGAAAATATGAGAGACAGCATTAATTAATAAATATAAGGTCCCGGTCAGGTTCAAAATTATTAGTATTAATCAGTGGATAATAATCTATAGAAATAGTAGCTACCACAAATCTTGTAAGAAGATTCAATATAAATTCTGTCCAGCAATATTCAAACATGGCTTACAGTACAGTGCAATAATCTTAAAATGCTGAGGAACTGCTTTAATAAAAACAAGTATAGACACTTTGAATGTAGTGTATTGTATTCTGGGTAATCAGTTGCAAATTAAAATGATATAGTTTTAATATTATTTTCCCATAGAAAAAACAACAGAACACTATCCCTGTTGTGATCTAAAACTTCATGAATATCTAAGCACATAGTATTTAATAACATAAAGGTATGTGCAATTTATTTATACTTGTAAGTAAATAATTAAATAGGTAAGTCAAGTAACCAATTATATGTTTCTTTAATTCAACAATAATTCAGGGGGTGCTCTTGTCTACGTGACACTGAACTAAATTTTATAGTGTAAACTAAGATGAATAAATGCATGATTCTAGTTTCAAGGATCCTACAGCATAAATTAAAATATATCTGATCAATATTTTCATAAAATAAACTAGGAAAAGAAAAAGTACAGGAAATGAAGTGTTTAATAAATCATAACAGAGGAAATCTTAGCCAATGCTTCCTTGTTGCTAGCCTGGCTAGGTACAACAAGGGTAAACAGTGAAAGGTGATGGTCCCACAGATACCACAGGGCAGTCGAGTCTTCTGTCTGTGGTTCATTTGGAGCTGCAAAGCTGGGAAGAAGGCAAGCATAGCTGAGATCCAAATACTGGTGTTGTGCTGCTTGCCAACTCACACCCATCTATTAATGCTCACTTTTTGGATCACTATTACAGAGAAAATAATAGGCACAGCCAAGATTAATCACCAGTTGTCTCTGGCCCCAGAGCTGGTTTCTAAAATAAAGTGGTATTTTGCTTCTGCTATGTTTGAATGTTTTGAACATATACATGTTATGGAATGAAAGAAAGAATAGTAAAAAGTAAGCAGAGAATTTTGGAAGTGTAGTAAAAGAAAGAGGACAGCGCTGTGGCAAGAGAGCTAAAGGGACACTATTTTATTGATACAATTCAATACTATAATACAGTATAAAGTTGTGAAATTTTTAAATCTAAATATCAGAAAGTAAAAGGGCACCTTCAACAAATTTATGGAATTTAGAATAGCTTCCTTGTGGACCTTGCCAAGCATCTCTGGCAATACTCTTGGGAAATCACTAACCTAACTTTTTGTTTTGTTTTGGGTTTTGTTGTTGTTGTTGTTGTTTATTTGTTTTAGCATTTTTTTTCTTTTTTGAGAACATAAAACAGAGAACCTATTTTATTCTCCTTTCGATATCATGTTAAATATCTCTCCAGCATTCAAAAGTATTAGTGATTTAATAACTGTTATTTTTTTTCTAAACACAACATTGTGGTATCTTTTTGTATATATTTTTGAGCAACCTATGTTCATTTATATTCCTGCTTACATAAGTGGTTTTAGCAAGTCCATAGGTATAATTGGATAAGCACTATGTGGATCTTTCTAATTAGAATTTTCAGTAAGTTGAGCAGGAACAGCTTCTACTCTGATATGCATGCGTAATTTCCACTAAAGTGAGAAAGCATAACTAAGGACAACGTTTTCCCCTTTGAGCACTTTGAATTCTATGTGCTCCAGATGCTGTGGAGACTCCTATGACTATTTCCTTATTCAAACTGTTGATTTGTTATGGCAATATAATTCCTTATGAAATCACTTTTGTTTGTTTAAATGAAGTTTTAGACCCCTCCAAAGTAATATAAGTTCTGGTTATAGAGGCGTTAACTTTTCAGGGATGGAAGAAATATTTGCTAAGTGAAATGGAAATATTTGTCAAGGCCATCATGCTTCTAGTTTGATGATTCTGGACAGGATGCTGATACTAGCTGGCAGAAAGATATGAACATCCCTGCAGATTAAAATGCAAATTTTATTGCTGAAAACAGCAATACACAGAAAAGCCATAGTGCCTTTCAGCTTTCTGACAGCAGCTTGCGGAATCAGTGCACTGAATCACTCAATATCTTTAAGTGTCTATCCTATTCTGGAATTCTCATAAACATCTGCTCACACTGTACCCATGCCAAGTTCCAGTTTTAAGAATATACAGTCTTCAAGATTAAATAACTGTTGGGCTAAGCACTTTCTCTAGAGTAGATTGTGACTGAATATTCTCTTAATTAAAAAAAAGAGGGTGGGGAAAAGTATGAGGTGATAATATAACATCGTATAGAGATCTAGGCCTCAGATATATAATTCCTATTCCAAAATATCACAATTTAAACTTGATTTTTACTGAAGTAGAATGTTATATTGCATACAAAAATTAAAATACTTTAGGGGCTCCTGGGTGGCTCAGCTAGTTAAGCGTCTGCCTTCAGTTCAGGTCGTCATCCCAGGGTCCTGGGATTGAGCCCTGTGTCCGGCTCCCTGCTTAGGGGACATCTGTTTCTCCTCACCCTTGGCCCTTCTCCCTGCTCACTCTCTCTTGACTTCTCTCTCTCTCTCTCAAATAAATACATGATATCTAAAAAAATTAAAATATTTTAATCCTGCAATGTGAAGGAGATACTAAGGGGATTTTCAACAAATGCTTTTATGATTTGTAGATACCAGGGCGTCTACTAGGTTGAATGGACACACACACACACACACACACACACACACACACACACACACACACACACACAAAACAGTGAAATAGTCTGACCTTCAAACACATAGCCCCTAAACAACGAAGTCCAGAAAAATGCGATAATACCTTGTTTAAATGACACATTCTAAGCTCGAATTGGTTTTGTTGCATTCTTTCAATACAGAGAAGTCACTCTTCCCTAAATGGAAGAAAATTTGATTTTAAGCTGATCCTTGGTGACACACATTCAGAAAAAGTTGAGTAGATAATCGCAAAATGTAATTCTGTTAAAACCTTATAATAACCAGTTGTTCTTTTGAATGGAGCTACTAAGAATACCAAATTGGATCTTGGCTGATGTTGGAAACATAGTGATATTTTTGAGGCTCCTTTTTCTCCTTTTCTTATTGACTTGATTTATTAGACGATACACTATAGTCACTTAGAGGTTTATTGAGGTTTACTCAGATACCCATTAATACATAATTTTTCTTGGGGAGATAAAACGTCCAGAAGTCACTGATCTTGTTCTTTTCATTTTCCAAATTAAATTTGTAGAAGTGGACTTTAATTTCAAATATGTAAAATATCTTATTTTTGCCCCATGTACTTCAAGAAAAGTCACATTTTTCTTTTGCTTGAATTGTGTGCAGTACAGTCAAGGCTGAATCATATGTAGACATTTACTATGGAGCATATTTTATATTCAAGTTTCTCCTATCAACCAGTATAATTCTAGGTTACTATAAGCCATCCACATATTAATTTGGTATGAGTGGGAAAAGTATAATTATGAATGTATACATGTAAAAATCCTTATATGTATTTTAATTCAAATTAAAATGATTAGGAAAGTTTTCATTTTATCATTTAGTTTTTAAATTTATTCATGCCTCTGTTTTTCTTCATTACTTTGAATAACCTAGAGTTAATTGTTTTTGCCTTTTCTTTAATTCCATTTATGTGTACTTTAATTTTGTTCCTTCCTCTTCTACTATCTCTAACTTCGATTAGTATTTTAAGAGTATTACCCAGCATAAATGATTTCATAAAGCACATTTCTGGCATTTTCTTATAATGTTCTTTGTTGCTAATATTTTCCTATTATATCACTACTGATTCTGAAAAGTATGAAACATGCATTGGATTTTTACAAACCTGTTTCTGGTTTACACATAGGGTAAATAATCCCATGTGGTAGAAAGCCTAAAGAGAGGCTATAAAAACAAAGATACATTAATGTGATTATTGTTTAATACTTAAGAATATGTATCTTCCTCTTACAGGTGGAAGGAGGTCCTACAAAAGAGAAGAAGGCTGAGTGCTGACCTATAATCTGAGGGAAGAAAATGACATGAAAAAGTCATCACAAACTAGTGTTGGCTTATTTTTTTTTACCATGTGAGGGAGTCCAAGTGTTAAAAATTAATGGGGTGCCAGCCTTAGGCATTAAAGACAATAGTAAAACAAACTATGCATGGATGTATTAGATGGCTCCAGTATAGTCCTATCCCATTAATAGTTTTCCTAATTAAAACTGTTGAATCAGGGGAGTGACTTTATCCCCCAGTTCCCATGCATGTCAATGAGAGCTATCTCTGCAATCACCCAGAATTGGCAGGAAAGAGATGGTTTCAGAAATGTAGTCTCTCTTTCTATAGATTCTTCTATGAAGAAAAACTTTCAAACAGCAAGGACTAATTAACAAAAACCAGTTTTGGAGTTTACATATATTTGATATTTAAAAATGGTAACATCTGAAAGAAGTGCCTTCTCTCAGCTAATGACCCTTATGAAGCCAAACTTGTATATACCTATAAATCTATGAGTTGAGGGAGACACACACATACATATTCCATAACACACATACTTAGATTCAGGTAGTCATGGCTTCATTTAATATTTTTCCTCCCCAAAATCTTATTAATGATTTTAAACTTAGCTTTAATGATTTTAAACTTAGCTTTAATGTTCTCTTTCATCCAGTTGGTCTGCTTGAAGAAGAGACTGAGGTCAAACACACCATCTCTCAAGAATTCATGGTTCCCCAGACACCAGAATAATCCTGGTCAGATTCCAGCAACTGTAACTCTAACCACACAGTTGTTACAAGTCACTCATAGGGAATGATCAACACGTGGCTGTTATATTTTGAATGATAATTCTTCCATTTTTGTCTTAAGGATCCAAAGACTGTTCATTTCCTCTGGCAAAACTTATCCCACAAAATTCTGTGACTTTGGGCGCCTGGGTGGCTCAGTGGGTTAAAGCCTCTGCTTTTGGCTCAGGTCATGATCTCAGGGTCCTGGGATCCAGGCCCGCATCAGGCTCCCTGCTCAGCGGGGAGTCTGCTTCCCCTTCTCTCTCTCTGCCTGCCTTTCTGCCTCCTTGTGATCTCTATCCCTCTGTGAAATAAATAAATAAAATCTTTAAAAAAAAATTCTGTGACTTCAATATTCTATTTGAACTCCATGTTATTGTATTTAAGATATTAAATTCATTCTGAGTTTTAAAGTTAATTTGGTGGGTATAGTTTCCATATTAACATTTTATCATATTTGATAAATTTGGGAGGCATTATAATATTTATTTAATTAAAATAATCTACAGCTGAATTGAGAAAACAAGATGAACATGGGTATGATAGATGCATATTCATATAATATATATATTAAGATTTTATTCATTTACTTGACAGAGAGAGAGATATCACAAGTAGGCAGAGAGGCAGGCAGAGAGAGAGAGGAGGAAGCAGGCTCCCTCATACATATATATTTAAAGGGCAACACAGAAAAGCAATCTTTGTCATAAGACAATGAGTGGGAATCAACTAATGGTGTATATATTATAAGTAATGATACTCTATATTCTATTAATAAATAAATATGTCTATGGATAGTATTTGAAAATTATTGAATAGTTAATATTTACCTTGTACTAGACTAAGCTCTTCGAATCATTCTATCCTCACAAAAATCTTGTAAGTTTTGTAGTAAGTCCTAGAAGACCAAAAGATATTGATGAGATCAGTTTGGCAGTTGGAGAACAGTGAATGCAATGGCTGGGAATCAGTATACTTTGGGAATGAAGTTTTCAGAGTATTTTGTGCACTCAGTTAAGATTGCTAATCTTGTATGTTGCTTAATGTATGTCAAGCATTGCATGAAAGGCTGTACACATAAGAAATAATACATTTTACACTTATATGAGCCATATTAGATGGGTCCTTCTATTATCTCCTTAATATTCAGTATTGACAATACTGAAGCATAGAGTTTGACTTGGCCATGGTTGCACAAAGAGTAAGTGGAAAAGCAAATTTTCTCAGGCAGGAAATGGGGAGCCATGGTATCTAAGTTGTACAAGAGAGGGAGGAAAAAAAGATTAAAGGTACTGAGTTTTTGAGACTAGTAAAATGGGAAAATTATTTCACTACTGTCAAAACAGGAAGTCAAAAGGAAATCCAATAGGGAGGACTTAACTGAAATAACATGCTTTCTTCTACATTTTCAAGACATGAAGGAACTAGGTTAAAATTCTCAAGGGCACTATTATGAAAATTGAATCAAGACCTACTTTTTTTTTGCTATTGTTAAACTTTGCTTGACTCTCTACAAAGATGGATTCACAGTAAGAATGTTAAAAATCCTCACAGGAATAGTTCTAGATGATGTATTATTAGAAAATAGCCTCTAATTTACATGTAAGTGTCAGACGTTGGTACACAGCCAATTTATTTATATATTTTCGAGTTAGAGAATGAAAGCATGGTCTCAGGAGAGGAAAAAGAGGAAAATCTTGATAGTATATTTACACTAAGAACAATAGTGCCAACAACGGGTCATTTATGTACATTTTTCAGTTGTTGAAAAGATTGCAAGCTAGGGTGTTAGCTAAGGATCTGTGCAACTCCTGTGGAGTAGTGTCAGAGTAATCATCCATGGAGAGGGAACCTCTAAGTTCACGTCAGGTTCTAATACTTCCTAATTTGACACCAGGCCACATCTGTTTTATAGTCTCAATATGTTCATTTTATATATATATATATATATATATATATATATATATATATATTAAAGATTTTATTTTTATTTATTTGACAAAGAGATTAAAAGTAAGCAGAGGCAAGCAGAGAGAGAGGAGGAAGCAGGCTCTCTGATCAGCAGGGAGCCCGATGTGGGCCTCGATCCCAGGACCCTGAGATCATGACCTGAGCCAAAAGCAGAGGCTTTAACCCACTGAGCCACCCAGGTGACCCTATTTATTTATTTTTTGTAAAGATTCTATTTATTTATTTGACAGAGTGAGAGAGAGCACAAGCAGGGGGAAGGGCAGAGAGAAAGGGAGAAGCAGACTCTCCACTGAGCAGGGAGCCCGATGTGGGACTGGATCCCAGGACTCTGGGATCATGACCTGAGCCAAAGGTAGATGCTTACCCATCTGAGCCATCCAGGTGCCCTCAATATGTTCATTTTAAACATGTGAATAATTTTAGAGATCACCAGATTATTGATTAAATGAGCTAGTAAATGTACTTTGTAAATTATTATATAAATGTGGAGGCT
The DNA here is from genome assembly GCA_002007465.1 of Ailurus styani. Classification (NCBI taxonomy): domain Eukaryota; kingdom Metazoa; phylum Chordata; class Mammalia; order Carnivora; family Ailuridae; genus Ailurus; species Ailurus styani. Next base: position 62,837 of record LNAC01000383.1, read on the forward strand.
TTGTATGATAAGCCCAATTTCTATGGGTATCCAATGTAAGTGGCAGACAGACACTTTCATCTGCAGAGGGACAATACAACACTGAGTTTTCTTTGTCGGATGAAGGAAATTGATCTCATTATGAAAGCAGTTCAGTTTCCTGGGTTTTGAGTTACATGTTTTAGAATGTAGGCAGCTTTAATCAAATCAACAACCAGATTTAATTTTTGTTTTGAGAAAGTTACATGGATCATCCCATGTTTTATTTTAAATAACAACATTTAGAAATAATGTATTTTCTACATTGCCTTAGCTTTAAAATAGGGGGATTGAAACCAAAACATTTTGACTTTTGAGGTTCTGTGTGTGCTTACTGGATTTGTAGGTCAAGCAAAATAAATACTAAATTATTTCTGTAATTTCATTCTTTAAATCCAGTCACCCATTTCCTTAATGTTTAAATTCTTGTTACTTTTATTTTATTGCAGGACACTGACACTGAATTAGACTTCAAAATAAGCGTTTGCCTTTTTTAGTAATCTCTGTCTGATTTAAAATGTTTCATTATTTATCTAATCTTCCTGGCCATTCAGAACTCTCCTATTTGGAAGTTTTACAATTCAAAATTAACTATAAAAGAGGGTATTATAATGTGAGAACTTCAGCCTTAAAAACACAATGCCTAACCTGGCTAGAATGCCATTGAAGAGGTGTCCTTGACAACTACGTTATCAAATGACATCAATTGGGTTGGCAAAGGTTAAGACTGACAATTACCTGTGGTTGATGCTCAAATGGTCACTGTGCAGCCTGGCATTTTATTCATCTTATTTCAATGGAATGAGAGTTTAAGTACACAAAGTAATTACCTGAAGGCCGAACAGATTGGATTGGACGTTGCATCCTCATCAAGATTCAGTAACAGTGTAAAAGAATGAAAATGAGCATAAAGTGGAAAGGAAATAAAAGATTGGCATGCAGAAAGAAAAATCTATGAGATTCCTTAATTGATATGAAGAAGAAAGGGTGTTTGTATGACTTTAAATTGTGCTTTTCCACCACTTTTTAGATTGGCATATGACTGTAAACTTAATTGCTTTGAAGATTTCTAGCTATCCATCATGCAACCTTAAAGAACCAAGTCTGGTCAGAAAGGAAACAGATGGAGAGGGCACTGCCATATACCCCTCTGTGAGCTTTGTCACTCCATTGTCATTCAAAGTATAAGTCCACAGAGTTAAAAAAGCATCGCAAAAAACATGCACCACCCATCATAATTGAGCTATATACAATTGTGTCATAAAAAATAGCTGTATACATAATAAAGATCCTCAATTCTGTCGGGTGATTTTCCTTAAATTAAAAAGATCTCTGAAATAAATCTAGTTTATATTAAAAGAAAACAGATGTTTTATTTTATATTTACTCAGACTTGGATTGACACGTAATTATTTTACATGTGAGGCTGGAAACAAATATGTATTGCAGTTTGTTTCTCAGAATAATAATAAAAATAAAGTTGACAAGTGAAACAAGTAATAAATATGACAACTACTTCTTATAGGAAATTCTTTGTAGTTGTCATGAATTTCAGTTATGAGATACTGCCACTAATTTAGAAGTCTAGAAATAGTTTGGATAGATAACATTAAGTGTAGCTGACTATTGAGGGAGAACTTCATGACTGAGCTAAGTTGAATGTATTTTTAGTCTGAAATTGCTCTTTGAGCATACACATAGCAGTTGAAAAAAATCCACTTGAAATGTGGTGAGTGTGTCATAAACACAAGATAAGCAGTGTGCAATAGAAGAGGAAAGTTATACTTCATAAGAATACATGGTACAGTTGTGTAACAAATAATAGAAACATATACAAATTCTTTGTAGGATTCTTGCTAATAGAATGAATATATAGCTAAAAATGAAATAAATATTCATTAATACAATGCTAAATTATGGGACACCCCTAAGATGAAGTAACATATAGTTCTAAAAAAGAATGAAGGCAATTCATTTGCCATTAACATAAAAAAAACCTTTTTATAAAATATGCATATTTTAGAACAGGGTTTCTAGTATAATCCCATTTGTATGTAAGTAATAAAAAGTAAATTACTAAGTTTAATGATTGTAAATTTAAATAAGTATAAGTTTTGGAAGAAAGAGCCAGGAACAACAATTACCTCTAGGAACTGGCGGATATGAATAGATACAGGGAGGAACCTTCTCATATTTTCCTTATACCTTTCTAAAAAGTTTGAAATGTTTAGCATGATAAAATATTGAATGTATTACAATAGAATAATTTTTCTAAAGATGACTGCTCCATTTCACTTTACCCCTAATGGTGTTCATCTTTCATAAACTCTGGCTTCATATATCTTTGGTCCTTCAAAAAACACAAAGTGCTCTTTGAGGATTTATTCCAAAGTTTTCCTATGGACTTTTTAAATATTATTTTAGTAATAAAAATTATTTTGTTAGAGAATTTCTATATCTAATTTACCTGATTGAAAAACTGATTTCTAGGGAACATAGTGTTTCTGCTTTAAATCAATTAGAACATCAAAATATTAGACATTCAATTTAAATTTCTCTTAGAAGATATGTATAACGATTTTTTAATGACCACCCTAAAAGCATCTTCAATATTCTAAATAATTTAGTGTTGTTTTAGGTTTAATATCCATTTTTATTATCTATGTTGTATAATGCTGCATATATAATGATATAAAACATCATTTATATCTGAGGTTAAATATTTAACCAAATGAAGAAATAATTAAATGACCATTCTACTACCTGGATGGATTTCCCCTTGTAGATTGATCTTTAGTTGTCTTATTTGCTCCTGTGATTTTAAGCCTTCAAATATTTAATGATGAAGCAATACTATTTACCAAAAGCTTTGAAATTTATATTACTTAGAAAGAGAAATATATCATTTTCAAACATGAAAACTAGCCTTGAAAGAGCACATAAAGATAATGTTGTCTATCTCCAATAAAGATTGGGAAAACTATACAAACAGTCACATACTATACACTTTGGCAACTTTGAGTTAAAGTTTCAGATATTAGCAATGTAGAATCAAAATACCTATGGACTAATTTGATAGAATCTTACCTGGCTCTTGAAATGAGATTGGTAGTGACACAGTCACCACAAATGGGGTAGTTTGGAGGTGATCAGTTTTGATGTTAACATTCTTTGGTCTGCAATTCTTAGGATTCAAGGCTGTGGACTAGTGGAGACATTTATTTAATATAAATAAACAATAAATAAGTAAATAAATAAATAAATAAGATCAAAGCCAAGGAAAGAAAAGTAGGCTTGAGATGCATCAGAGCCCTCGGTGTATTGAACAATCCAAGGTAAAGCATATAAAGGAGCAAGAGTAGAGGAATAAGATACCACAATTTGAAAAGGAGCCATAAAGGGGACTAAGAAAAAGGGTCAGGCTGAGCAAAAGAAACCCCAGTAAGAGTTTATCATGGAAAGTCAGATAATTTTTTAAGAAGGTGGAGCATACAGCATTGTCAAGTGTGGCAGTAAATTATGGATGCAGACTAAAAATGCTTGTTAATGATCCTTTCCCATAGACTTGACTTCCTGTCAATGTTCTCTTATACAATTTTTCCAAAGCTATTAGAATAGTGAGTTGCATGTAGGAAAAAACCATGGAAGTGTTTGATAAAGTTTTAGAAACTGATTCAGTAAGAGTCAGATTTCAGTGGACTGAGAACCAAAAACAAAGACAGCAAATGTACACTCTTCTTTCAAAAATATTTTATATAAAAAAAGAAAAGAAAAAGGTATATGAGTGGAATGAGATTTATAGACAAAAGAGAACTAATAGTTAATAAGGTTGGTGACAGAAGGTGAGAGTTCATACGTGATGATCCTAATTTTATCAGTTAAAATGATAGTAAAATGATGATGATCCTAATTTTATCAGACCACCCCTGTGGTGGGGTCATAGGACTTAAATTGAGTGGCAAAGATACAGAAACATCATTTAGTGGGATTACGTTTTCACAAAAGAAAAGTAAAAAAAAAAGAAAAAAAAAACAACAACCACCAAACAAACAAAAAACCTCCCTATTGTCAATAAGAGGCTTAAAATAATTACTTCCATCCTCTGATTCTATCTTGAAACTTCTGCTACTTCCACATGAAGTGAGTAAAGGAGGAAGTTTTCCAGGCCTAGTTATGGGTGTGCACAATCACGTTAGCCTATTGTCTGCTAAAATGATAGTGCCTCTGTTCTTAGTGAACACTAAAATTCAGAGGAGTCCAAAATATTCTAAATCTTTTTTTCTACCTCAAACAATTCCAAGTGACAGACTTATTTTCATGGTAGAAAAATAAGTAAAAGATCAAGTGTCTAAGACCAAAGTTACTGACAATGTAAGTTCAGGGCACAAGCCTCCAGGGGTTCCTAATGGAATTACATCTCCTGCTACTGCTTCTGAGGACAAGCCTTTCGAGAGGAAACAAGTCCCTGACGCTCTTGAAGGGGTTCTCTATTTGTTGTTATTTAACTATTATATTGAGAAGGGAATACAAGGGAAGGTTTTAAAACACCCATAAATAATGATTAAAGACACTTGGGTAGTAGTGAATCATCCTTTACATAATCCACTTATATTAATTTTTTGATGCTCCCAGAATTCATTATCTACAAGTCTTTATGATGAACATAGGAAATAAGGGGAGAAACTCTTCGAAATCATGATTTACTGAAAGAAGGAGGTATAATGTCATGTACAATTGAGATAAAAGTGCTTGAATAGGAGTGCCTTCTACATCTGTGTTGATAGCTTGGATTAGAAATGACACAGCGTAACCTACAGAACACCGTAGAATTAATTTAGAAAGAGTCAGTGAAGGTGGCATAGCACTTCTTGAAAGGATATAACGAAATCCCCGGCGTGACTCCATAGCAGAAAACCTAAGTGTGCCTCATTTCCACATTGAATACTGGGGAAGGTTCTTAAAAACCCAACCTTCCCTCAGTAGATTATCTCATAGGAAAAAAGACATCAACTCTCCATAACCCTGAACACGAAATGAGAAATCTTACTAAAAACAGCTGCAGCTGTTTTTTCGTGAGAAGAGGAGGTGATGATGTGGTAACAGATGCTCTGCTTCTCCTCAGTGACAAAGCATATTGGTGATTTCAAGTAGGGCTGGCATCTCTGAGAAAGCAATTAGGTTCTTCATGAGTGATGGTGGCAAAGACACCAAAGTAATTAGAACAGATTAAAGCAAGGAAAGATAAATATCTTGCCCAAACAGAGGTCGAAGCTACATGACCACAATTACTTTGGCAGGAAACAGAGCAGTGCCTATGGTCATGGGCAGCAATGCTTTAATATCCCAAATGTATATTTCACGCGAAATGGTTATTAAAAGACTTTGATTTAAGATGACTTATGTAGTCACATCAAAAAAGCATATTTGCTGAAAATATTTGCTGATGGTCTTTTAAAATAGGATATGGGTATGTTTCAATACTATTATTTTTGGGAGGAACTTATAAATTTTATAATTTTATTCTCTAAAGACACAGCAGACTCTAGGAGATAATAATTATGAGTTTGAAATATACTCTCTAATTTTATGTAGGTATTATCTAGTTGGAGTGTAAAAAGCTCTTTTTTTTTTTCAGACACACTTGACAATTTCTACATTTTTGCTAGCCTGCTATCATGATGCAGTGGGCTAGCATACTGAATATTATTTGCTGGCAAAATACAGGAGCACTGGAAATAATATGTAAAATTATTTCGTTTAGGCATTGCAACCAATAAATACCCTAAAAGAGTGGCTTAGTTGTAGTCTTTCTGTTTGTTTGTTTGTTTTCAGTTGTCTTAAAAAACAAAAGTAAAGGTGAGAGTGATTCTATGGTTCTTTTTTCCCCCCTATACTTCTAAGATCAGAAAATTGAGGCGTTAAATGAGAACTGTATGAACTAGCGTCAAAGGCACAGATTAATAAACCAGCCTCCTTCAACAGGAATTAATTTTTCAGCTACTCTCAATCATGGCCAGCTCTAGGTTGATAGGGATATTCTTATTTTTCAGAGAATATGAGACACTTCTCTGAAAGCATGTCCCTCTCTCCACCAGCATTCACATGGGTGACTCTTTAAGCTTTTATTTAAATTCCAGTTAGTTAACACAGTGTTATGTTATTTCAGTTGTATAATATAGTGATTCAACACTTCCATAAAATGGACAACTCTCTTTTTGATGGAGTTGAAGACCCTAAAAGATACTTAGGTAATCAATGGAATTAGGAGTTAATGTTGAAACTACTTAGGAAAAATGTACTAATAATAAACAGACAATTTTCATTACTATTAACTCTTCTTGTTTCCCTCTTCTAACACACACAATTTAGATATTTGGTCCCTTTGGGAGCCTAAGACAGTTTTGCAAGGTTGAGAGGCATGTCTACTTTAATCTGAGATTCAGGAAATCCCCATGTCCGAAGTCAATTCTATGAAATTGCACTGAATTTTTATACATTTTAAAATTTCACTAACTCCTCCGATCCTTGTTTCCATTTCCTGCCAACATCGTGGCAAGCCTCACAACAATAGAGGCTAAAGACAAGATTTCCGATGCTATCTTTTGGAGATCCTCCTTTATTTTTTCTTTGAAGATTCATTACTCACAGCAGTCAAAAACAATTTAGGCATTATACACTAAATATTCCAAAATGCATCTTTCTTCTTTTTTCCTTTTGCAGAGTATGGAATTGAAGCCAAGTAACTAAAATAAGAAAGAACAAAAGAGAACAACAGTAATTGAAATGGCATGACCATTAAAAGGTGTCTTGAGAATGACTATAACAAAGAAGAGGGGTACATTTGAAATATTTTTTCCATTACTATCTGATTCTGTTTAACTAAATTTTAAAAATTCCTCAACAAATGCAATCACAGACGTACTAATTGTTACAGTTTATATTTTTATCATGTCATAGATGATGAAAAATCTAATTCTTAAATCCTTTAGTTTTTAGCTGATAGTTACATTATACATGACATAAAAAAGGAATATAAAATAAACACACCTAAAGCATGTTTAAGACCTAAATTTTGAATGTTTAATTTTGTTTCATTTATTAGAGGTACAAAAGTCACTCTCACCAGCAAAATATGAAAATTTGAGAGCAATATACTCAAACTTGCTCTTACTTTTTTATCTCAAGCTTTTATTTAAATTCCAGTTAGTTAACATACAGTGTAATAGAAGTCTCAGGAGCAGAATTTAGTGATTCATCACTTACACATAACACCCAGTGCTCATCATAGCAAGTGCCCTCCTTAATCCCCATCACCTATTTCTTCCATCCCCCTGCCCACCTCCCCTCTGGGAACCATGTTTGTTCTCTACGGTGTAGAGTCTGTCTCTTGATTTGCCTCTCTTTTTCCCCCCTTCTATGTTCATTTGTTTTGCTTCTTAAATTCCACGTAAGAGTGAAATAATGTGGCATTTTTCTTTCTCTGATTGTCTTATTTTGTTTAAGATGACACTCTCTAGCTCCATCCACATCATTGCAAATGGCAAGACTTCATTCATTTTTTATGGCTGAGTAAAATTCCATCCCACATATATACCACTTCTTTATCCACTCATCAGTTGAAGGACATTAAGGCTCTTTTCCACAATCTGCTATAAACTTAATTTTTTAATCTAGAAATTAACTATAAATACAAAGTTTAGCATGTGACTAAAATAGAAATGTTTTGAGTTTAGAAAAATAAGGACACTGAGTGCAAATATGTCTGGAATTTCAAGAGGCATATACATTACTTATTGAGAAAGAGTAATATAGAGGCTGCCTGAAGGGAAAATAATGATGACTTGAAACCCAATAAATAAATTAAAACCCACTGTGACACCTTCAAGTTTTTTAACATCAGCAATTTCACTCATGAATTTTTCCAATATGATTAAAATTCTTTAATCGTCAAATTTGGATTCCAGATATGATGACATATTAACAAGGCTGTAGTTCCATTGTGAGACTAACGAAATAATCACATCACTCAAAACCATTGAGAACTATTATATATACACTTTAATACAAATACATGGCATTATTTAATAACTGACATTAAATATAGTTATTTAAATAAATGATTTAAATAAATGATCTACATTTAGATCATGAGCAAGCATAGAGCAAATGTTTGCCCAATAAAGATTAATATCAGCCATCCTAAGACATGATAAAAATTTAGAAGACATAAAAATAAGAATGAACACCAGGCATTAAATAAAAAGGATAATAATCAAATTTGTTCTAAATTTTATCATTTATATTTCTTTTTTAACTTATTTATTTGAAAGAGGGAGAGAGAACATGAGCAGGGGGAGGGGCATAGGGAGAAGCAAACATCCCACTGAGCAGGGAGCCTGATGTGGGGTTCGACTGCAGGACCCTACGATTGTCACCTGAGCCAAAGACAGATGTTTAACAGACTGAGCCACCCAGACACCACCTGGTTCATCATTTTAAGTTTGAAATGGCTGGAAGGCACATATGATGGGGAATGGTGGATAGTTTGGAAGATATTAAGAAAAGGATGATAGCATTAGTTTTGATATACATTTTGCTCCATATTTATTAGAAAAATTAGTTATGAAATTAAGCTAGTATTTAGAAATATGTGTCTTACAATGAAACAAATGAGGTATGAAACTAAATGACTATCACTATAGTAAGTCAGTCCTGAGAGGATTAGAACCAAGACTAGCATGTGCTGGAGTTTGAATAAAGATGAGGTGACATATATGAGAGAACCACTAAAAGAAGAGAAAACTTACAAATGAACAAAACAGATCCACAACTCTACAGAGCTTTGAAAACAAAAAATAATTTTGGTCCTCTTAATAGCAAGAGTGTTTCCACATCAAACCAAGTGATCACAAGCAATGTGTAATATAGTCTATATATCCCAACCCTTCATGAAAATACCTCTGTAGATAAACACAGAGAATTCAAAATTGATGTCAGTTCTCTAATCTTAATTAATAGAAAGCCATGAACTATATTCTATATGGATTGCCCACTGATTATGTAAGTCACATTGGTGGATTACAAAGCACAATTTTGGATTAAAATATCCTTTATGCTAAACTCCAAGTGGAATGATAACCCCTAAAAAGGTAGGAATTTTTTCAAACCAACCTTATTACATACCTTTCATTCAAGGACACAATGACTGCAATGAACAGAAAATAATCTAAACAAATTGGAGGGCCATTGCCTAGTTCACATTTGCTGAGTTTGCCTGACTGAAATGAATAGTTTGTCCATCACTCCACTGCCATTAGCTTTCTGATTTTTACATTCTAACAATGCCATAACTAAAGATGTACAACCCAGGAGAATATAGAAGGTCAAGGGAAAATATGAAAGGAATTGTAATTTCCTTAGTCATGGAGGGGAAAATATTGACACTGTTAGCAGAGTTGGGTATAAAAAAAATAGCAGTACATAAGAGATGCAGCAATATATATTCATGCAATATAGATCCCAGAGTACAAAGTTTCATTTAAAGCATATATGATGATCAGAAGAATAGGAACTCTGACCTTGGTTCCTAAGGTCAGTAGAGAGATGCATGCTAAACATCATAAATTAAATCATGATGTAAAGTTTGCTTTACATCAAATTTTGTAGCTTAAACCCCATCATATGTAAAGCAAATATTTTGTGATGTTCTTTTATTATCTTGAAATGATATCTACAGAAGAAATAACTTACTTAGATACATAATTTTTTAAATATACCTTAACTATAGTATAGAAAATGGAGAAAATAAAAATAATTATATATAATAAAATGTATTTACTTTGCAAGCTTAAGGATTTTCTACCACAACAATAGTCTATAAGCTAGAGAAAACATACCTCTGAAGACACACAGAGACTTATCCAAGATTTTAGTGTTTAGTTTGAGAAAACTTAATTATAACTCAAAATAATGGAATTATAACTAAATGATCTCTAAAAGTTAGTGTCAAACACTAAGTGCCTGACCAGTATATGCACTCACAATTTCTGAAAAAAAATATGACTTTATCATGATCATGATCATTATAAAACAACTTATTGTTTTAGTTATACTTCATTATCACAAATTAATTAATGAAAAATAACATAATTTTGTTATTCTTATATAATAATAAATAACTTATACTAGACCTATGTCATTTTAAGCTGAACTTAGGTATTTTGTTAGTCCATTTTACATAATGTATTTAACAAAGTTGTTTATTTCCCATTATATAGCATAGTGGCTCTTATTATATGCTTAAAAAAACATTAACATAGTCATTTCTCTTTCTTAAAGATTTTATTTACTCTAGAGATAGAGCAGGAACAGTGAGGAGGGGCAGAGGGAGAGGGAGAAGCAGACTCCTCACTGCGCAAGGAGCCCGATGTGGGACTCCATCCCAGGACCCTGAGTTTATGACCTAAGCTGAAGGCAGACACTTAACCAATCGAGCCACCCAGGTGCCCCAATAAATTCATTTCTGTAGAAAACTGTGTAAACCTTCTTTTTCAACAGAAGGTGTTATTGGTTGAGTGAGAATGCAGACTGCTTTATGTGATAGATATTTTCAGTATTTCAGGTCTGCAGGTCTAAGCACAAGCATGATGAATAATTTTATACGTGGAATCTAAAAGAAGAAAGAAAGAGAAAGAAAGAAAGAGAGAGAAAGAAAGAAAGAGAAGAAAGAAAGAGAAAAAGGAAGAAAGAAGAAAAGGAAAAACAAACTCATAGGAAAAGAGTTCAGGTTTGTGGTTACCAGAGGCAGAGGGTGAGGGGAGAGGAAAATGGAGGAAGATGGTCAAAAGGTACAAACCTCCAGGTATCAATAAGTAATAAGGATGTGACATACAACATGTCTACAGCTAATACAGCTGCTATGTGATATATAGTTGTTAAAGGTGAATCCTATGCGTTCTCTTCACAAGGAGATTTTTCCCCTTTTTTCTTTTTTCCTTTCTTTTCTTTTTATACCTACATGAGAAGTTGGCTATTAGTCGAAGGTACTGTAGTATACATTTCACAGTATATGGAAATCGTGTTATATGCCTTCAACTTACATAGGGATGTATGTCAATTATTTCTCAACTGGGAAAACTGGGAGGAAATCTCCCTCACCGTTTTTTTTTATTGGCAGAAGTATATTAAAATTAATTTCCTAAGCTTTTCTGGATTTCTCTAAGTAAAGGAATAACAAATGAAATTAGCTACTATTTTACAAATCTTGATAAACCCTTGATTACATTTCTCAGAAAACACAAAAGACTGGGTAAAAAAAATCCTTTAGAAGCCTATGGTTTACAATCTTCTTTCAAAAATTGAAGGTAAACATATTCAAAATGTCAGCCTAAAGATCATTAAAAATCATCAATGCTGCTAATTCACTTTATAATTTTTGGTGCCTACTAAAGAGTTCAAAAAATTGAGTGACATTGCTTTAAGAAAGCAAAGTTTCTCAAAATAATCATTTATAAGAATGTAAAGTAGAAAAAGAATTAATGCTAAATCTCGCTCTTATCAAGAGAGTAATTATCATCCAAGAAAACAACTAAGATCATATAATAAAAATTATTCAAGTAATTAGTTATAATAATCTACAATATATTTAATTGTATAACAACAACACAAGAATTATAACTCATTTAGAAAAAAAATTAAGTCAAAGTACTATGGACTAACAGAAAAAATTGTTTTAGATTTATACACATATTTTTCTTTGAGTTGCATGATTATATATTTAAGATGTCGATTTACTAACAAGGAAACATACTTATTGGGGCGCCAGGGTAGCTCAGTGGGTTTAAGCCTCTGCCTTCAGCTCGGGTCATGATCTCAGGGTCCTGGGATCGAGGCCCATATCAGGCTCTCTGCTTGGCAAGGAGCCTGCTTCCTCCTCTCTCTCTGCCTGCCTCTCAGCCTACTTGTGATCTCTCTCTGTGTCAAATAAATAAACAAATAAAAAAAAAGAAGAAAACATACTTATTTAAAAATAATTTTAACAGGCATGGAAACAGAAATATTTGAAGATCATTTTACTAGAGGACAAAAATATTGCTATATTCTCTTTCCCACACACACCCCTCCACACACACACACACACATGCACACACACACACACACACACATTTTCCATAATTTCCCTGGGACAGTACTATTGCTTGTAGAAATTCTCAATTCTTTTGGCAAACCTGAGGGGCAAGATATTGTATTTTAATGGAAAGTGGAGATACAACTATTGAATATGCATCTTTATATTCAAGGATAAACTTAAGGGCGCCTGGGTGGCTCAGTGGGTTAAAGCCTCTGCCTTCCGATCAGGTCATGATCTCAGGGTCCTGGGATGGAGCCCCACATTGGGCTCCCTGCTCAGGAAGCCTGCTTCCTCCCCTCTATGCCTGCCTCTTTGCCTACTTGTAATCTCTCTCTCTCTCTCAAATAAAAAAAAATCATATACTCAGTTATATATTTAATAAATATGTGAAAAGACATCAATTAAACACTGAAGATATTATACTGAGTAAAACAGAAAGGATTCCTAAGTCTAAAATCTGAAAGAAGAGTTATACCATAATCAATTAATGAGAGAGTAGTGTTAACATTACAACTGTCATTAGTTTTGGACAAAAACATGTGGTGACCTGATGGAATAAAATATGGTGATCTAATCTGATTTAGAAAGTTTTCTCAGAATTGATAATGGGGGTAAGAGCTGAAAGCTTAATGAAGCAAAACCAAAAAGGAAAGGGGCACAAAACTGGGAAAAATAACACTTCCAAAACCCCATTGTGGTAACTAGATGACATGTGTATAGGAATAAAATAATTCCACATTAAAAATCTGGTACAAAATTACTAAAAATAAAACAAAAAAATCAGAATTATTATACAGAAATATATATAATACACATATCAATATACATATATTAAATGTATTATAGTATATTTATAATATTGTATGTATATATTATATGTGTTATATGCATATACTTTATATATTTTTATAAATTTTAATCTTTGTGTCTTTTGGACATGCCACATGTTACATTGCAATTGTCTATTTAACTTGACACATGTAACTTGCCCCCAAACACATACATTTTTTATTGTAAACCATAGTAATAGTAACTTGTGAAATACTCAATTCTGGGTAGATCTCCTGGTTCTGAATTTTTTAATTATTTTAATTTGTTTTAAGGATTTTACTTTTCTTATTATACTTATTTGTGTTAGTTTTGATTCTTCTTGCCCATTGAAATTTTTAGTGTTCCCAAGTCTGCATCACCTACAAATCCAATTAGAGTTCAGTGTGTTAGAGGAGAAAAAAATATATATGTATATATATATATATATATATGTATATTTATATATCAGCCTATTAATAGATGTGACAATATTCCAAGTGTATCACTAGAGTTTTACTTCATTATACCCATAAAGGTCAGTGCTGTTAAAACTTATCATATTTTTAAAAAGATAGTACTACATGAAAGCTGGATAATCAAAGAAGTGTTCAGAAAAAAGTATTTTAGTTGCATTTCCACATCTTGCAAAAAAAAAAATGATACTGAAGGTGACCATCTCTCTTCCCCTCTTTTTCAGCCTTAAATAATTAAACTTGAAAACAAATAAAACCGAGAATAACACAGCTGAGGGGCACCTGGGTGGCTCAGTCAGTTGAAGGACTCTTGATTTCAGCTCAGGTCATGATCTTGGGGTTGTGAGATCAAGCCCCTCCTTGAGCTTTGCACTCAGCAAGGAGTCTGCTTGAGAGTCCCTGTCTTCCTTGACTTCTCTTTCTGCCTCCCCCTCCCCCACTGCTTGTACGTTGTCTCTCTAAATAAATAAATTAATTAATTAATCTTAAAAAAATAGAATAACTCAGTTGAAAAGTAGTCAAAATATAGTCTCTGTCCATCTGATTTTGAAGATAAAATGTGATTTTTTCATTAAAGTCTATTATATAAAGATGTACTTATAGCTTAGTCAACATTACATTTTAAAGAAAACCTTTGCTTCAGCTACTAAGTAATGAAAAATAAAGGTAGAAGCTCAAATATACATGATGGTGGAAGTGAAGGCATTTCCTCAGTACTTCTTATTGCTTGAGGGGGTGCTTTTGAAATTCAATGGCCTCAGTAGCTTACATTTTCTGATTCAGTGTAGTAAGACTTGCTGCCGCCTCTGAAAAACTGGCACTGGTATCGTTCTCCTTCAGAAAAGAACTTGGAGGATGAGAAAGACTACAGAATTGATCGAGGGCCATACCAGTTGGTGAAGTCTGTTCTAGCCCAAAAATCCAAACCTGTGATCTTTTTACAATTTCTTTTGTGTAATGCTAATTATATCACTAGAATTAAGTTTAAAGTTCTTCTGAAGGCTTTTTAAAAGCAAGGCGATTGTGTTCTAATATGAAGTACTAATGATTACTTCATAAACTTTTATTTACTCTGAGATCTTTTTAAACGTGTATCTGATTTAACAAGGGTGAATAAATATTTGTAAAATCTCAAAAAGTCTGTTTTTAATTAAGAGAGCTAATAGGTTTGTATTAGTGTTATTATTAACTAAATTCCAGTAAAAAAAAAACACATATTGACACAATTGGAGAAAATGGTAAACTGAAATAATTTGATTTATTTTAAATAATCTAGATTTACTCTGTTTATGTGAAATAGGTTGGATTTAGTAAACCTATCATCTTCTGTAAATCAGAAAATCATTGAAAGATAAAATTTTTGTTTGTTTTAAATCAACTAGTTTAAATTATGCCATAAAAAATAGTCACATGTGGAGTGACTGGGTGTCTCAGTCCTTTAAGGGTCTGACTCTTGATTTGAGCTCAGGTCATGATCTTGGGAGTTATGGGGTAGGGTCTCACATCAGCTCTGGCTTTGGCTCTGGCTCTGGGCTAAATGGGAAGTCTGCTTGAGATTCTCTCCCTTTGCCCCTCTCTGGGGTTCTGCATGTGCATGAGTGTACATACTCCTTCATTCTTTCTCTCAAATAAATACATCTTAAAAAAATAGTCACAGGTACAAAATTAATGTAGGAAGTGGGATGATAGTGTATATATTTACCTGCATTCATTTTATTACATACTGGCTCTTTAGTGCAATAGTACTTAAAGGGAGCTTTGTTAAATTACAGAATAAAAAAGAGGGAAGAAAAATTGCAGTCCAATTAATGATTACTAATTTTCACATTGGGTCCTATTTATAATGCTTATTATTTTTTGTAATAGCACAAGTTTGGAAAGTACAAAAATGACTGAATTGTTATTAATGACATTTTTCTATTCTTGTGAACATTGTTGAAAGTAGCCTTATCCACCACTGTTAGGCTGTTAAATATATATCTAGAGTGCATTTTTCATGAAGAGTGACAAAGTGCTTTTTAGAATTTGCAAGATGTTTTTTTTTATATATTCATTTAGCCTACATAATACATCATTAGTTTTTGATATAGTGTTCAACGATTCATTAGTTGCATATTAAAAAAAAAAGAATTCGCAAGGTGTTAGCTGTGAGACTCCAATGCAAGATTTATACTCAAGATCCTGAGTCTATTATCATAAATGCAAACCAAGAAAGTCTCTGTAACTCTGAAAATTACTGAGCCCTTTTGACAATATTAAAATCAATGAATATTTTAAAATTATTCTTTCCACAAATGTTTACTAAGACCCGCCCTACAATGTTTCAAGCCCTATTCTAGGAATTAGGAATATAGGGACAGTCTTTGTAAACATTTGTTTACAGAGAAGTTACATACCATTGAAGGAAATAGCTTATAATTCAGTAAGTACATCAATACCTACACAAGATATCGGACCAGATGTTCAAGTGCTATACATAATGTAAATCATGGTGATATGGTATAATGACAATGTAGCTCCATTAGGCTGAGTGGTTAAAAGAATACCTGTGTGAGTGGGTAACATACATACCCCAAGTTAGAACTATTCATGGGAAGATCAAGTAGAATGATATTCTAAGCATTTGCTATAAAATTAGAATGTGCTCCATGCATTCAAGGAGTCCCAAGAAAGACAATGTGACTGGAACACAGAAGCAAGAGAAAGGAATTATGGGCTGAGATCATTTTTCAGTCCTTGTGAAGAAGGCAGATGATATAGATCTGCTTTAATTGAAGCAAGTTCAGACTTTAACTCAGGTGTCAATGAAGATACTGTGAAGAGTTTTACGCATAGTTTGCAGGAGTAAAATGTGAGAAGCAATGAACTTTATCAACCTGGGCAAGATTGAAAGAGAATAAGATAGGAGTTTCAAGAACAGGAATGAAGATATTTTGACATGTTAAATTTGAGATAACTGTGAGAAGTCTACATGAGCCTGTTGAATAAGAAGTCTGAGGTTCAGAGAATTCAGATATAAAATTAGGAATTACTAACAAACAGTTCATGTTCATGGGCCAGTAAAAAGAAGAAACTGATAGTGTTGGAGAGAGTAGAAATTACTTCTTGGGGGGGGCGAAAAGGAGAGAGTCCAGGGTATAAGTGAAGAGACTCAGCTGGTTGATAATTTCAGGGGTATTTTATCCATTGTAGTGAGCTAAAAGGCAGAGAATGCATGTACCATGTGTATTTGCTCTTGATGAAATCAGTCCATTCAGACTGGTTCTGTGTTCTCAATGAATCATGAGCCAAGGCTATTAACTGAGAATGAAGAAAGTATAGAGAAAAGAAAATTAAAAGGAATATAGAAAATTAACAAGATATTTGGGGTGTTAGGACATTTTAAAAATGTAAAATACAGACAGATTTCTGAGTTAAGTATATAGCGATCATTTGAAGTTTGTATTCTTGAATTTAAGGTGAGACAAATCAGTTCTGATGTGTGCAGTCATGGAGAAGGCAGAAAATTGGGTTTAATTAGGTATCAGGTAAAACAGATGGAGAAGGGGAAAGGGAGTTAAAAGTGTTTGCAAGGGTGTTGTTATAATTATGGAGCATTGGCTCTAAATTGAACAGGAAATAAAATGAAGACATAGGTTGAAGAAAAAGTAGTTCATAGGAAAAAATCAATTAGAGTTTTCAGTAAGGTCGAAATGTTGGTAAAAAAAGAGAAACAATTAGAATGATAGGAAACATGTTCAGAGAGTGGTTTTTCATTTTGTTTCATTTTTTTCACTTACCTCTGAGTCCTAATTTAAGTAGTGTTTAAAGAAAAAAAGAAAGCAATACATTCATTTGAGGTAGTATTGTCAGGACACAACTGAGTTTCTCTTATAAAGAGGTAGATGGACTTGCAGATGTAGTTTGAAAATTTGAGGAAATTTGCTGATTATAGATCTTATCAGTTAAAATATATCATATGATGGTTTGGGAGGTTGTATAAGCATAAAGAATTATGCCAGATTAACACATATGCATGATGGCAAGTGGTCCTGGAGATATGGGTTTCTAGTGGTGTATAAGATGTAGGAGGTCTCTACAGTGTATAGATTTTTAATCAGAGGGAAGGCAGCAAATCATTTTAATATGGATGATGTGGGGTCTCTAAGCAATTTTTATTTCAGTCCTGGGGGAGTGGCATCCAAGGTGATAAGTGTGACTGAGGGTCTGCTCAACAGATGGCTCCTTTAGGTGACAAGTTCTACGGAGGCCTTTTAATCAATAGCCATGTTTTGTGGCACCCAGCACTCCTCTAGTAGGAGCAAAGAAATTTCCTCTTTCTTTAAAACTGTGGAAAGATCTGACATGCCCTTCAACAAATGAATGGATAAAGAAGATGTGGTCCATATACACAATGGAATATTACTCAGCCATCGGAAAAGATGGATACCCAACTTGTGCATCAACATGGATGGGACTGGAGGAGATTATGCTAAGTGAAATGCGTCAAGCGCAGAAAGTCAATTATCATAAGGTTTCACCTATTTGTGGAACATAAGGAATAGCATGGAGGACATTAGAAGGACAAGAAAAATGAACGGAAGACAATTGTAATGGGAAATGAACCATGAGAGACTATGGACTCCGGGAAACAAACTGAGGGTTTTAGAAGGGAGGGGGTGGAGGATGGGTGAACATGGTGATGGGTATTAAGGAGGGCACAGATTACATGAAGACTGGGTGTTATATGCAAACAATGAATCATGGAACACTGCATCAAAAACTAATGGTGTACTATGAGGGACTAACATAACATAATAAAAAAAAAAGAAAAAAAGAAAGTGGCAGAATACCGTAGTGGCTGGACTGGGAGGGGCTTACATGATGCTTATCCTTTACACAACAATGCTATGAAGAGAAAGATATATATGATTTAACATCGTTTAATATTTGTTTGTGAGTATCTTCAGCCATAGTTAGTTCCTAACTTATAACAGTAGATCTCAGATCTTTTTTACTGTGCAAAAGGATTAAGATGTAACGTGTATACATACTTACACATTTAAATAAATGTATATATATTTATTATACATAAGTATATTTATTTACACATCTAAATATGCACACTGACCCTACTCTATGCATTTTACACATATACAAAATAGATATTATAAAAGCAAATTTAAATTATGTATTCTTTTGAATTATGAATTATGAATTTCTTTTTTTAATACTTTATTTATTTATTTGACACACTCACAGAGATCAGATCACAAGTAGGCAGAGAGGCAGGCAGAGAGAGAAAGGAGGAAGCAGGCTCCCGGCTGAGCAGGGAGCCTCATGCGGGACTCGATCCCAGGACTCTTGAGATCATGACCTGAGCCGAAGGCAGAGGCTTTAACCCACTGAGCCGCCCAGGCGCCCTATAGGTAGAATTTCTAATAGTTTCCTCTCCACAAAGAGCATGCCAGTGTAAACTTTTTGGAACATGGCCACCCCATTTTGAAAACCACTCAGAACACACACAGTTTAAGAAACTCACTATCAGAATTATGTTAAATTAATTCAGAATTATAGTCAAATATTTTAATATATAAGATATATAAAGATTTATTTCATTTTTGTGAAAAATCATAGGCAGTCTATAATTCACAAAACAGGTAAGAATGAACCTATCCAATATAATCTTTTTTTTTCTTCAAGAGATAAAGCTTATTTTCAGCTTTGTGAAACCTGATTTTTGGATTTACTGTTTAGTGCAAGATATTTTTATTTCTTTTCCCCTGCTTTCAGAATTAACATGCATACAATTTATGTATTTTCTAATGCTCTAAATTTATGTGTAAACATAAATCCAGAATGTATACTAGCATGGCATGTAATTTGATTCTTCTGAGTCTTCACAAGCACTCTCCCTCTTTATCACCATTGTCCCTCCTTGATTTGAAACCCAATCAGTTCATATTTGTTTGCTTCAGTAACTTTCTTTTCTATCTACTTACATTGTCTTTCACCTTTGGACCAATCTGTGACCCATTACCACATTTCTATTCTAAATTTAGTTCTTATACTCTGTAACTGTCATGATTGCTAAGGTGCTGCTGATACTTACTATATTGGATTCTAATCTCTCAGCAAAACATTTATAGTAGTAAACATTTAAAAAAACCACCTGGTTTTCTATTATCAACTGAAATTTATCCTCCTATTAATACAAACATAAGAACTTTACTCCAAAAGTTTCAACTTTTTATTATACTTTGCACAGTTCCTTTTATTTCTTACTCTGTTTTGTTTGCTTTATTTTTTAATTTAAATTCAATTAATTAACATATAATCTATTATTTGTTTCAGGAGTACAGGTCTGTGATTCATCAGTCATATATAATACTTAGTGCTCATTACAACACATAACTACCCCAATATCCACTATCCAGTTACTCCAATCCCTCTATCAGCACCCCCTCCAGAAACCCTCAGTTTGTTTCTTACCATTAAGAGTCTCTTATGGTTTGTCTCCCTCTCTGGTTTCATCTTGTTTCATTTTTCCTCTTCCCCTATGATCCTGTGCATTGTTTCTTAAATTCTACATGCCAGAGAGATCATATGGTAATTGTCTTTCTCTGATTGACTCATTTCACTTAGCATAATGCCCTCTAGTTCCATCCATATTATTGGAAATAGCAAGATTTCATTTTTTGATTTTCATTTTTTCTGCATAATATTTTCATTTGAGATATATATGTATATATATATATATAGAGAGAGGGAGAGAGAGAGAGAGAGAGAGAGAAAGAGAAAGAGAGAGATATCACATTTTTATCCATTCATCTGTCTATGGACATCTGGGGTTTTTTCATAGTTTGGCTATTGTGGACATTGCTGCTATAAACCTTGGGGTGCAGGTGACACTTTGGATCACTACATTTGTATATATGGGGTATATACCCCATACTGCAATTGCTGGGTCACAGGGTAGCTCTATTTTCAATTTTTTGAGGAATCTCCATACTGTTTTCTAGAGTGACTGCACCAACTTGCATTCCCACCAACAGTGCAGAAGGGTTCCCCTTTCTCCGCATCCTTGCCAACATCTGTCATTTCCTGACTTGTTGACTGGTTTGAGGTGGTATCTCACTGTGGTTTTGATTTGTATTTCTCTGATGCCAAGTGATATTGAGAGATTTTCATGTGTCTATGGCCATTTGGATGTCTTCTTTGGAGAATCTCTGTTCAGTCTTTTGCCCATCTCTTAATTGGATTACTTATTCTTTGGGTGTTGAGTTTGATAAGTTCTTTATAGATTTTGGATACTAGCCCTTTACCTGATATGTCATTTATAAACATCTTCTCCCATTCTGTCAGTTGTCTTTTGGTTTTGTCAATTGTTTCCTTTCTGTGCAAAAGCTTTTTATCTTGATCAAATACCAATAGTACATTTTTGCCTTTGTTTCCCTTGCCTTTGGAGACATGTCTAGCAAGAAGTTGGTGTGGCCAAGGTCGAAGAGGTTACTGCCCGTGTTCTCCTCTAGGATTTTGATGGACTCCCGTCTCACATTGAGTCTTTCATCCATTTTGAGTCTATCTTTGTGTACGGTGTAAGGGAATTGTCCCGTTTCATTCTTCTGCCGGTGACTGACTGTCCATGTGACTGACTGTCCACTTTCCCAGCACCATTTATTGAAAAGACTGTCATTTTTCCACTGAATAGTCTTTCCTGCTTTATCAAAGATTAGTTGACCATAGAGTTGAGCGTCCATTTCTGGGGTCTTTATTGTGTTGCATTGATCTCTGTGTCGGTTTTTGTGCCCATATAACACTGTCTGGATGATTACAACTTTGTAATAGAGTTTGAAGTCTGGAATTGTGATGCCACCAGCTTTGCTTTTCTTTTTCAACATTCCTGTGGCTATCTGGGGCCTTTTCTGGTTCCATACATATTTTAAGATTATTTTTTCCGTCTTTGTGAAAGAAGTTGATGGTATTTTGATAAGGATTGAAATGAGTGTGTAGATCACTCTCGGTAGCATAGACATTTTAACAATATTTGTTCTTCCAGTCCGTGAGCATGAAATATTTTTCTATTTCTTTGTGTCTTCCTCAATTTCTTTCATGACTGTTCTATAATTTTCCGAGTATAGATCCATTCTGTGTTTTGTTTGCTCTTGTCTATTCAAGCTTCTCCTTTTAAGATTCATTCTGTATATTATGGTAAAAAAAAAAAAAAGGATATATCTCCCCTAATTCTCTTTTAAGAGAAGTGTACTTGTTAGTGAGAAATTAGCTCAAGTGAAAGTAGAACCATGAGTATGCTCTAGGACACAAATATAGACTCTAAAACTGTACCCAGTGGAGGATGGATCCTGGAAAATGGAAGCACTTGTGTTTGATTTAGAATAAGCAAACTTAGAGGGTAGACATGGGTTTGGGCTGCGATTTTCAGGATAATAAAAATGAGAATTTCAACGTCTCTGGAAAATCCAAGAAAGAGACACAAAATTTTTAGCAAGGTTGTCACTGTAAGAAATATATAAGAAGAAATCTGCATAGGGTTATTGGATATTGGAAAATATATAGCTATATCTAGGGAGATTTTGTGTTACTTTGTTTTGTAGAAATGTATAATATAAATTTTTCCTCTGCATACACACTTTAGTAAAATTTAAATTAATCAATTATTTTTTTTTAGTTGCTCTTTTGAGAAGAATCAGAGAGGGACTGATATTTATTCTTGGAATGATACGAACAAAAGCCGCATGCATAGCTTCAGGAAATAGGAGATGAAAGTTTAGTTGGTATTTTAGACACAAAAGTCCTGCAAAGTACATCTAAATGGCAAGTCTTTAAAATATCCTTCCTTAATGTTTACATCTTATAATGCTCCCCTCTAAGTCTGGCTTTCCTGTATGAATTATTGTTTTAGCAAATATAACACTTGTTCATGTACCACCATATGTAATACTCAGTTATTGTATTTGACAGACCTAATTTTCACAGTAAATTTGAAGATGAGAAAATACAATCTAAATGTTCTTTAGACCTTTAAAAATCTGGAATTTTGACATAATCAACTATTTATAATTGCTTTATCATTAGTATTGGGTCATTTACAATATGTAGCTTCCTTATACATAAATAGTAAAAATATCAAATATTAAGATTATTTATTACTTTATGCTTATTCTAAATAAAAATAGCAGGAGAGTATATACTGTACAGGCAAGAAATATTGTTAGAAAACTAGAATTTTACATCTTTTCTGTTCATTTTATACTTTATGTTTTTATTTTAAGCTATTTTATAAGGCATCAATAGCACTAAAATTCTCCAAATATGGGTCCTGAGAATAATTTGGTATGGACAGATGGATAAATGCTAGTATACCTATTTGAGACATTAAATAGGTCTCAGAGTTTTGGTAGTCTTCTCCCATCTCCTAAGTCTCCTATGCCAGAAATGTCATTACAATCAAACAAAGAAAAATCATGGTCCAAATACTGGCCATAAATAGTAATGCTAGTGAGTACAACATCCTAATTAACTTTTTGTGTTTTGTTTGAACTGCTTATCTTCATTTAGTTCATATTTCCCTCCACCTCTTCTAAAAGTGAAATAGTGAATCTTTTATCGAAATTAAAAATGTGCTACATTGGGACAGGGGGATGGTCTAAATGGATGATGGATATTAAGGGCAGAGCTTGCTGAGATGGGCACTGGGTGTTATATGTAAGTGATGAATCACTGATTTCTACTTCTGAAACTAATATTACACTTTATGTACTTTAAACACTTGAAAAATTGATTTTAATTACTTTTAATTATTCTATTTTATTTTTATTTTTTTGAGAGAGAGAGAGAGAAGGTGAAGAAGAGGGGAAGAGGCAGAGGGAGAGAGACAATCTTAAGCAGGCTCCACACTCAGTGCAGAGCTTGATCTCACAACCCTGGCATCATGACCTGAGTCAGACACTGAACCGACTGAGCCACTCAGGCACCCCCAAAAATTTTTGAAAAAAATGTGCTGCATTGGAAAACCTGGTTATTATAATTGTATTAAGAACAGGAATTCTAGACTTTTCATTGTTACTAATATTAATGATTTTTATTTTCCAGTACCTAATTGTGTGAAAAAATAGAGTAAAATTATATAATATATAGAATAATCCATTATTGTTGAATAGCATAAATTGTCATAGTACCACAAATGAACCATTGACTAGAATGTGCAGTACCACATGATAGCTCACTAGTGGAGGTATGAAAGTCTGCAATCAGCCTAAGCAATGGGCTTAAGGAATAATATACTGAAGTGAAATCCTTGAAAGTGGAATTAAAATGCCAAGAAAAATATATATTGGTTATAATGAGCCACATTAATTCTCAATCCAACATTTGCTGAACTCTATCAAGCAATTAAGTGGTTTTGACATTTTGTAGATAAACTTCAAACCCATTTTGTCTCCAGATTTACCACAAAATTGGTTTTGTTGAACACTTGGATCATATTTGTTGTCACAAATGTATGGCTTTGATAATCAAAATCTTAAAGATACTTGTTGATATAGTAGTAGTATTCCACACGTATTTCCTCAAATCATCAAAAAAGTAAGAAAGAGTAAAAATAGAATAGTAGGCACTGTAATTATTTTCTTGGTTTTGAATTCATTGAATTATGATAGAGAAGATTATAGAGGTAGCAGCCAGTGTCTAAGAAAGCCAAAAGGAACCAAAAAGTCTGCTACTGAATCTGTATCTACTCAATGGATGGTTATATTCCATTATTTGATTTTACTTTCTTCCTTTCCCCCAAGTTGCTACATAATTACAGTTCCCAGGAACGATCTTAGAATGGATGAACATGCTTCTTTAATATGTTGCTGATATAAACTGGTAGTTGGGGTTTTTTTTGTACTTTTTTTTGCATTTAGAGATGACAACTTTTAAAATAAAACATTAATGATTTTATAATTAAACTCAATTATACAGTAATTATTTGAAAGTCACAATTTGCTTTCTAAGAGAAATTGATCACATTCCTAGAGACTGGTGGTGTTATCATGCATCTAATAATTGTCTAGTAAATTAATGAAGAGTATGCAGATACGGCATCAAAGAGCACATTCACCAGTATATATTTACTAACTATACAAATATCTGTGTTATTTTCAAGCCTTTTTCCAAAGCTAATAAGACGGCATAATCAGTACAAAGCTCCTAACTTACTGAACCAATTCCTTTCTGATGGCATTTTTATGATTTTGATGAGAAGAGTTATTTATCTCTTCTGACAAACTTCTTTATAATTTGCATACACATATGTGAAACACAATACACGTGTGTGTAACTGTGTGTCTTTGTCTATCTTTCTATATGTCCCGCTATTCATTAAATCAGCAGTGACTCAGAAAGCGAGAGAAAGTGATTTGAATAAGACGTTTACCTCACTGGCATAACTGTTCCACCATTATAAAAAAAATGAGAAATTTTGTGAGGTTTTTTTTTAAAGATTTTATTTATTTATTTGACACAGAAAGAGAGAGATTACAAGTAGGCAGAGAGGCAGGCAGAGAGAGAGGAGGAAGCAGGCTCCTCGCGGAGCAGAGAGCCCGATGTGGGCCTCGATCCCCCAGGACCCTGAGATCATGACCTGAGCCGAAGGCAGAGGCTTCAACCCACTGAGCCACCCAGGCGCCCATGAGTTTTTTTAAGGAAGACAAACTTAAATATGTTGGAATGTTTCCTATTTACCGATCCTGAAATAAATTCCAAAACTATGAAATTGTTCGACATCTCAATATAAAATAAAAGTCTTCCAGGCAACTGATGTGAAACACTGCTGATTTTGGTTGTACTATTTTTTAAACAGGGTGGAAACAACCTCTGGATACTGAAGATTGATCTGGATGGATTAACCTTGACAGCAGATAGGGGCGGTGCCACACATCATATGCACCATCCAATATTTTGCACTGGAAAGGCTGCCTGAGGCAACATATTAAAAACACTCCAGTGTGCCTTAATACTTTGAACTGTTAATGGTCCCAATGACTTTGCCACAGTTGCTTACTTCCTCCTAATCAATACTTTTAATATTAGATGATTATGCTGTTTCTAGTGCTGCATACTTTATGGCCATATACTGCTATATTATACACTAAAAGCATTAACACTTGAAAATATTTATGTTATCTGTATTTTAAGTTTGTGGCGAAAAATTACCTTAAGTTATTTTTAGTGTCTTTGCTTTGTGAACTAGTTAAATATACAGTGGCTCACCCTTTCTTCAATAAACAGCTAGTCTGCTGTGTCGCGGCTGCCCATGATCCTTTAATTTTGTGATAACATGCAAAGTATCTTCTATAAAAACTTTACCCTGCAACTGTTCTTGCAAAGCATTCTCATTGGCATTTTTGAGTTTATGGCTTCAGTCTTCTATGTATGTCTTTCCAAATATCTAGATATCCAAATATCTAGATATTCAAATATCTTTCCAAATATCTATCTACTTTCTTTTATTATTCACCGTGAAAAAACATTGCAGTCTTCTCTAAGACAAGTCATATTAATCAACTAATTACATGAACAGTTTTTTTCTTAAAAATTTACTAATTAGTAGTATGTAAATTTACTACATTTTAAGCATCAAGGGAGACAATAAATAAAATTAAAATAACACCCTAATCTAAATTTACAATACTGGTCTCACAAGGTTTAGCTCTACAATATATTTTCTTGATATTTCTACATTCTTGTCCTGTCCGTACTTTGAAATATTTACATATATACATTAGAACATGTCTTCTTTCTCAACAAATTTTTTTTGTTTTTTCCTTGATGTCTCAAAATTTAAAACTAATCTGAAGCATTCCTCATTTTTATTTAGTTAGTGGCTAAATTCTAGACTTCCTTTAAGGTTTTCCAAATCCACCCTTTTGTTTACTGTGCCACTGTACAAATTTAGGCCTTCATTATTTCCCATAACTAGGCAATTGTAGATGTCTCCTAAAGCATTTATTTGCCCTTATCCTCTTCTTGGTATAATCAATTCTAAAAATAATCTAGAATGCATTTTGTGGAGTTCAAGTCACTACCTAGACCCCACATGAGCTTGTGGCAAAAAGTGTTTTGATTAAATGGACTTTAATTTCCAATTTAAACACGATCAGTCTGTGCCAGTTTCTCACTGACAGGCACATTATTGTGTATGTTAACACAACTGCCTGCCCACCCCCATTGCCTACACTGTTCCTGTCCTAGATTATTTACTAATCTCTTCTGCTTTTAATCTGTTGTCAATTTAGTGGAAAAGAAGAATAATATTTGTATGACCACCAAGTTCTAAAAGTTCTATTTGTTTCTTTTTAAAAATGTATTCCATTTCATTCTTCATATCTTTCCTGTTCATTTCATGTTTTTATAATGTCTTTTTAAAGTCCTCATTTACTAACTCTGCCATCTCTGACACCACATCGCCCTTCGATATTTATCGTGCTGCTCTGACTCTTCCACTCTCCTCTGGTTCCAATGGCTGTCACAGAGCATGTTGGGAGATGTAGTTCTCAATAGTGTAAGAATTGAGACTCTCAATGTTTACTCTGCAACAAGAATTTGCTTTCTAGAATAAAGATATTACTTTTTTACTGAAAATTCTTTATTGAGCCCCTATAACCTTCAAGGAAAACTCCAAAACAGTCATCACATTTCATGATCTATGGTTGCCTCTCCAACCTCCTCTGTACTATATCAAATGCTTGGTAAAAAAAAAATTGTGCTTTCTTACCCTTTATTTGTTCAAACCCAAGTTAAACAAACTGAGACTCATAAACTGAGGTTTTGGGGAAAATACAATGGACGAGATACATATCTTCAATGATCATTTTGTAGCCAGGCCTTATTTTTATGGTGTTCTTAAAATTATTTTAATTATGTCTTTACACAGCGAGTTAGTCATACAGGGAAAGCAGGCTTTTCAAAAATGCTTCTTCATTTGAATCGCAGAATTTTAACAGAATTCACTAGCACCTGCCCCAGAAGTTCTGAATCACAGTCTCTGCAAGAGGGTTTAGGTGTCTATTTTAATTGCTCCATAAGTAATAATGAAACAGAGCCATGGTTGCATATCACTGTTCTGAAAGGCAAAAGATTGTATTCCTATATTTATATTGTTTAATATAATGCCAAAACTTCAGTTGACAGTCAAGAAATCTTGGTTGAAGTTATAAAAAATACAGCTTTCCTGCATTTTACATATATAATCTACATAGTTAAATCTTTCTTAAATTATATTTGTGTATAAATGTATTTGATCTGACTCACTATCATTTTAAGAGGGGATCTGATCTGAGGTGGAACAATCAAGAATGCCTATGCATTTGTGATGTATAAATCGGTGTCAATAAATTTATTTCTATCCATTATATACTCACACATAATATAATTATATATTCTGTTCTCTCAAATTCTTTCATTTTGTATAAGGGGCTGATGTTTTCACCAGTCCTATATCTACAAGCAATCACTTAGACTGAAATATTTTTGCAAATATAAGACATTGTAACAAACTGTGGGAACTTCATACTATGTTTGGCTTTGTTAAATGCACATTAGCTAACCTAACATGACCAAGATGTCACTAGAGAATAAACCAATAATTCTAGAATAAAATAGACATTCTCATATTTAAAGGAAAAAATATCACCATTATTATTCAAATTAAAAAGTAGTTGTAAATCTCACTGTACTTTTGCAATCTCTATTTTAGTCTAGTGATTAGTGATGTAGACATATATCTGATATTCATTTTTATTTTTATTTTATTTCGGCAGACTTGCAAACCCTTCAACCAAAGATTTAACCACAAAGAAAATAGAACTTAAGAACGAGTCATCCAACATCAAAGTATTAAGCAAGCTGTGCTGTGTCTGCTTTGATAATAATGCATTTTCAGAAATTCAAAAGCTTCACAAATAATATATTTTAGAGATAAGCATGTGGTCTACACTGGGTTTGGGTGACCTTATTTTAGAAATGTGCCCTTGCTTTACTTTCAAGTAGGAAAATCCAGCTGTATTATTTTGCATTCTTTGCCCTAGCAGAAATAAAT
This sequence comes from Ailurus styani, assembly GCA_002007465.1. Taxonomy (NCBI): domain Eukaryota; kingdom Metazoa; phylum Chordata; class Mammalia; order Carnivora; family Ailuridae; genus Ailurus; species Ailurus styani. The sequence continues at coordinate 91,350 of LNAC01000383.1, forward strand.
TTAATAATTTGAATGAGGCTTTTCTTGTCTTTCAGTGTTGGTTAAGTCTTTATTTTTCAGACTAAATTATTTCCTTCTTATTCATTCACCTTTTCAATGATCACCTGTTGAGTACCTATAATGTGTAACATTTTTAGAGGTTATTTGAAATACTTATAATGTGGATCATGATGATTTTTTGCCCTTCAGGAGATTTAGGGTAGTAATAGAGAGCAACATTACAAAAATAACCACAGAAAAATTAATAGACAATAAAATCAGCACACATTTATTCTAGTATCTTCAAAACTACCAATTGCATATTAAGCATAGGTGAATAATTTGAGCCTGCTGGCTCTCAGCTTTCTCCACGTTATGTGAAAAAAAAGATGAAATTTTCAGCAACCATTCAGGAACAGCTACAAGGCATCCATTTGGTTGGCTTCATAATTGTGCTGCCAGATATGAATCACTTGATCACTACTTCCTCATAAAATGAGAAGACAATGCAGACCCTTCCTACCCTAAATACAATCCTAAAGCATGCTGTGACCACAGTGGAATGATTCTTTGTGGAAGGGAAGACACCATGTAAGCCTTTTCTCCAAGGACTACATTTAAGAGATCTAGACATGCTTAGTTTTTACTTTGGATAAAATATGAGGAGAGACACTAAATTTAATTCTGTAGCCATCACATAAAATCTTTCGTTAGAAAATGATTCTGAAAATTAATATTTGCTCTATAATCTTCTCTATTCTATTCATAAATAAAGAAGACAAGAATAGCTAATGAAAATTACCATGTATGAAGTCTTTGTTATGATAATTTAGGAAACTATTTTTTGGATACACTAATTGATAACATGCTTAGCTATCAACCATCATTTAAAACACTGTATACCCAAGAACTTCTCAACTTTTATGTTACACTTATGCCAATATTTAATCTAGAGTTTCTTAGAGTTTCTAAACATGTATCATTTTTCTTTTTTTTTTTTTTAAAGATTTTATTTATTCATTTCACAGCGGGAGAGAGATCACAAGGAGGCAGAGAGGCAGGCAGAGAGAGAGAGAGAGGGGGAAGCAGGCTCCCTGCCAAGCAGAGAGCCCGATGCAGGCCTCGATCCCAGGACCCTGAGATCATGACCTGGGCTGAAAGCAGAGGCCTCAACCCACAGAGCCACCCAGGCGCCCCATGTATCATTTTTCAGTAGATACCTTCCTGGGAATCCTCAGCCGAAACAATTATAAAAACCATAGATTAGTAATATGTATCCACTGATTATGACTGGTTGGTAATTCTTGCTGATGGAGTGAAAAATAAAACATTACCCTTGAGGATGGTTTCTGCAATTACTGGCAAAAAGTTTTGCTCTCTGGAGCCATACATAACTATGGGCCTTAACTTAAAGTTCCTTAAATTTGTTCAGGTTACAATGGTTCTGTTAAGTGAGAGAAGTAGAATTTTATGTATCCATCTCATACTAATTTAGGGATGATTTAAGCAAAAAAGCCTGGTCTCCAAAATTGTAAAGATGCTCACAGAAATTGATATTGCAATATATACATACCAGTGCAGATACATGTGCGCACACACACACACACACACACACACACACACACACACACACANATATACATACCAGTGCAGATACATGTGTCCACCACACACACACACACACACACACACACACACACACACACACACACACACAGAAGTAGAATTTTATGTATCCATCTCATACTAATTTAGGGATGATTTAAGCAAAAAAGCCTGGTCTCCAAAATTGTAAAGATGCTCACAGAAATTGATATTGCAATACATACATACCAGTGCAGATACATGTGCGCACACACACACACACACACACACACACACACACACACACACACAGACTTATTGTCCCAAGTCAATTACAGTACTTGGGGCTTTATCATCAGATACATTTTATGGTAGCTCATCAAAGCTGCTCCCAGAAATGCCAATCTTCTTCCTCTACTCCACATGCCTATTTTTCAGAAAATTCCCAAAAGGTAGGATATCAGACATATCCTGAGTTTCTCTACAGTGAGTTGTACTTTTGTACAATTCCCTCTCCTTGCATGCAGGTGGAATCTGTGATTTGGTTTTAGCCTGGAAGATGTAAAAAAGGTGAAGATATATTTCAAATGTACTTTATAATACTTAATCAGTTGATTTTAACTCATTCAAAAGGAAGAATATTCTGTGTGGGCCTCACTTCATCTGATTAAAGCCTGTAACAGAGTTATTGGTCTCTCCCTAGGTCAGATTGGTTCCTCTGTTGAAGTTGAGGAAGCAAATAGCCTTGATTACAATAGCTATGTACTGAGCCACAATATAGGACAGTGAAAGCAAACTAGAAGGTAAGGAAGGGTATATGCTGGCTGAAAGCCAGAAGGAAAATGGGAACCTTAGTAAATTCTGTCAACAACCTGCAGGAGGCAGTTGGAAGAGGATCATTTTACAGCCAAGCCTCTGGTGAGCCCTCAACCTCAACTGACAACCAGATTGCAGCCCAGGGAGACTCTGAAACAGAAAACCAGCCAAGGCATAATAACTCATGATGCAGAGAAACTATGAGGCCATAAATGTATACTGTATTAAGGTGCTAAGTTTGTGGTAATTTGTTATATAGCAATAAAAAACAAATAGAGGTAGTATCTTACATACATAGAGCAGGAACAGGTTTATTCACATTCCTCTACATGAAGCTGCTCACTGAAGGACATTACCAATAGAATACTTAGGGGAAGTTCGGGACCATTGTGGGGAAATGGAGCATTTCTGGGGGGTCCTATGTTCTTTATTCTTGTTTGCGTGGATACAGACCCTTTCTTTTGAGTTCTCTGAGCATCTATTTGTGTCTGCACATATGTTTTTGTGATAAGTGACCCTGTTCTCAAATCTTGTTCATATTTTATCACTGGCATTGCTTTTGCTTAGTCTCACATTGAGCATGATTTCTCCAACCTCAGTTTTTGTCATTTCTTCATGAAGACTTTATTCTGACTTGCAGATGGGGGCAGAAACAGACGACCTCCATTTTCTTACATTTCCTTAGTATTCTGTAGTTATTGGGTGCTTTATCAAACAGAAAATGGCAGCTAACCAAAACTAAAACTGTTAAAACTAGTCAATGAATTTAGTAAAGTCGCAGGATATAAAATCAATATGTAGAAATCGGATGTGTTTCTAAACACTAACAATGATATATCTGAAAAAGAAATAAAACAATTGCATTCACAATAGTATTAAAACAAACTTACAAATAAATTTAAATAAGGAAATGAAAGATCTGTAAAATTAGAACTAAAAAGATAGTGATGAAAAAGTTAAAGGAAACACAAATTGGAAAGATAGCCTGTGTTTGTGAATCAGAATTGATGTTAACATGTCTATATTAGGGACACCTGGGTGGTTCAGTCATTAGGCGTCTGCCTTTGGCTCGGATCATGATCCCAAGATCCTGGGATCAAGCCCCACATCGGACTTCCTGCTCCACGGGAAGCCTGCTTCTCTCTTTCCCACTCCCCCTGCTTATTCCCTCTCTCCCTGTGTCTTTCTCTGTCAAATAAATAAATAATAATCTTAAAAAAATTAGCATGTCCATATTACCCAAAACCATCTATAAGTTGAACTCAAACCCTATCAAAATTCTAATGACATTTATCATAGAAATAGAAAAAATAATCCTAAAACTTGTATGGAACCACAAAAGACCACAGATAGCTGAAGAAATCCTGAGAAAGGACAAAGCCTGAGGCTTCATACTTCCAGATTTCAAACTACACTACCTATGGAAAGTAGCCTGTGTTCATTAATCAATGAATGGATAAAGATGTGATATAAATAGAGTAGATGGAGATCGAGATACAGATACAGATGTAGATAATGGAATAAGATTCAGTCATGAGAAAGAAGAAAATCTTACTATTTCTGGCAGCATGGATGGATCTTAAAGGCATTATTCTAAGTGAAATAAGTCAGACAGAGAAAGACATGTATTGCAAGATATCACTTATTTTTGAAATCTGAAAACATTGAAGTTGTAAAAATGGAGGGTAGAATGGAGGGTATGGGAAATGGGGAGATCTTGGTCAAAGGGTACAAACTCTCAGTTTAAGTTCTAGTGATCTAATGCACAGTATTGTGTTTACAGTTAACAATACTGTATTACAAACTTGAAAGTTGCTAAGAAAGTAGATCTTAAATATTCTCATCGCAAAGAAGAAATGATAATTATGTGATGGGTTGGAGGTAATGCTACGGGGTAATCATATTGTAGTATATAAGTCTATCAAATTAACACACCATACACTTAAACTTACAAAATATTATGTCAATTGTGTCTCAATAAAACTAGAATAAAAAAGATTCTGCCCTTGGTCACACATAAGGAACTCATACTTATGCAGACAAAGGGGTAGAATGATAATATTTAATTCTCTTCACTGGAAGCATCTGAATCAAGATTCATACCCAGACAAGCAGATCAAGAACCCTTGTTTTTTCTAGAATTATTAGAAGATGAATCATTATCAAAAGAAGAAAACTAATTTTTTATTTGTCATGCTCAGTGGAATATTTACTATTTATCTAATTAATAACCAGGTACCTGCAAATAATTGGGTATCTGCAAATTCATTTGCATTTTACATATTACGTCATTTTCGTAAGTTATATCATTATAGTTGTACAAATTATATCATTATAATTATAATAGCTATATTATTATATATTTGTATTTTAATATTGAATCCAAGGGTAGACATATCTCATTTTATTTTATTTATTTTTTAAAGATTTTATTTATTTGTTTATTTGACAGAGAGAGAGAGAGATCACAAGTAGGCAGAGAGGCAGGCAGAGAGAGGAGGAAGCAGGCTCCCTGCTGAGCGGGGAGCCCGATGCAGGGCTCTATCTCAGGACCCTGAGATCATGACCTGAGCCGAAAGCAGAGGCTTTAACCCACTGAGCCACCCAGGTGCTCCAACATCTCTCATTTTAGATTTATTAATTGCTCTTGGATAGGAATGAAAGGGTCTATTATTGAATTAAAAATTCAGTAAGAGAAAAAACATGATAGACTAATCGATTCATTAATTTGACACTTTGGTGGTACTATCTCTGAATTAAATGTAGATCTATGCATATTTTATACATGTGTGATACTGATTACCTTGTCATACTTATGCAGATATCATCTGAGAAATGCAGATATTACTCAGATTCATTCTCACATTATTTTCACGTTATGTCTCTACTTGCTTTGATGCTATCACTGTTTAAATATTGATAGATTCATTCAGTTTTATCCCTGGAGGTGAACGTACATGAACACACATCTTTTTTTTTTTTTAAGGTTTTATTTATTTGACAGAGAGGGACTATAAGCCATTGAGAGATGCTAACGGAGAAAGAGTCTCCGCGCTGAGCAAGGAACCCGATGATGCTGGGCTAGATCCCAGGATTCTGGGATCATGACCTGAGCTGAAGGCAGATGCTTAAAGCTTAAGGACTGAGTCACCCAGGCACCCAATGAATGCATCTTTTTAACAGGGAAAGAAACAATGGTATTCAGAAGTTCAATGACTTCAATGTGTTTACATAGCTAGTAAGTAGTGGAGTCAGGGTTCATTTTCTTGGCATAAACAATTATACTTCACACTGCATCTAGACTAATATATGTTTTCCAATCTATATGGTAGTTTTATTCAAAATAGCAATGTATTTTCTGAATGTTACACAAAACTGCAAATCATCTATCCATTTATTTTTCTCCTCTATGAGACTATCATATATCTATGAGAAATTTATTTCCTACATATACTAGATTGCTTATGATATGCATTTACACTCATAAATATTGATTTTAATAATTTGTTTTTCATTTCTCATGTTAAGTGTGGAATAATCAAATTATTCTCACCAATATAACTATTTTTGTTTTGGTTTTACTTTATGGAAAGGAAGCACACTTGGTTACTTGGGATGCATCTCATTATTATTTCAATTGTAAATGTGATGGCTTTTTTTTCCAGTACCTCAAACAATAAAGAAAATAATGAAATAGCCCTGAATATGTTTTCATCTTGAAAATGCAATTCCTAAAAAAAAAGAAAAGAAAAGAAAATGCAATTCCTTTCATTTTGACTCTTAAGGAATGATATTGTATGTGATGTATATTTATATGACAAATTTGTAAAGTTATAAAAGTTAAAGATTAAAAAATAATTAGTTGTGCTCAATACCTGTAAAGCTGTAAAAAATGGATGCATGTCCTTTTAAGAACATAAAGAACTTCCAATATCAGTGAACTATAATACTGTACATAAAATTAGGTTTTAGGTTGCTTAAAATAAATGTTATTTTGACCTGTAAAAAATTTACTTTAAGAGGGCAGTTTGACAATATATAAAAATGGCACAGATGGGATCATTATAATTAAAAAGGAATCTCTTTTATAAATCTGTTATTTAATCCTCCATTTAAATTGCCATATTTTCCTTTTAGGTTGTGTTCTGATTTTAAACTTTTTGTCATCTATCTCACCATTTGATTTGCTATAATCAAGATGGCAGAGAAAACTATTTAGATCGAAATTTTTATCACTTCTATTTAAGTGATCTCCTTTTAAATAGCTGTATTTCTGATCTTTCTTTTCAAAATATAAGGCATCTATTGTAACAGAAATGTGGGAGGATTTTATTAAATATTTTGCATAACGATTTAATCAGTGCCCTTGACACTTTTAAAAAATCAGCAAAAATGGTAGTAAAATAAGTATAATTTAATTTATAATTGACTCCATTCATCAAATCAGCACCTTTACAGGGATTTTACATGGATACTTAGGTTGAATTGTTAATACTGAGTGTATTGTTGACTTCGTCTATTTTATGGAATCATGTTTCTTCTATTATGTGCATTTCCACCACCGCTTTGCAATAGAGAAAATTCTCACCTAAACCTCAGCGGTCATCATAATTAAAGAAAAATGTTCAGTCAAAATTAGTAGTTGGTAGTTTCAATTTTAAGGATGAAATATTTCAAATATAATAACATAAAGCCATAGTACTGCTTTGACAACAGTGATGACTTCAATGTAACTTCAGAGTTACATCAAGATGTGTGTCCATTATTCTCTGGAAAAGAAGAAACTATTTAAAAACAGTGTTTTTAAGGTTCCCGCACCTGCCCCTTCCCTTGTCCCAGAAGAAACAACTCCTCCTTGAAAACTGGAATGTGAGTTCTTCTTGTAATCGTGATTTTTAATTTCTTTGAAAATAAGTTTCTTCCTCATAAAACAAATCTTGATAAAACAAGCCAGTGCTTTTCAAATTTTATTGTGCATACAGATTACCTAGGAGTGATATTAGAATGCAAATAATGATTTCATATGCTTGGGTGGAGTAAGATCCTATATTTCTAGTAAGTACCCATGTGATGCTGCTGTTGCTAATAATTTGAGAAGTAACCACATTAAAGGTTGACTTGAATTATAAAATTCTGAGGTTTAATTGCCATTTGATGACTTAGACTTACTCTATTGTGAGGCAATATTAAAACATTCCATATATAAGATTCTTGATTTTGTAAGACAAAGAATTACATGTATTCAAAAGGATAGTAAATAAAGAGGGCAATTACAGATTTCTTTTTTTTATTTTAAAGATTTTTACTTATTTATTTGACAGAGAGAGAGATCACAAGTAGGCAGAGAGGCAGGCAGAGAGAGAGGAGGAAGCAGGCTCCTCGCTGAGCAGAAAGCCCGATGCAGAGCTGGATCCCAGGACCCTGAGATCTTGAGCAGAGCTGAAGGCAGAGGTTTTAACCCACTGAGCCACCCAGGTGCCCTGCAATTACAGATTTCTAATAAGGGTAAAGAAAGAGGACATTTCTGGCTTTTAAAATATTAGTTCAGATACAAATATATTGAAATTCGGTTATAACAATTTCATTTTATTCCACATAGTAGTATCACGTAGGAATGCCATATAAAATATATGTATACAAACATATATACTCAGTTATATATTGCAATATAGTAATTGCCTTAAAAATGTAATGTGGCAAATCAAATTTATCATCCAACAATCCCTTCAGCTGTTCAATGAATCCATTAATCCAACCTTTCCATCTTCATCCCTCACCTAGTATATTAGGTTCCTATTGCTACTGTTACAAAATTATGACAGATTAGGGACTTAAAACGCACACATTTATTCTCTTACAGTTCTGGAAGTTGAAAAACTAAAAGGGGCTCATCAGGGCCTAATTCCTTCTGGACACATAAGGGGAGAATCTAGTTCTTGTCTTTTCCATGTATTAGAGGTTTCCTATATTTTTTAGGCTTGCAGCTCCTTCCTCCATCTTCAAAGCCAGCAGTGAGGAATTTTGAAATTTCTTGCTGACTTGCTTCCCTCTCCTCTGTCACTACATCACTTTCTAACACTGATCCTATTCCCTTTAAATAACAAACCTGTGGTTGCATTGGGCCCACCACAGATTACCTTGAGATAATTTTCCCATCTGAAGGTCCTTAATTTAATCACATTTGTGAAGTCCTGTTGAACTTGAGGGTAACATATTCACTGGTTCTGAGGATTAGGACTGAGTATCTCTTGAGCCTGTTACCCACCACATTTGCTACATCTTCCAACATTTTGTAATTCATTCTAAAATCCTTCATCTGCAAAATTTTATCATGTCTCCCAATTTGTTGTCATCTCTGGTAATTACTGAAAGTTTATTACATTTGGTCATTCATCTATTTATTAATTAATGCATTCAGAATGATTTATTAAGCATCTACTATATGGTAGATTCTATGCTATGTGCTAGGAATGTAATGATGAACCAAACAGACATCACATTTCATTCAACAAATATTTCTCAAGATCCTCCCTGTACTAATCACTGTCCTAGTTGCTTGGAATACCGAAATGATCAAAAGAATTCAGGCTTTTATTTTTATTTCAGTACAGTGTGGTATGAATGATAGATAAAGGAGAAATAAAGAAACTAGGCATCAGAGAGTGATGCCTTCTATGCAAATAGTTAAAATATGATAAGATATGATAGATATTTACCATATAGTCATTTTTGAGTCAAAGATAAGAAGTCTTCTCGGAGCTGGTGACATTTAAGCTATAAAATGGATGTTAATGACCCAGCCATGCAAATATCATGTTTCAAACAGAGGAAACAGCTATTGCAAAACCCTCCAGGGAAAGAGGTTGGCCTTTTTCTCCTACACACCAAAGAACATAAAGTGTAATGTCATTTTAAGTAAATATGGTAAGTGCAACCAGGAGGAAGTATCCAGTTCAGAGGGAGAATTAACCCCACCTACTTGCCTAGGAGCTCTCCCTCCTGGAGTCTCATCCCAGGGCTGCTCTCTTGGACGTCCTTGATTCCACTCAGTCTCCTCACTGTGCCACCTTCACAACCATCTGATTTTTCTCCATCCTGCGCACAAGGTCTCCAAGCCTGCACATAAGGTCGGTGTGATTTCCCCTCAAAAAATTGTCACCTTTTCATCCATATCCCTAGTCCTCCGTGGAACCTGCTGTTCTTCCCAGGCCTTACCTAGACTGCTACGCTACCCTCCAACACATGAAGTATGACCTTATCGTTCCTGCTCCCTCATTCTCAATATCCATCGCTAATTTCTGGTTTCCTTTACTAACCCAGCTTCTTAAGCTTTGTTGCATGTTCAGTTGTGTCCTTAACTCCTAACTCCCCATACTTCTGAATGTGATTTTATTTGGAGTCAGGGTCATATTAGATGCAAGTAAGAAAGGTGAAGGTGTTAAATTACTCCCTAACCCAATATGACTGTGTCCTTATAAAAACGAGAAACTTGGACACAGAAGTATGCACACTGAGAGAATGCCAAATGAAGAAAGAGACAGGTGTAGAAGGAAAACAATGTGAAGACACAGGGAGGATACCATCTGCAAGCCAAAAGATGCCAGAGGCTACCAGAAGGTAGAAGGCCTGAGAAGAGATCCATTCCTAGTGCCCTCAGGGGGAGCGTGGCCCTGCTGACATCTTGATTGAACTTCTAGCCTCCCAAACCATGAGATAATAAATTTCTACTGTGTTCAACCAGTCATTTTAGGATCCATGTTACAGCAGCCCTAGGATACTAATATAACATTGTATGTCAGTCCAACACAGGGACCTACTCTAAACCCCAGACCTTGTCAAACATATAATTGTTGAATCATATGAAATCTTAAGTTTGAATTTTGAACTCCCTGAGTACAACCTGTGAAGATTCCAGCATTTTGCTTATCTACTTCCTAAATCTTTGCTCTGACCAGACTTGACCCTTGTACATTCGCCTATTGATTTCCTCTCAATGTTTAATCCCCTCCCTCTACAGGCAACCCCCTTTGTTTTAACTATGTCTCTTCTAATAATTTCAACTTCTTTCTCTTGTTCTCTTGCTCTCTTTGACAGACTCTAATTCTGAATTACCTTTAGTTCTTGCTTAAACTACTGAGTAGAATGGGGAGAAAAAACAACATTAGCCTGGATAATTTTTTTCTACAGTTCCTTATTTTAAGTAAAATGTATATACAGTGAGAAGCATAAATTCTACTCAAACAATTTGCTTGGGTTTGACAAGTGCATTCACCCCATACCCCACATCCTTATTGAAACACCCTGTACTTCAAAATTCCAAGTTTTTCCTTGTGATACTTTCCATTGAGCAACCACAATCCTGTTACCCAGAGGCCAAAAGGATATTGTTGTTTTGTGTACGGATTGTTTTCCACACAGAAAGAGAAACAAAAATCATCCATATTTATATATCAATAGCTCAATCCTTTTTATCCTGAGTGGTAGTTTGAATAAATATGATTAGTCCACTTTATAATCTATTGTGTTGTATCCTAGTTTGGCTATGATGCATAAATTTTCCGTGAACATCCTGTATATACAAGACATTGCATGCATATATATTTTCATTATTATTGAATCAATAGCCATGAGTAAAATTGTTGTGTAGTATGGTAAGTGTATTTTTAAGTTTATAAGAGATGTTCGTATCTTTTCCAAGGAGGTTGTCACATTTTACATCACCAGTAGTGGTAGATAAGAGTTTAGTTAATTCACATTCTTGAAAATGCTTGGTGTTTCCAGTACTTATAATTTAGGTATTAGTGGGTATACAGTGATATATCATTATTATTCTAATTCATAAATCTGAATGTTGTCCTCAACAACAACGGGGTTCTCAACCCTGCTTGGAAAACACTGGGTGTTTGTTTTTTATTAATGTGACATTTTATTTATAGCAAAGTGGCATGTGCTTCTGACTATCTCCCATAAAATCCATCCTACGGAAACTGGCTATGAAGAATCAGAAGGAATAGGGTACCAAGAATCACAGACTGACAAAAACCTGTGAGAAACTCCATGAAATGCCCTATTGCTCCAACCAAAAATTTAATTCACCTACACACAATTTTTTCTCCATTCTTACTGTTAAAAACATTGAAGAGGCAAATTCTCAGACCATTTGGTATGTTTGGTGGCTCCCCCAGAGATATTCTATTAGATTATCTATATAATGTATGTATAATGTATGTCATAAAATATTATGCATAAATATATTTGTTATTGCAAGTAAAACTTCTCTTTTTATAGGAAACAAATATGCAATGCTATTATGGAAAAATGGCAAATAAAAGTGATAGTTGTGCTTGTGTTTGTATGTGTATATATGTTTAAATAAGTAACAAGTGACCCCATTCCTGTCCAGTTAATTGGAGAAAAAGATCTTATACTATTTTTATAAAGTAGAAATGTGTGCTACTTATTGCACAATTGGGGTATATTTTTGTCAGTGTCGTTCTGCTGTAGTTGTAGGAACTGCTAACATCAAAGTTTGCTCTCCTTATGCGATAAATTTACTGGAGAAAAATTCCCTAGTAGTTAACATTCCTTTCTTAAGATCTTTAAATATTAAAGTCTTGTTTCAAATTTTCTCACGGAGTTTATGGTATGTCAGCAAGTTAACTGAAGGTGATAGTATCTCTTCTTTTATTTTAAACATTTTATTTGTTTTAAAGTTCTTATCTGGCAATAATGGGAAATAATTATTTGGCTGTGTTAAGAGTGGCTTATTTGCTTTGATCATTATCTATCTCAGGGTAAGTGAGATAGATAGGTAAGTCCTTTCCTTCCTGTTCCAATACAATGTTTAAATGAGTGGACTTAGCAATGTTAATTGCTTGGATAGTTCATGAGAGTTTTATCATATTTTAATGATGGTTTTGTACTTGCTTATTTGTCTATCATCTATCTATGTTTTTATCTACATAACTATCCATGTATCTACGTATCGTGTATGTATGTATGTATGTATCCATCTATCTATCTGCCTATCATCTATCACTTATTAATTTATCTGCTTTATTTCACAGCAGACTTAATTGTTTCTAGGGAACTGAATACCAATGGTTAATAGCAAATTCTCTAAAACTACCAAGAGAAAACAAATAATGTGGATACAGCTTTCTGTGTGGACAGTTTTTTGCTTGTTTGTTTTTAATGGATAGCTGGAAATATTTAACAATAAGTTACTATAAACCTACTATAACAGAATTCTATGCAATTGGATAAATTAGGGGATTTTCATACACTTAGGTTCTTGTGTTTTGGGGAAGAAAGTTCTAAGAAAAGTACATTTCATCTGCTTTGCTTTTATTCACCTTTACTTCAGGGGAAAAGTAATGTAGTTATTTGAAAAATTACCTTGAGAACATTAATTGGGTCACCTTACTAAGTGATAGATATGTCAAGGAATATGAAAACAAATTGGCATGAAAGCAAAAACACTTATTTATCTTTTTCCTTGAACTACCTGAGGTGTAAACTTTCTTGTATTTTTATCTGTATAATAGACATTAACTGCAACATACATGCCAAGGAAGGGTCTTCAGTAAAAAAAAAAATTGTTTTACTGACATGCAGATGGATGATCAAATACTATTTTTGTTCCATTTCCTCATTATAGTTCCATTTTCTCTCAGCAAATAGTTATAACTAGATTTATCCAATGATACAGTAATTGCCAGACTAAAAAGAACATCAGAAATACAATCTTTTGCTGTCAACTTCAAAGGGATTCTATGCCTATAATAATTAAAATTTTAAAGTATCATTATTCAAGGAGTTCTGATTTTTGAAAAAAATATTTTACTTCCTTAAATTGGAAGTGAATAAAATAGGGGAAAAAAAAGCAGTTGGTGTCATTTTCCCAGCAGAGAGTATAAAGAAATATAAATATCAGTTATTAAACCTAGTCAAATCAAACATCAGGCTAAGAACGCTAGATTTTCCATTTTGCATATATGCTAAGTAGAGGTGATTAGTATTAAATGACTAATTCTCTGCTCTTTAAGCCCTAAATGAAATATGAAACACGTATTAAACACAAAATTTCTCCGTGAGAGATACAGATGTTTTAAAAAGAAGTTACCAGAACATTATCCAAGTCCAGATGTTTTAAAAATAATTTTAATTCTTGTAAATGTGAAGATGTTTATATCATTTCATGAAGATTGTTATAGCATACCATTGGAGAAATTAAGTAACTATTTCTCTAAAGTTCTGGATGTATATCCTCTAATATTATTATTTGTTACTATGCCAAATAGAATAAAATTATAGCATAATTATTGAGTTTAGGGGTCACTCTTTCATATTTTAATATCTATAAAATGAAAACACTGTAATAATTGGAAATATGCCACATTTTCATTTGATGCTTTTTGTATTTCTTCTACATGCTTCAAAAAATAATGATGTCTTTTAGAATCAATGGTATTTTTTAGTTTAATTAAAAATGGCATGGGTGATAAAAGTAATTGTAAGAGAAATAAAAGTATCTTTTTCATATCGTTAAAAATTCTGTATTTGAGGGTTGCTGGAGAGGAGGGGCATGGGAGTGATGGGGTGGATGGGTTATGGACATTGGGGAGGGTTTGTGCTATGGTAAGTGCTGTGAAAGGTGTAAGCCTGATGATTCACAGACCTGTACCCCTGGGGAAAATAATACATTCTATGTTAATAAAAAATTCTATATTTGATAGTTTGATTCTTTTATCTTGACATATATTTAAAATATATTTTAAAAATAAGTGGTTTATATAAAATTTGTGTGCTTCATGTTCTCTAGAGCAATTTACTTATAGTGCAGTCAGGAAGCAGCTCTCATGTACTTGTAAGCAGGAAAATAATTAATTGGATTATGTAAATTGGCATATTGTGAATCACATTATATAATACTTACACAATAACTTCATAAATTACTTACCTGAAAATCGCATCAGGTTTATTAATACCAAATACAACAAATGGGTTTCTAGTACTATTTAAAGCTAGCCTCCATGGTTCTCAAAATAGTTGGCATAATATCCATTTATAATAAAGATCATATTATTTAAGGAAGTGTATATGACCCTATAAATGGCATATAAACCCATACATGAAATTATAATAATTATTTAATATATTTTTTATCAATTTCTTTTTGTAGTATCCTGAATCTACCTGTATTTCCATCTATTTAATGCACAGAAAAAATATCTCATAGATGTCTTGAGAGAAGCCTAAGAGAAATTTAAGGATGTAGAGGATATTTTGTTCTTGAAAACTAATTATGACTTTGAAGGGTGACTTGGGGTGAGTTCACTCGTAAAACAAATACGTATTTTATAGTACAAATGTCAGTGGAGATTTAGCAAGAAAAATAAAATCCATATAAACAACTATTTTACCTTATATATAATGCATTTTAGGTTATAATAAAATATGTTAATTATAAAATGAACAAGTGACAAATCAAGTGTTAATCTTTTTTTGGAAGTTTCCTAACACCAGTAAGATATCTTCCTTCATTTCAAATTGAATTTTCATAGTCTGATCATAAAACGTTTAATTTTACCCCAAATATTTGAGGGTATAATCAATTTCCCAAGGGCCTCTTTTATTCATTGATTATTGATACTGAGTCTCTTTTGAAGGATTTATGATACCACCATTCTTACTGGTTTTCTTTTTTCCATCATTTTAATGATCAGGTTCTCAGTTCTCAATGACTTTGCACGTGACTTGGGCATTTGTCTAACTTTGCTTCCTTTGATTTTTGTAAAACTTAATTATATGACTCTGTGCACCTCTGACTCTTCTAACCCCTTTATTATGCTGTGTCTCAAGAGGCTGATGGTTTAACCCATTACAACCACCTAGTGACAAATAATACAATTAATAAATATAGAGATATTTACATTAAAGTCCATAAATATATGGGTATTAATTTACTAGGGCTGCCATAACAAAATACCCAGACTCTCTAGCTTAAACAACAGAATTCTATGTTCTCACATTTCTGAAGTCTGGAAATCTAAGATCAAGGTGTTAGAAGATTCTGCCTTCCTTTCTCCTTGGCTTGTAGATGATTGCCTTCTTTCTGCCTCCTCACAGGGTCATTCCTCTGTGTACACACACTCCTGGTGTCTCACCTTCTTTTTATAAGGACACCAGGTATACTGGATTACAGAAATATCTAATGGCTTTGTTTTAACTTAATGAGATCTTTAAAAATCTTGTCTGCAAATATAGTTGCAGTCTGAGGTACTAGGGGTTAAAGCTTCTATATATGAATTTTTGATAGGACACAATTCACTCCATAACAATATGCATGCCAACATTTTATTATTATTGTTATTATGTATTTTATTATTCATCCAACATATTCATTGTGTCTGTTTTATTGCTAGTACTGGGATAGCAATGAGAATAATAGAAAGAAAAATACAAACATGATATAGAGAAAATTTTTCATAATATACCAAAATTTAATGTGTAAAACTCAAATTTCTGATAACGTTTAAGATAAATAATTAAATTCAAATCCTTGAAAGATTTTTTATTTTCCTCATGACTTCTCTAAAATCATCCTTTTGTTGCCTTCCAATCTCCTTTCCTTGCTCTAATTTTTCTACTTACTGTCTAAATAAGATAAGATCTAAGAATCAATGCTATTGTCTTTTCTGCCTTCACTCACTCCTTAGGTGTCTCATGGCTATACACGACATATTTGAGATATATGCCCCACATAGGTCCATTAATTACACTCTTTTCTCCCAAATTGTTCCTTGTCTAATTGTGTCCATTTCACATGATAGCATTGATTGCTCAGACAAAAATCTTTATTATTTTTCAGAAAAAAAATCTTTACAGAAATCTTTCTTATGCTCCCTTTTCCTTAACGTACACATAAAATTAATCATTAAGCCCTGCAGTACTAACTCCAAAATAGATCCAAAAATATTCTACATCACTTTTCTTCATAATATTCTACATCACTTTTTCTTCATAATATTCACTACAGCTCAAGGATCAAGCTACAATTGTCTGTTAAGTTAGATCACTCCAATTTCCCAATCTCCCTAATTCCATAGTGTTCATTATTTAATCAGTCTACAAAGGGAAGTAGAATAATATTTTATGCTGTTATAAAAAGATGAATAAGTTATCAGCATCTGCTTTACAACATAGTGTTTGTAGCTACAATTCTGTATTGTACACTTAAATTTTGTCAAGAAGGTAGAGCTCATGTTAAGAAGGTAGAGTTTCACATTACCATACAAATAAAAAGGAAAAATAATCACATCAACAGGCTGAAGAAAAATTTTTGTATGATTATATCAACAGATTCAGGAAAAAACAAAATGACAACATCCAACAAACTCTTATGATGAAAACACTCAGTAAACTAGGAATAGAAGGAAACCTGATAAATAATATGCTCAATTTGATAAAGAATATCACTTATAGTTGCACCAAAACAATAGAATCCTAGGAATAAACCTAACTAAAGAATTGAAAGACCTGTACTCTGACAACTATAAAACACTGAGGAAAGAAATTGAAGGCAACAAAAAGAAATGGAAAAACATTGCATGTCATGTATTGGAAGAACAAATATTGGAGCCTGGGTGGCTCAGTGGGTTTAAGCCTCTGCCTTCAGCTCAGGTCACGATCTCAGGGTCCTGGGATTGAGTCCCACATCGGGCTCTCTGATTGGCAGGGAGCCTGCTTCCCACTCTCTGCCTGCCTCTTCGCCTACTTGTGATCTCTCTCTCTCTGTCAAACAAATAAATAAAAAATCTTAAAAAAAAACAAAGGAAGAACAAATATTGTTAAAATGTCTATACTGTCCAAAGCAATCGACACATTTAATTCAATCCCTATGAAAATGCCAATAACATTTTTCACAGGACTAGAACAAACAATCCTGAAATTTGTAAGGAACCACAAAAGACCCCAAATAGCCAAAACAGCCTTAAGAAGAATAACAAACCTGGAGGCATTACAATTCCAAACTTCAAGTTACATTACAAATCTGTGATGATCAAGATGGTAGGATACTGGCACAGAAAGAAATATATAGGTCAATAGAACAGAATAGAAAACCCAGAAATGAACCTACAACTCAAAGGTCAATTAATCTTTGACAAAGCAGAAAAGAATATCCAAAGGGGAAAAGACAGTCTTTTCTACAAATGTTGTTGGGAAAACCGGACAGCAGCATGCAGAAGAATGAAACTAGGGGCGTCTGGGTCGTTCATTCGTTGAATGTCTGCCTTTGCCTCAGGTATGATCCTGGAGTCCTGGGATCCAGCCCTGCATCGGGGTATCTGCTGGGGGCGTGGGGGAGGAGCCTGCGTCTCCCTCTCCCACTCCCCTGCTTGTGTTTCCTCTCTTGCTCGATCTCTCTCTTCGCTCTTTTTCTCTATCAAATAAACAAATAAAATCTTTAAAAAAAAAGAACAAAACCATAGTATTTTCTTACACCATACACAAAAATAAGTTAAAAATATATGAAAGACCTAAATGTAAGACAAGAAACCATCAAAATCCTAGAGAAAGATATGTCTCCTGAGGCAAGGAAAACAAAGGCCCAAATGAACTATTAGGACTTCATCAAGATAAAAGCCTTCTGAACAGCAAAGGAAATAATCAACAAAACTAAAAGGCAACCTATTCAATAAGAGAAAATATTTACAAATGGCATATCTGTTACGGAGTTAGTATCCAAAATATATAAAGAGCTTCTAAAACTCAACACTAAAAAACAAATAATTCAATTTAAAAAACGGGCAGAAGATATGAATAGACATTTTTCCAAAGATGGCCAATGACACATGAAAAGATTCTCAAAAACACTGATCATCAGGGAAATACAAATTAAAACTACAATGAGATATCACTTCACACCTGTCAGAGTGACTAATATGAACAATTCAAGAGAGAACAAGTGTTGACAAAGATGTGGAGAAAGGGGAACCCTCTTGCATTTTTGGTGGGAATGCAAACTGATGCCATTGTGGAAAACAGTATGGAGTTTCCTCAAAAACTTGAAAAATAGAACTACCTTAAAATATAGAAATTTCACTACCATGCATTTACTCAAAGAATATAGAAATGCTAATTCAAATTGATACATGCATACCAATATTTATAGCAGCATTATCCATAATAGCTACATTACAGAAAGAGCCCAAGTATCCATTGGCTGATGAAAGGACATCCCATACAATGGAATACTATTCAGCCATAAAAAAGAATGAAATCTTGCAATTTGCAATGACATGGGTAGAACTAGAGAGTATAATTATGGTAAGTGAAAAAAGTCAGTCAGAGAAAGACAAATACCAAATACCATATGATTTCACTCTTATGTGGAACTTAAGAAACAAAACAAATGAACAAAGAGAAAAAAAAGAGAAAGAGAGAGAGAGGCTTGTAAGTGTAGAGAACACAATTTGATGGTTACCAGAGGGGAACTGGATGGGGAATGTGGGAAATAATTGATGGAGATTAGGAGTGTGCTTGTGAGGAGCACTGGGTTAGGTACATAGAGATGTTGAATCACTGTAATGTACACCTGAAACTAATATTATACTGTATGTTAATGAACTGTAACTTAAATAAAAATTAAAAAAAAATAAAAAGCAAAAGTGGGATTGGGAGGGAGACAGACCAAAGAGACTCTTAATCTCAGGAAACAAAGTGAGAGTTGCCGGGGGTTGGGGAGGGTAAAGATAGGGTGGCTGTGTTATGGACACTGGAAGGGTTTGTGCTATGATGAGTGCTGTGAAAGGTGTAAGCATGATGAGTCATAGACCTGAACCCCTGGGGGGAAAAAAAAACCACTTAAAAGCAACCTACAGGACGCCTGGGTGGCTCAGTGGGTTAAAGCCTCTGCCTTCAGCTCAGGTCATGATCTTAGGATCCTGGGATCGAGGCCCACATCGGGCTCCCTGCTCAGCAGGGAGCCTGCTTCCTCCTCTCTCTGCCTGCCTCTCTGCCTACTTGTAATCTCTGTCTGTCAAATAAATAAATAAAATCTTAAAAAAAAAAAAGCAACCTACAGAAAAAAAAAGAATATCTATAAAAAATCTATAGCTCACATCATATTTAAAGGTGAGAGTCTAGATTCACTCCCCTAAGGTCAGGAACAGGCAAGAGTGCCCCTGCTTCTTTCAGTTCTCCTGTTCAACATCATACTGGAAGTCTTGGATAGTACAATAAAGCAAGAAAAATATACAAGGGCATACTGATTGATGAAATAAATATATGTTTTTTTTTCTTTTAGCAGATAACCCAATTTTTATGGAATCATCATTATTAATTAAATCATTAAGATTCAGGGCGCCTGGGTGGCTCAGATGGTTAAGTGCCTGCCTTCAGTTCAGGTCATGATCCCAAGGTCCAAGGATCCAGCCCCTTGTTGGGATCCCTGCTTAATGGAAATTCTGCTTCTCGCTCTCCCTCTGCCCCTCCCCCCGACTTGTGCTCGCTCACCTCTCTTTCTCTGTCTTTCTCTCTCAAATAAATAAATAAATTCTTAAAAAAATAAATCATTAAGAATCAATGTCAACAAAAATAACTTCTGGAACTAATAAGCCATTATAGCCAGGCTGAAGGATACAAGGTTAATATAGAATAGTCAGTTTCTTTCCTATATACGAGGAATGAACAATTAGAATTAGAAAATAAAAATACAATACCACTTACATTCACATAAACAACCTGAAACACAGATATAAATCTAAAAAAACCATGTATAAGATCTGTATGAAAAGAACTATAAAACTCTGATGAAAGAATCAAATATGTAAATAAATACAAATGATAATAATTAAAAATATGTATGTTTGTTAGTAGAAAAAATATATTCACCATTGTCAGTTCTTCCTAATTTGATATGCAGATTCAACACAATCCCAATAAGAATCCCAGGGGGAACTGGGTGGTTCAGTCTGTTGAGCATCTGACTTCAGCTCAGGTCACGATCTTGGGGTCCTGGGATAGAGTCCCACATTGGCTCCCTGCTCAGCATCTAGTCTGCTTGTCCCTCTGACCCCCTCCAATTCATGCATTTCCTCTCTCTCTCTTTCCACTTCCTCTCAAGTATGTGTGTATATATGTATGTATATATATATATATATATATATACATGTGTATATATATACATGTATGTATATATATACATGTATATATATATATATCTTTTAAAAAATCTTTTAAATCTTTTTAAATAATCTTTTAAAATCTTTTCAAAAATCCTAGAAAGTTATTTTCTGGATACCAACAAAACGATTCTAATGTTTATATAAATGGCATAAAACCCAGAATAACTAGCACAATATTAAAGAAGAACAAAGTGAGAGCACTGACACTACTTGACTCAAGACTTACTATAAAGTTGCAGTGATCAGGAGTGTAGTGTTAGTGAAATAACAGACAAATTTATCCATGGACCAGAATAGAGAGCCCAGAAATTGACCCACACAAATATACCCAACAGATAATTGACAACAGAACAAAAACACTTCAATGGGGAGAAAAGGTAGTCTTTTCAAAGAAATGGTCTGAAACAACTGAACATCCACATGCAAAACAATGAATATAGACACAGACTTTATACTTTACACAAAAACTAACTCCAAATGGATCATAGACTGAAAAGTAAAGCACAAAGATATAAAACTCTTAGAACATAACATAGAAGAAAATCTAGGTAGAACTATTTTTGGGTTTGGCAGTGACAAATTAAGGTACAACACCAAAAGCATAATCCATGAAACAAAAGAAAGATACATTGGATTTCATTAAAGTTAAAGTTTTCTGCCTTGTAAAAGTTTCTGTTAGGAGAATGAAAAGATAAGACACATAGTAAGAGATCTATCTGAAAAACACATCTAGCAAAGAATCTATATTCAAAATTTCCAAAACTGTTCAAACTCAACAATAAGAAATCAAACAGCTTAGATAATAAACAGGCAAAAGATCCAAAAAGAGGTCTCACAAAAGAGATATACACATGGCAAATAAGCATTTAAAAAGATGTTTAATGTCATACACTGCTTAGGAACTGTATATTAACAATTAGATACTGGGGCTAAGCATCTTACTCTTGGTTTTGGCTCAGGTCATGATCTCAGGGTCCTGAGATCAAGTCTTGTGTCAGGTCCCATGCTCAGCATAGAGTCTGCTTAAGATTCTGCCCCCCACCAACTATCTAAATAAATAAATAAATAATAAAATCTTAAATAAATAGCTAGATGCTAGAGCACATCCATTAGAATAGCTAAAATTGAAAATCCTGGCAACATCAAATCCTGAGATGTGGAGCAACAAGAACTCTCATTTATTGCTAGAGGGAATGAAAAATGGTAAAGCCACTATGAAAGATAGTTTGGCAGTTTCTTTCGAAGCTAAATATAACCATATTTATGATACAGCATTCACCCTTCTTGATATTTACCTAAAAGAACTGAAAACTTAACTCCAAACAAAAATCTGCATATGAATGGTTGCAGCAGCATTATTCATAATTTCCACATTTGTAAGCAACCAAAACATGATTCAGTAGGTGAACAGATAAATAAGCTAATATTGCTAAGCAAAAGAAGTCAATTTGTAAAAGGTATGTACTCTATAATTTCAACTGTATGATTTCCTGGAAAAGGCAAAACTAATATGACAGTGAAAGGATCAGTAGTTGATCAGGAGTTCAGAAGGAGAGAGTAAAGGATGACTAGGTGGAGCACAGTGGATTTTAGGGCAGTATATCTCTTCTGTAAGATACTGTAATGGTGGATATGTGTAACATATATACATATATACACATTTGTAAAAAAAAACTAGGAATGTACAACACAAAGAGTTAACCTTAATGCAAACTGTATACTTCAGTTGATAATAATGTATCAATATTGGCTCATTATTTGTGAGAAGTACACCACATTAATGCAAGACATTAATAATAAAAGCAAGTGTAGGGAAGGAGCAAGCATATATGGGAAGTCTCTGTATTTTCACTCCTTATTTTCTGTAAAGCTAAAAATTCTCTGAAATAAAAAATGTATTAGATTAGATTTTTAATTTAAATGCAATTAATTAACATATAATGTATTATTGATTTCAGAGGTAGAGTTCTGTGACTCATCAGTTGCATATTAACACCCAGTGTTCATTACATCACATGCCCTACTTAATGCCCATTACCCATTTACCCCATTCCCCAACCCCCTTCCCTCTAGCAACCCTCAGTCTGTTTCCTATGATTAAGAGTCTCTTATGGTTTGTCTCCCTCTCTGATTCCATCTTATTCTATTTTTCCCTCCCTTCCCCTATGATCTTCTGTTTTGTTTCTTAAATTCTACATATGAGTGAAACCATATGATAATTGTCTTTCTCTGATTTATTTCACTTAGCATAATACCCTCTGGTTCTATCCACAGCATTGCAAATGGTAAAATTTCATTTTATTTTTTTATGTCTGAGTAGTATTTCATTGTGTGTATACATACCACCTCTTCTTTATCCATTCATCTCTTGATGAACATCTGGGCTTTTTATGGTTTGACTATTGTGGACATTGCTGCTATAAACATTGGGGTGCAGGTGTCCTTTCTGATCACTACATTTGAATCTTTGGGGTAAATATCTAATAGTGCAATCGCTGGGTCATAGGGTAGCCCTATTTTTAGCTTCTTGAGGAACCGCCATACTGTTTTCCAGAGTGGCTGCACCAGCTTGCATTCCCACCAACAGTGTAGAAGGGACTAGATTTTTTTAAAAATATGGAAAAAAAGAATATAATAAGTTTAAAAATTAGAAATAAAACTGACATTTCACAAGACAACTGCCAAGAATTCAATATAATTTGATTATCATGGCAACTTACATAGAAAAAAAAGGAAAGAAAGAAGGAAACAACATGAACAAGCATACATTCCATAACAATGAGTTCTAGTACATACAATGTGTTCACAAGTCATGTCTATTTTTCCTCAAAATTTTTACTTTGAAATAAAATAAATATTAAAATGAGAATTTTCAAAATGATTTTAGATTATTTTGATTTGCAATTCTTAGAAAATGTTCTTTTATAGTCCTCCCATTATGCATCTGACCATTCTTCTTTCTAATTAATTTCCTTCATTGTTTCAACTTTCTACATGACATTAAAAATTCCTTTTTTTGTTTTGTGTTTTTGTTTAAGAGAGAGAGAAAGAGAGAAAGCATGCGTGCACGTTCACACTCAAGTAGTGGGGGATAGAGAAAGAGACAGGAGGTCTGAACCAAGCTCTACACCCAGCACAGAGCCTGATATGGGGCTTGATCTCAGCACGGAGGTTATGACCTGAGCAAAAATTAAGAGTCTGTGACTTAATCGACTGAACCACCCAGGTACCTCTTCTTGTTTTGTTTTTAAAGACTGCTGAAATTGCATTTTTCTATCAGCATTTATCTGCTATTGTCCCATGTTTTACCTTGGCCTCTGAAATAGTTCCAGCCACCAAGAAATGGAGTGTCTACCACCTTCTGAATTTTGGCTGGCCTTGTTTGACAAATAAAGTACAGTGAAGTGGTATTATTCTTCTTTTTGGGCTAAGGCTTTGTATATTTCTACTCCCTCTGTTAAAATTCTAAAACCATATGAACACACTTAGCCTAGCATGCTGAAGGGTGAGACCATGGGGTTGCAGCTCAAGCCTTCCAACGTATCATTTGTGAATGACATTTATTAGTGAACCAGCCACAGCCAATCTACCAGCTGCTTAAAGATACATGAAGTGAGCCCAGCTGGACTGGTAAGAATGATCCAGTAAGAACCACCTAGATGTTATGCTAACCTGCAAGTTAATACATGAGCTAAATAACTGCTTCAATTCCTTTATGTCACTTTTAGAGTAGTTTATTATACAACAAAGGTTAACTAAAACAAAAAAATTCAAAACACACAAATACACTAATGACTATCAAAACTTCTTTTCTCATGAACTTCTAAACTTTTATTATTTACTTATTATCCTCAACTGGATATCCCACAGGCAAGTTAAAACTTACCAATACTGAAATCATTGTTCCTTTTCCAAATGCTTATTTTTTATATTATTTTCTTCAGCCACATTACTTGAAAATCATGCAAATTTGAAAAATTATTGTAATTATGCTTCTTTATCCTTAATATATCACCAGTTGGATAATGATTCATCCCAAATGCCTCATCCAAATGCCTTGCACTTTTTTTCTATTTATAGTATGAGAGTGTTTGCTCAGCACATGTTTAGCTATAACATGGATGATATAATCTACTTTTTACTTCGTTTTTATTTGCAGGGTTTCCTACTTCAAACCTTCTAGATATATATATTTCTATATTGCAAACATTATTATGTAAAATACCTCATAAAGTTTATCTTTTCTTGATACTTTTTAAGGAAAATTATATCTGATGTATAAAAACAAAACCTATTATTATCAGTTTCTAGACTACTTAACTTTTATTTCTATCTTAATTTGATCCCTGATTTTCTCATCCTGTAGACTACTCCAAAATATACTCATTTATTCCTTACCTCCTTATCTTCATAAATGATGTTTCCTCTGCCTAGAATTCCCTAAATTCAATGACGTTGTATTTTGACTGTCCCACTTTTTCTTCAAGTGACAGCTCATATATTATCACCTATAACTATAGATGGAACATATTAGATAGGAATAAAACATATGCTAGCTTAAAGAGTAAATGCAATCACTGAAGCAATATCTTTCATTATCTTTTTAAAAGCTCCTTTCAATCACTCATCCAAAGACATGTCCTGTACCTTTATGAGACTTCTTTTGTTTTTTATATTACAGTTAAAATACTATCAGTACTTTGTTTTCCTCCAAAGCTTCCACTGCCTTCAAATAAGCTAATATAATCTTCATTCTGTTTTTGATACTTCAGTATATTCAACTCAACTGTAAACTTTTATAATGCTTTAAAAGACAATGAGTAAAATTTTCTTTCAACAAATAGATCTGATGTCATTGGAGGTGCCAAATTTTCTATCTTCTCTGCCCAATCATGTAGTTAATAAATATGTCTTGCATAGCCCTACGCTTTAAAGAATTCTCACTGTATTTTTTTCTAACTGTACTGACAAAAATTGACCGAACTGAATTTTTTTCAGTGTAGACTTCCTTGAAAAGAGACCCTTTCTTTGGTAATATTTAACAGTTGTCATTCCATCACACTTTGATATCAACCACTTATTCCACATTAGTGTTAAGCCCCCATAATCAGGAGATGTATCATATCATACTGTCCTTGAGCTTCTAATTAACTGTCAGTTCTCAGTTCCATCTTCCTAAATTCTACATTTGGTGACAGTGCTTCAAAAACACTCAATTTTACTGATGCTCCTTAGGGATTGTCTGAGATGTTGGAAATTAGTTGATGTCTTTTTTATTCTCAGTTTGTCATCTCTATGAAACTAGAGTTGTCACTGCACTTATCCAAAAAATCATGCAGTGAAAAATGGCATACTAAAGACTTTAGAAATTACAGTTTATTTCTATACTTGATAGTAGTTTGTTAAAAATCATAAATAATTATAAACAATTCCAGTATTATTAATGCCAGTAGCCACTCTGATCAAATCAATTTAGGTAATTATACATTTGCCATTTTTAAAAACTTGAATAAAACGTTTTACTGAAAGATATTTATCTTTTGTGACTATCATTTTGAGACGTTTCTTCTTACAAGAAAATTTGAAGATTGTACTTAGAATTGACATAATTTTGATCTATAATTTACATTTACTACTTTACATCTCTTAAAATATCTTTTTTCTAACTTCTAAATTTTTTTATCAAAGCACTTGCAGTAGTTGAGTTTAGCAAACACCCCAATAATTTTTATGCTACTGATCAATGCTACTGATTTTTATATTTTCGGTATTTTATTTATTTATTAAATAAAATGATATTCATTGTATAGATTTCCTGGCTCCCAAACCATAGTCAAAATTCAGTTGTTTAGCAATGGCCCCTTATTATCTCTAATACTAATTTAAAATAGTATTTTCTTACTTTAATATTATGAAATGATATTTGCTTCAGAATCACTTAATTTGACTTGCACTTCTCTTCCAGGAGAGAAAGAGAGGAGTGGCCATGCACTCAGCAGCAGCTTCCCCACCCCCCACCTCTGCCCCCAGTAACAGCAAGAAAGGAAGGAGCCAGACACAAAGAGAGGGGCTGTTGTTTGTGGGGTGGGGTTGGGGATTTGCTATCTGGGTTGAGGATTTGAGGGACAGCAGCAGCTCCTCTTCATAGTCATCCTCCAACCAACAAACCAAGGAAGAAAGGAACACCCCCAAGAAGAGAGTAAAGTCAGGGCACCTGGGTGGCTCAGTTGGTTAAACGTCTGCCTTTGGCTCAGGTCATTATCCCGAAGTCTGGGAATGGAGTCCCACATCGGGGTCCCTGCTTGATGGGGACACTGTTTCTCCCTCTGCTCTTCACCCTGCTAGTGTTCTTGCTCACTCTCTCTCTCTCTCAAATAAATAAAATCTTTTAAAAAATTTTTAAAAAAAGAATACAGTAAAGTCAGGATGAGCAAAAACTCCAAAACAGCATCAATGGGATTCAGAAGGAACTGACAGATGTCACTTTAGACCCTCCACCTCACTGCAGTGCTTGTCCCAAAGTTGATAACATCTATGAATGGAATACACCATTCCAGGGCCTCCAGGATCCATGTTTGAGGGTGGTGTACTCTTCCTTAATACCATTTTTACACCAGAATACCCCTTCAAGCCTCCAGTGTTACATTTTGGACAAGAACCTATCACTGTAATATTAACAGTTGAGGAGTTATTTCCTTGGACATAATAAAAAATAATTGGAGTCCAGCACTAATCATTTCTAAAATTCTCCTCTTTCTCTGCTTGCTTCTTATAATCCTGATGACACTTTGGGGGCAGGGGAGGAAGTATTGCCACTGACTTTAGGAAAACAGAGCAGAACAAGACAGGATGGCCAGGCAGCGGACCAAAAGATACACTACATAAACTGGGTTTTCACAATTCGTATATTATTTGTCTGTCGCAGAGAAAGCTGTTTGTGATTTTGAAGGGATGGGGGAGGGAGTTATTTCTATAACAGATACTATTCAGTCTTAGGGAATTCCTAAGACTGTGTTGTAACTTAAAGTATCTTGCTAGAGTAGCGAGATAATGGCAACTTTTAGAACTGCCATTAGTTCTGCAATATTAGCTGAAATGTAGTACAGAGAATAGACATTTGGGTTCAGTTGCTTGTAATCTGTAAATTTAAAATAGCTGAATTTTCTACAGATTACACATGTGACCGTTTATGTAGAGTCCTTCCAAGACTACACATTTTTGGGGGTCAAAAAATTAGGATCTCTTTTCCCTTCCTGGGAGGGAACATTGATATTTAACAGTATTTAGAGACTCTCATCTCATATATAAAAAAAGGATACATAGCTATAAGACACCATCTACAAAATGAGTAGTTATGTATTTTATTTTATATGCCAGCCTACTTTCTTATGCGAGATGAGAGATTTGAATCATGACTTGTGAAAACCTTAAGCTGTTAACTGAAAGGTACGGAATAGAAGATGCTTAGTGGATTGGTTATATGCTATGCATTGCTGAAGTCTGCATTTGTTACTGTGCTGATGAACAGTATTAAAACAAACAAAAAGTATTTCTTAATTTGTTAAACTCTCATATATGTTCTCATTTAATCTTCAGACAATGATGTTTCTTAACCAGCTATCCCACGAACATACTCTTTTTCTGCCTTGAGGATTTGTTTTTATCAGCATCTACAAACATCCAAACACTGTCAGCTTAACAACTGCTTAAAAATATTTATGTGATTTAGAGCTAAATATCATTAAGTGATTTAGAGCAAAAATATTTTCTCCACATAAAATTATTACTGGAGGCTCTTTTAATAATAATTACCAAGGTGTATTTGGCTTGATACCAATTTGTATATATACCAGGCCTTCCTCCTTGCACTTTCAGTTTCAGTTTTTATATTCTCACTACAAGTAATACAATGATTTGCATAGAGAAACACTTCAAATGCTTTGGCATAAATGATGATTACATATAATGTGGTACAATACAAATAATGAAAATGTCATTGTAGTATCATTTTTACTGCAAAATTTCTCTTATATAAATGTGATTATAAATCATTTTTATCATTTAATATGTTATTATTTTCCAATGAAATGTTAAACGTAGTTTCTAAAACTCTTTCAAATGAGTAGAAACCATTTATTTTATTTTTTTTAAAGATTTTATTTATTTTTTTGACACAGAGAGAGATTACAAGTAGGCAGAAAGGNCATTATTTTCCAATGAAATGTTAAAATAAACGTAGTTTCTAAAACTCTTTCAAATGAGTAGAAACCATTTATTTTATTTTTTTTTAAAGATTTTATTTATTTTTTTGACACAGAGAGAGATTACAAGTAGGCAGAAAGGCAGAGAGAGAGACAGGGAGAGGAGGAAGCAGGCTCCCTGCTGAGCAGAGAGCCTGATGCAGGGCTCGATCCCAGGACGTTGAGATCATGACCTGAGCCAAAAGCAGAGGCTTTAACCCACTGAGCCACTCAGGCACCCGAGTAGAAACCATTTAAAAGATAAAAATACATAAATCTATCTCATGTTTGAGCAAGAGATCAAAAGAGGATGTTGTAATTCTTAGGAGACATATGCGTTTATTTTCACATAGTTGGCTGTCAAACCTTCTATGGTTTTGAACATCACCTTGCTAACTCATTGAAAGGCATGTTGCTGGTCCAATAGCTCAGTAATTCCAAACAAGAGAAAGATCTAGGGCCCTTCATTTTAAACCTTAAGTGATTCTTTTAAGTATGATTCACAATGGCTTTTACTTGCTTGTTTTATTTGTTGTTATTTATTTGGATGGGGAAAGAAGGTATACTGAAATTAAAAAAGTAAATAATTTAGGAGTTATATTACTTCATATAGTCAAAAATGTAGAAATTGGCTTCTCAAAACTCTAGAGAAAATATAGTTTTAGGAATTTAGGAATGGCTATCGATAGGGGAAAAAATCTACAAAATAGTGGATAAGTTGGATTTGGGAAGAATTCCAAATAATAAGAAATACAAATTGGGAAGGATGAAAGATGAAAAAGGAACTTGGAAGAATAGTTGGAAGAATACTAGGTTTTACTTTGCTTTATGTTCTGATTTCAGTTTTAACCTCTACTTTCCCACTACATTCTTGTTATCCTGAAACTTTCAAAGTATTACTGCTATAGTCTTGCATTTTCTTTTTTTTCTGGAGAAATTAAAGCAAATACATGGATAAAACAGAAGGGAAAGAGGACAGCTGTGGCTGGGTCTAGGAACAAATATCAGAGGTGTGGAGTCATAGAAGAATATAACCAACTCTTGAAGCATCATTAGAATTGATGTAATATTAGTAGGAGATTTTCAGTAGGACCTGGGATGGAAGCTGGGGCCATTTTACCTGGATTAAGAAGACTATAAAGACTATAAAATGTTGGAGGATCAGGTAATGTAGTTTTGAATATTAAATGCTTATAGTTAAGTGTCCCTTGTAGTTTGTCTCCCTCTCTGATTTCATCTTATTTTATTTTTCCTTGTCTTCCCCTATGACCCTCTGTTTTGTTTCTTAAATTTCACATATAAGTGAAATCATAGGATAATTGTCTTTCTTTGATTGACTTATTTCGCTTAGTATAATACCCTCTAGTTCCAACCACATCTTTGAAAATTGTAAAATTTCATTTCTTGGGGAATCTGAGTGGCTCAGTCAGTTAGGTGTTAGCCTTTGGGTCAAGTAATGGTCTCAGGGTCCTGGGATCAAGTCCCGAATCTGGCTTCCTGCTTAGCAAGAAGCCTGCTTCTTCCTCGCCCATTCCCCTACTTGTGTTTCCTCTCTCAACTGTGTCTCTCTCTGTCAAACAAATAAATAAAATAAAATAAAAAAGATTTAATTTTTTTTTTGATGGTTGTATAACAAACTGAAGGATTCTGCAGAGGAGTTGGGGGAGAATGGTGTAACCGGGTGATGGGCCTTAAGGAGGGCACATGATGTAACTGATGAATCACTGAACTGTACCTCTGAAACAAATAATATACTATATGTTCATTAGTTGAATTTGAATAAAATAAATTTTTTTTAAAGATTTTATTTATTTATTTGACACACACAGAGAGAGAGATCACAAGTAGACAGAGAGGCAGGCAGAGAGAGAGGAGGAAGCAGGCTCCCCACTGAGCAGGGAGCCCGATGTGGAGCTCGATCCCAGGACCCTGAGCCCAAGGCAGAGGCTTTAACCCACTGAGCCACCCAGGTGCCCCAAAATAAAAATTTTTAAAAAGCTGCAATAATAAAAACAAGCTAATGACAAAAAATAAAAAAATAAAAGTTTATTACATATATTTAAACATATGGGGAATGTTAATAATCTGAACAGTTGTGTATTTTTCCAAATATTTTTAATTTAAAGATTCTTAGAAATAGTGATTCTGTTTAGAGCTGGCAGATAATGATGAAAGGGGAAGGTGGCATATATAACAGCAGGTTGCAATGACAATCCAGGATACAGCAGCTGATACATATGAACATTTCACAATAAAATTCAGAAAAATCGATGGTAATTGGATAAGATCTAGAGACCAAGTAAAAGTTCGTGAACAAAACATGTAAAAGAATAAAGATTACAGCCAACCTGCCTTTCCCCACCCTATTTTCTTGGTACATTGTGACTGACTTTAAAGGAGAGTTATTTAACTCACTTCCCAAATAATATGGTTTCCATGGTCTTTGAATCTGACATTAAAATTGAGGAAATTGTTTGTTCTGTACCCCTGTACGACATCACTTTAGGGATGTATATGTGAGATGTGTAGGTCTGATAAAGCCTCTGCATTACAAATTCAAAAAGCTGCAGGATAGTTTATGTCCAACAGACTATTTATCCATAATCTAAGTACTTTAAAAAAGAAAAAAGATATTATCTGAAACTTTGATACCTAGTCAGAGGAATCACAAAATCAGCTTTGAACTGTTACCAGGAATGGCATATGAATATACACTGAGAAGTTTATTTAGTGAGGAAACAAACTCACTTGATCCAATGCCTGGCAGTTTCTTTTCATTCTTCCTTTTGTCTTGTTTCTCTTTGTTTGATGCAGGTCAGGGAGCAAATGCTATTATATCCTATGCATTTGGTAAGCACATTTTTCTCTCATTATCACATCATTCTTTTTTCAAAGGATATTTGATGTATGTGGCAGCTTTTGAGCCTTAAAGATGAATATAAAGAAATATTCAAATAATGCTTTGAATTAACATCAAATACACATCAAGATTTCAGAAGGCAAACTGATCAGAATTTACCAAATGCCCCAGAAAATTCATTCTGGATAAGGGAAAATAATTAGCCTTGGAAAAGTTACCATGTGTGATTAAAAGAATAAACAATTATAAGAGGTCTATTTAATACGGTTTATTCCAATTAAAAACAGCTACCTCTTTTCAAATACCTGCACAGCCCTCAAGATCATTAGCATTTTGTCTTACGCTGAATTAGTTTATATTTTTACAGAAACTATATATATTATTTTTAATTTACTAATGGAAATACTCATATCAAAAGCATCCTCATATTTCTCCCACTGCTGCTTCAATTTGTTGAAAATTTTCTTCCCCAATTAAGCACAAAGATTAGTGTTGTGGATTTAATGTTAATGAGGAAATAGAAAAAAAAATGAGATATACTTCTCCATAAGTAAACAAAATTTCCTCTTAAAGCTGAAATTCAAGGAAAAGAATGTGATTAAAATATATTAAATTTATCTTAGCAATCACTAATTCAAAAAAGTACTCAAAGGCTTCAAAACAATAAAATAGAATTACATTCTCATTGCTACTATTAAAAGAAAAAGAATTTCCTGTCTTGATCATAAATAACAAAGTCATAAACAAATAAATAAGTAGTAAGCAAATCCTAAAAGAAAAATGTTACTGGAAGTGGAAATGTTAAAAAAAATGCAAAAACAAATGTGTATCAATATTTTGGAGACTTAAGGAAAATCAGTATTCATCTCTTTAGAATATTGTGTTGGTTATTCAACATTAAGAACATCCTCGATCAATGATAATTAGAAGTAGAATGTTCTGTGAAGAGAATATGTGAAGAGTATTGGTGGTGAGAAGTGATAACAAGTTCTAATATGTCTGTGTATTAGTTTTTAGTGATGATAAATTTATGGAAGTCACTCTTAAAAATATAACAGTGGTTATAAAGGTTTATATATTTATTACAAGTATATTCTTAAGGAATGGTCAAAGAAATGAGAATAAGGAAAATTAAACTATTAACCAGTGAATGCAAAGAGAATGTGACCTTTAATTTCTCAGGTTTTATTCTAATATTTTCATTCTTTTTAAATAGAGATTTAATGATGAATTGGACACTTTTATGGATTGATTTAGTTTCACTTGAAGTTTAAGGCATTCCTTTCAGTCTATTTCATAGTTTCACTGTCTTATGCCATGAACCCAAAAGGTACTTTAGAGAATTCACAACTTTTATTCCGCAAAATTTTTCTTTAGCTAACAAGTGTTGGTGCTTTAAAAATAGTATTTTTTAGTATTTTTTACATAGTTAGAATAGTCACATTAATATTCATTGTTAGTTCACATCCATCTGGAGGTATTTCTAAAACATGTACTTTGGGGATTTGATTAAATAATGAATTAATTCATATATGTTTGAATAATAAGGTAATTTGTGTGTGTGTGTGTGTGTGTTTTATTCACATATTCTTCTACTATTCCTTTTTTTTCTAAGATTTTATTTATTTAATTGACAGAGAGAGAGAGATCACAAGTAGGCAGAGAGACAGGCAGAGGGGGAAGCAGGCTCCCTGCCGAGCAGAAACCTAGATCCCAGGACCCTGAGATCTTGACCTGAGCCGAAGGCAGAGGCTTAACCCACTGGGCTATCCAAGCGCCCCTCTTATGCTATTCCTGATAAGTTACTTAGTGAATTAAAAAGTCCTAATAATCCTAATAATTAAAGTTAACTTATAAATGTTTGAACATGTAGAAAGTTATTTTGGGTACACAAATGCATTTTTTTTTCATGTATTAGAGGGAATAAACTATTCTTTTGCTCAATAAATTTCATTGGGCAGCATTCAGTGTTAGGCATTGCCAATAGGAAGAAAATAAATTAATAAATAAAACAGCATATTAATAAACTCTGTCCTCATAGTGTTTATAGTCCAGTGTAGCAAGACATACATTATTAAAATAAATAATAAAATATATAGTTTGTTAAAAGTAATGGATGCTAAGAATAAAAAGGTAAGAAGGAGGACATTAAATGTCAGGGGCTTGTTGCAATTTAAAGCAGTCATAGAAAAATTAAAGTAATCTGGGAACACCTCACTGAGCAATTGACAATTAGAGATGTAATGGGATGGAGGATGGGAAACAAGCAGATAGTTACATGAAGAAGTTCCTTTTTTCCAGGTAAGTGAATCAGCGTTGTGCTTGTAGTGAAGAACAGAAAGAGGGCAAGAGGTGTTGGATGAAGTGAACAAGTGGGGAAAAGGAAATGATGTCCAAGAAGTAATTACGTGTGTTCCAGGCTTCTGGTTGTGAGAACCTTGTACAAAAATAACAGGGTTTTGAATTTTAAGTCTGAGTGAGTTGGGAAGCCATTGGAAGGTTTTGTTTTGTTTTGTTCCTTAGAAGCAACATAATTCTGGCTTCTGATGGATTTGGACTTGGTATTCTAGCATTAAGGAAACATACAGGAATGAACATTGTTCCCTAATCATTTATAGTGAGTACTACAAGTATGATGAACAAATCAACTATACAGCCAACCATGTTTAATGTTGCAGAATGTACAAAAATGGTATAAACCTTAGCCAATTTTATATCCACATTGGTCAGAGCTTCTTCAAAAATTCTAAGCATTACAAGGGCTCCTATATGGCCAGTTGGTTAAGGGTCTGACTCCTGATTTTCATTCGTCATGATCTCAGTCAGGGTCATGAGATGGAATCCCTGGTCAGATCCATGCTCAGCACAGCATGTGTTTGGGATTCTCTCTCTACCTCTCCATCCACCTCTGCTCTTCTCCCTGCTTGTGCACTTTCTGTAAATAATAAATAAATAAATAAATAAATAAATAAATAAATAGCAATAAAATCTTACTGAAAAAACTAAGCATTACTGAGAAAATATTTCTGAATTTATAAGAAGAAAAATAATCTTCGGAAATCTGGCATAAAATATGTTTTCTTTGTCTAAACTATGGTGAGACTGATCTAAAGACACGTGCATGAGGAGATATTACTTTTTCTATTGAAGATATCTGTTATTTTTTGTAGCCCCCCAAAATTGTGGACTCTTATTGGTTGGGGTCAGGATAGCTTCCCTACTCTTTTATTTTTTAAGTTCATTTTAAGTTCTTATTAAAAGGAAGCTATGAATTGGACTTTGGGATATTATTGGGTCATCTTTCTGCTATATCAAGGAGCATGTATTTCTGAACTGGTTCTGTTCTAAATTTGCAGCAGTAATAGATGTTTTTGTCCTTCATATTTTTATGCCCCACTTATTATTTCAAGGGATATGTAAGAGTGAAAGCTATTTAAAAGTGAAGGAGTAAAACATATTAGCTCACAGTATATGTTCACAGCGTCATCTCTTAAAAGGCTTTTTATGACATAACAGTAGGATATTCTGATTCATCTAATATTGTTGTAAAGAGTTGTATTTTTACTTTCTTTTTCCTCTGAAACACATTTTCCCTACACTTAATAACATGTAAGGATTAAACTTCCTTTATTGTATAATGAGAATGTGTACTTCTCCATAAAGTAACAATATTTACAAAAGTATATAATGAACTGATATTTAGAAGATGATAAAACTCCTGAAAGCCCAAGAAATGCTAGCAAATTTCAAGAGAACTAATTGAAAAACACTTTTATGAAGATGAAAATGTTTGAATACTTTACTGCCATGTAGTATATGACACCAAACTGAGCTTCAGACACTGGAAAAATATTTAGAAAGCTCTAAAGAAATTCTATATCTGAGATTAGTCAATCTGTTGTAGAATTTTAAAAACATGAAACATGTTATAAATATATTTTATAAATCTCCAAACATCTTAAATGGGTCATTTCCATATAAATCATTTATGTATATGGGTACATATACATAAACAATTATTTTAAAATGTAAACAGTGATTATTTTAATCATATATGTTACCATATCACCCCTGACTCCTTAACCTCTATAAACTCACCCATGTTCTCCATTTCAAATTAGTCAAAAGTATTGAGAAAGTGGTAAATAACCACCCAGCTGTGTCACTGAACCCTTGTGCAACTTCAGGTAAGTGACTATAAGTCAGCAAGGATTATTTTACTCCTCAATTTCCTCAATAAAATGGAGAAATTGATCATAGGTATCCCACTAGTCTTTGGCAGCTTTTAATTATTAATACAGGTAAGCCTTTGGAAGTACAGCTGGCACACAGTAAGCTTTCACAATGGTTAGCTATTATTATGTTAACTCTGTTGAATTGATATAATTAATAAAAAAGTTAAGAGGGATGATCTTTTGGATAGGTAGAAGGCATAGCATTAGCAAATGGAGTCAGCCAATTCAGAAGATGCTGCACAATTATCAAAATCTGTGGGAGACAGAAAACGAGCATAAATGCATAATAATACAATGATAGTCTTTATATAATTTTGCTGAAAATATATGCATTTAGACAATCTGTAAGGAGCTAAGATTTAAGAATGGAGATAGGAACACTTGAGTCTCATCATCTATGGTTTAATCCTCTAGGTCTATTGACCAAATATGTAGTTGATATTTTGGAAAATGGAGTCATGTCTTTAACTCTGAAATTGTAATTGTTTGGATTCAGAATTGATAAAGCTTATCTCTTTTTAATATTTGGTACTATAATGCAAACAGCATAAGGAAAGTGAGTTCAAGGAAGAAGATATGGTGCTGAATTAGACAAAGAATGCCACAGGAAATGTTTAATGAAAATTTAATAGATGTTTTAGGAAAGAGAGGGGCACATTCTAATATTTAACTGTTATCCCATCTGTATGATGAAACTATTATAACCCAAATGCTTAACAATATACATATAAATGGAAAAGCTAATGAGATAGATTTTTCTGTCAATGGACTTATATTTTCAGACCTGTCAGGACTAAGATATGTTGTAGCCACAGGCATATGCTATAAATAGTAAACTGGTATCTTTCATGGTTGAACAAATTCTGCAGAAAATAAACTTGAAAGTATAGAATAAGATTTGTGTCCTCATATGAAAGCCAGGAATATCACAATTGTCTACTTATATTTAATAAGTAGAAATAATTTTTAAAAATCTGTATGCAGTTGTTGTAGGGCCTGTCAATAATGTTAAATAATAGGAGCCCCTTTTTTCATTCATAGCTAAGTATGATTAGTTTGATTACTTAAATATCTCCAATATTCATTGAGATCTTTCTAATTCTTTTCCTTATATTATTTTCCCTTAAATTCTAATTTATCCTACTTCCCAAAATAAAAACACAAAGTATATTTACTGAGATATATTACTTTTTTTTTGAGATATATTACTTCAAAACAATAAGAATTTTCATGGTGCTACTAGAAACAAATTTCATTATTTAAGTACATACATTATCTGTGTTTATTTAATTTGATCATTGAAAACTCACCTCTTTATTTCTTTAGAAAAGTATTGGTTTCACCTTAATTTTCGGTCAAACTCAAGTAATTATAATTTATAAGTAACTGTGGCCGATAACATTTTTTTATCAAAATTTCATTTTCATTCACCCCTTCTCCCTCTGGTGAATAGAATACTTCCTTAGCTCATTGACTTGGGGCTACTCCATGTGACTTGCTCTGACTGACAGGATAAGATAGAAGTGACACTATGCTGTTCCATGACTAGACATTAAGACTGTTTAAAAGTTTATGTTCATCTCTGTGGGAGCTTCTCATTACTAGCAAGAGAACATTCTCTAGAGTTGTTGTCCCTCCAACCTGGACACCGTGGTAAGACGTGCAAAGGAAAATCCCTCTGACTCACTGCATTTTGAAGTGGATCTTCTGTTTCTAGCCCACATACTTACAAAGTATAAACACTTATGCTTTATGTGAATAAGTGTGTACGTGATGAAAACAACACCATGCTGAAAACGGTTAACTAGCACAGCAACTACCTGCAAATGTAGGAGGAAATATAACTTGGTAGAGAGTATTCTGGAATAGCAATTTAAATATTATAAATATTCCAGGAAAAAACTTACCTCACAAGGTATTTTGTTTAATAATATCTTTGTATAACACCTAGTGCTTCATCCATAATGCTCACATTTTAGAATTTTATGTTGGTACTTGTTACAACCATGTACTTAGGATGAGTAGTGAAAATACTTTGGAATCATTCCAAAGCATACTTAATATTTATAAAACCATTTGTTATTAACCTTATTATCAATGTATATTTTTAACATGTAAAATTTGTTAATAGAAAATAATTGAAATAATAAATTATTCCAGTGGTGTATAGGGAAAAAATGGCCTTGCCCAGAATCAATTTGGCATTTGCTCTTATTTTTGTGGAAGTAATCTCTGTACTCTTGAAATGGTATTCCTTCTAAATTTGTGG
This sequence comes from Ailurus styani, assembly GCA_002007465.1. Lineage (NCBI taxonomy): Eukaryota > Metazoa > Chordata > Mammalia > Carnivora > Ailuridae > Ailurus > Ailurus styani. The sequence goes on from LNAC01000383.1 coordinate 129,524, forward strand.
TTATTCTGATTGTTATTACACTATCTTTTATAAAATATTTATTAAACACTTTTTAGTCAATTGAAAATTCAAACAGCTATAAATCTTAATTTATGTTCTTATATTGAAATCATAATCTTTGGTTTATATCTGTGACTCCTTGTTTTAAGTTTTATATTCCTTTATTAACCTTTCATAATTCTTAAAAATCATGTGTCATTGGATTTTCTTGTTTAAAAGAATTTGAGAAGCATTATATATTCAAAGTATGACTTGTTTTTATTTTGTTAAAAAATACTCAGTTCCTTTTGCTCTTCTTATTTCCTTTATGATTTTCTTTCAAAAGTAAACTCTAAAAAAAATTTCTGGTATTTCAAAGTAACTCTTTTAGGTTTTTATTTGAATTTTATCAAACATATAAGATGAAGTACATTCAATCCTTCCACTTTAAAGTGGTATATTTTACCATTTATATGATTACAAATAACTGTGTTCCTTTCTTCTGATGACTCAAATATGTTTCTTATTAATATTCTTCCTATGTAATTTGTTGCTTTTCAGTGGACTTTCTGTAAATTTATTCAACATTGTACAATTACTTATCTCTTGCTTAACATGTGTCAGGTACTCCAGTGGATATAAGACATACTTTGTTAACCTTTACATCAAAACATTAATTCAAGTAAGATAAAGGTGTACATGTTCTATCATGACATGTTACCACTTCCAATTTTTGAAATAATTTCATTGAACTGTAAAGTATTAACTGAATGTTATTACTCTGAACCTGGTTTTCTCTGAGAAACATATTTCTCAGAAGCCTCCTAAAGCGTGACTCTTTTACCAAATGTCCATCAATAAATGAATGGATAAAGAAAATGTGATGGGCGCCTGGGTGGCTCAGTGGGTTAAAGCCTCTGCTTTCGGCTCAGGTCATGATCTCAGAGTCCTGGGATCGAGGCCCGCATCGGGCTCCCTGCTCAGCGGGGAGCCTGCTTCCCCCTCTCTCTCTCTGCCTGTCTCTCTGCCTCCTTGTGATCTCCCTCCCTCTGTGAAATAAATAAATAAAATATTTTAAAAAAAAGAAAAGAATATATATATATATATATATACATATATATATAAATGCTACTCAGCCATAAAAATAATGAAATCTTGCTATTTGCAACAACCCAGATGCTAAGCAAAATAAGTCAGTCAGAGAAAGACAAATACCATATGATCTCATTCATATGTGGAATTTAAGAAACAAAACAAATGAGTAAAGAAAATTAAAAGACAGAGAGAGACAAACCAAGAAACAGGTTCTTAACTATAAAGAATACACTGATGGTTACTAGAAGGGAGGTGGGTATGTGGGGGGATGGGAGAAATAGAGGCTAGGGATTAGAGTACAAAAAATAAACCATAAATTGTTGCAAGAAAAACAAAACAAAAAATCAAGCTGTCTGTACAAATTAAGACTGTGATGTTATTTCTCTTCCATTAAGAAATAGGAATATTTTAGTATAATAATATACCAGTTAACAGAGACTGTAGCATTTATCCATGTAGATCTATAGACTCTACAGTCCTTTCTGCTTGGCCCTTTGGTGTTATATATGATCAAAAAGCTTTAGAAATGATTTCTGTTTGACACGAGAATTTCAATTCTCATTTCTGGTAATTTATACCAAATAAATAATTGGGTCCAATATTGTAATTATAAAAATGTTTATTTGCATATGAAAAATCTTAACTGCTCAAAAATAAAGGTTTGGTTAAACAATTAAAAAATAATAAGGCCTGGCTCTTTTCACTCACATTGGTCTATGACAGGGTCAGCTAGGTGCCATCCTTGATTCTTATTGCTGGTTCCAGACATAACACTTTTGTCTTAAATGATATCACTGACCATGTTTATTTTTGTTTTTTTGTTTTGTTTTGTTTTGTTTTTTACTATATACATCCTTGGCATCCATTTCATTCTCCATAAATTCTTAATATTTTTCACTTTTATATTTCTTAGTGGTTCAATAACTACATAGACTTTTTCTCAACATGCCGTCTACACAGTTCCTAAAACTTCTGCCCACCGATGATCTTAACCCTGATTTTTTTTAACTTGCTCTTAAGACTTTGTCCTTGGAAATAAAAATCTACTCTTTCTATCAGTCAGGGTCCTGACAGGCATAAGGCCCATTAAATTTAACATAATTCGTGGGATATTTATTTAGTAGATGGCTATTTGAAAAGATATGGAAAGGGAACAGTGGAATCTTAATCATAATGCAGTAACATGAGTTTAGTAGGAACAGAGTTTCTACGTCCCTAGGGATGAACCTAAACTGAAAGGCTCTTATGTAGAGATCATTTAAAGAGGAGCAGCAGTTTGGATAGGGGAACAGAGCCAGTATAAAAGATCTCAGAGAGAAATAGTCCATACAAAAGATATCTTGATCTTTCTCTCCTCCACTGTGATTTTATGTTTGTGTTACCCATTGGCTGGACCTAATCTGTCTTCATAGAGTGTGGTGAGTATGGTCCTTAGACGTGAGTCTCCTGGGGAAGAATTAGGCATGAAGAATAGAGAGTAGATCAGGAGAAGCAAAGAGAATAAATATACCCTCAATTCCAAAATTTCAATTTCACTAATTTTATTTTATGATTTTCTATCTCACTTTTATAAAATTCCAGTTCCAATATTTAAAGTCTAGCACCTAAAATCCAATTATTCTGTAATCACCATCTATTTCTCAGTCTGTGTATGTCTAAATTTACTTTGTCACCATTAGATTCCATTGTCAACCATAATATTCACAATCTTGCATATTTCAACAATTGATTTGCTTTTCACTTTCTGCTTTGAACGCAACTGGCAAACTCCAACCTTGGATAAGTCTAAATCTCCATTTACTCTGTCTAGCTATATGTAGTATTAAGAAATCACACAATTATGATGACCAAATATATCATTAGTGCTTCTTAGCAACTGTATTGTTTCCCCAGAGCGACTATAACAAACTACTACAGATTTGGTGGCTTAAAACAATAAGAATTCATTCTTTCACAGTTTTGGAGTCAGGTACTCCAAAATCAAGGTATTTTCAGAGTAGATTTCTTTTGAGGGGCTTAGAAAAAAAATGTGTTCCACACCTATTTCCTAACTTCTGGAAGTTGCTGGCAATTCTTAAATTCCTTGGATCCATAGTAACATAAATCCACTCTGCTTCCATCATCATGTGATGTTTTTCTGTGCCTATTTCTTTGTCCAGGTTTCCCTCTTATTCTTTATTCTTTAAGATTTTATTTATTTATTTATTTATTTATTTATTTATTTATTTAAGAGAGAGAGAGAGAGAGATTATTATTATTATCTAAATTATTATTACACTCTTTCTCTTCTTGCTTTTTTTTTTAGATAATGACCGTGGTATGTATTTAAATGGGAAAAAATAAATATAGAAGAAATTCCTGCATGCTACCATTATTACGTCTATTGATAATTTGCCTCTTAGTCCTTATATTCTGACTTCCCTGCACAGACTACCTCAGTTTCCATCTAAATTAAGTCTAACCACTTATTAGACATTTTTACATAAGGGTGTTTGTAAACTAAGTTTTTCTTTCTTAAAAAATGCTTTTATAATTACTGTCATTTTAAAGGATAATATCATCCTTTTATGAGTATAAATTAAGAGTTATTTTCTTTCACCTCATTAAAGTGTATGTGCTCATCTTCTGCAAAGTCTTTACAAGAACAAAAAACTTTGTGAAATATATACAGCCAGTGAGCAAGTGAATTGCTATAACTTTGCAAATCTATTTGACATCAACTATTAGAATTGAAGATTTGCATCCTCAAGGTATATAGATATGCAACAAAAGAAGCATAAAATAACTTCATTTTTTTTTAATTTTATTTTTATTATTTGCCCAAGGGGTACAGGTCTGTGAATCATCAGGCTTACATCTTTCACAGCATTCACCAAAGCACAAACCCTCCCCAATGTCCATAACCCATCCACCCTATCCCTACCCTCCCACCCCCCAGTAACCCTCAGTTTGTTTTGTGAGATTAGGAGTCTCTTATGGTTTGTGTCCTTCCCCATCCCATCTTGTTTCATTATTTTTCCCTCCCTACCCCCCACGACCCCCCACCCTGCCCCTCAAGTTCCTCATATCAGAGAGATCATATGATAATTGTCTTTCTCTGATTGACTTATTTCGCTCAGCATAATACCCTCCAGTTCCATCCATGTCGTTGCGAATGGCAAGATTTCGTTTCTTTTGATAGCTGCATAATATTCCATTGTATATATATACCACATCTTCTTTATCCATTCATCTGTTGATGGACATCTAGGTTCTTTCCATAGTTTGGCTATTGTGGACATTGCTGCTATAAACATTCGGGTGCACGTGCCCCTGAGGAACACTACCTTTGTGTCTTTAGGATAAATACCCAGTAGTGCGATTGCTGGGTCATAGGGTAGCTCCATTTTTAAAAAATAGTTATTTGTTTTAGAGTAGAGAGAGAGTGTGTGTGTGGGTAGATGAGCAGAAGGGGTGGAGGGAGAAATAGAATCTCAAGCAGACTCCCCACTCAGTGCAGAATCCTGTGTGGGGCTCAATCCCTTGACCCTGAGATCATGACCTGAACTGAAACCAAGAGCTGTTTGCTCAACCAACTCAAGCACCCAGGCACCCATAAAGTAACTTCAGATTTTACAAAGAATCATTATCCATAATCAAAATATGGAAAAAATCCAAGTGGCCTTGAACAGTAAATGGTTATGTTTTTGTATTATTTTCACCAATTATCTACTGACCCTTTCTACGAGAAGAAAGCACATACACTCCACACTTGACCTCAGACATGGACATGTGAATTGCTTGCAAGTAGAAGGGGAAAGAAACACACATGTGCCACCAAAGTTTCATGAGACAAGAGGTTCTTCTATTTTTTCCCCACTACTGTGAGAATAAAAAATCTGAGATAGCTCCTGTTCATTCAGCCTGGAATATAGAGATCACAGAAAATAGGATCAAAGTAAAGAAATACATAATTGTTGTAATGCTTGGAGGTTGCTTCATTATCTCTCTTGTTCCCAGGCAGAATCAGGTAACACCAGATGTTAGATATCCTTTAACACCACATATTAGAAGACTCAAATAAGAAAAAAAGAATGGTAATTTGGTAAACCCTATAACAACTTTGTTACTTAGAACCTAGTTACTAGAATTCTAGTTACTAGAATCTTACTCCTGGCACAGTATATTCCATAACCCTAAATATAGGCCATAATGACTAACAGAGATCAGTGCTTCCAACAAAGGATAACTATTTCTGAATACTATAAATATTTGTAGTTTATATAACTGCCAACATTAATTTCAAACATTGCTTTGGATCGAGGAGACATTTGAATGGCAGAAGTGTGTAAGAGCAAAAACAAATTAATCCACATGTGAAGCTCTGTCTCTCAGATATTGAAATGCAAAAAAAGTAATATTTTCTGTCAGTGGCAAACATCTATTTCTTATCTTTTCTTCATGTCTTATTTTTGGTTCTGAAGTTACTAAAATTAGCATAATATTGAAAAGTTTTACACAGACCCTAAGGAACCTTTCCAATATTATGATTAATAGTGCTTTTAAATTTATAATTATATAGTTCTAAATGTAACATACATTTTTTTCTATATACTTATAAATTACCACTGAATTAACTGTCACATGTATTTGTGAAACTTTGTTGAAGTTATTTTCTACTCCACCTTTTTCATATCATCTTTCTATCACCTATCTACTTATCCATCTATCATCTATCATCAATCTTCCTATGACGTATCATTTATCTATGTAACAATACACTTGTCTTGTTATAGTGGTGGTGGTCTAGGAGTGAGAGGAGACAGATTTTGGGGATCAATATAATCCTGAGTATTACTTAATAGTCTTTGCTACTAATTTCCATGTTAATCAATTCATTCAAAAATTTATTTGGCAATTATGGAGTGACTACCAATTACATTCAGTCACTTTCTTAGGAACCTAAGAAAATGCTGCAAGCAAGAACCACATGTTATATGTTTGTGGGGACAGGGTAGAAGATAGTAACAAAAAACCCACTACAAAAATTTAGTTGTAATACACATAAGGAAAGGAAAGTCTAATCTTCTTTGGTTGAATCTGGGAAGGTCTCATTGAACGAGAGACACGTAAGCTGAGGCAAGAAGGATGTTAAGGAGTTAGCCAGGTAATGTAGCAGGAAGTGAGTTCAAAGCAGAAGGATTGGCATTTGCAAAGGACATGAAACCTAGAGGAGGTCTTAATAAGTAAGGGAAAATGCATGCCAATATCAGAGGTCTGTCAATATTTATTATATGCAGCTATAATATTAATAAATTTTAGACATCATTGCCATATGAGCTTTGCAAAGTGAACTAGATTCATCTACATCATTTTCTGCATGCAAGTGTCTCAGAGAAATTTAGGTAGCAAGGAGATTATGTGTTTTATTAATATTTGGAAAATATTTATAAAGCTATTTAGGCTTTTGGCTATTTCTATTATTCCATTTTTTTTCAAAATTACATATCCATTTATACTATCTACTGATTTTTGAATGCCAGTTTGTGAACTTTGTTTTTATCTCAACAGAAAAGACATAGTTCATTAAAATTTTAAAACAGCATATTTTTCAATTATATACTATCCCTTATTCTGTGTTACACGTAATTTCTTTTTTATTTCTTTCCTTTTATTTCATTAGATTTCTGAAAGACATTTCGTTAATCATATCTCTGAGCATTGGTATGACCTGGTCAAGCACTTAAAATATTCCAAAAAACTTGTCAAACTCCAGATTCCAAAGGATGTTTCTGTTTATGTATTTAATTAATATCAACATTTGTAGCATGCATTCTTATTTTCTCACTGTGTCATGGATCTATGCAAACCTCAGAACTTCCTTTCCCCTGTTTTACTTCACTTTTTATAGAGGAAACTCTAGAATAGAATACTTCTCAATTATGTATGTGTTGAGCCAGAAGGAGGGGCCCTGGCAAGTGACTGTCACAAATGTCCCCACTGTTTTTGATGTAGTTGATAACATGCTTGCCTAGCAAGCAAAATCTTTTTAACTGTTTTCTGGATTTCCCAAAAAGAGTATCAGCCCTTCTATCATTGTATTACTATCTTTTGTGGTTTAGGGAGAGTCTGGGACTTCTTATTCCACCATTTCTCTGATGACAGGAGAACCTGAGGAGGACTCAGACTTTTCATGTTTTATATACATATTGTGGTTAATACAATCTGGAGGAAAATGTAGACTGCATATGTAGCTATATGTAAAGAGAGAGAATAAGAGAGAGATAGAAAATCTGGTAAATCAAGGCAGAATTCCTTTAGTACCATGCCATCTGGTTAGAAATCAGGCAGCTTTTGGTTCCAGAGAATAACTGCAGGCTCACTATGACCCCATAAAGTTGGCAGAAAATAACATTATAATTTATGAATGTAAACACCTCATGTGTTTCAAGGAATGTCATATCTTAAACTTAGAACAAAAGGACTAAGAGAAAGTCCTTCACTGGTAGATCAGAGCCTAGGATTGTAATATATTCTCTGATCAGGAATATTCCAATTATGGGCATGGAAAGCCTACAGATTAACATTTTTATTGTTTCTGTGGTTAAGGACAACTCTTAGATTTTGCCATTGTTATAACCAAAATAGGTTAGGTGCCCGATTTTCAGGCTGAAACATAAAATTCTAAAGTTTATTTTACCAGAAATAATGAAGAAATGCAGATTTATTAAGAAGTTATAAACCAGAAAGAAAAATAATAGTGGTATTTTTTTTAGAAATAAAACATCCTTTCATGTTCTAATATCTTCCCAGAAAATGACTCTAAAAAAGTCATGATGCTGTTGCTTGAAAATAAAATATGAGATAATTTATCTTCTAGAAGAGATTGATTTATAAAGAACACAAATTTTAGTTCAATTTTGAGCTCCTCAGTCACAAAATTTACTTATTGTGACCTGGGAGGCAGGATGGAGGACCAGGAATTGAAAAGTATATCCTACTTTAATCTCATTTCACTGTTTGCTGCAAAACTTTATTAAGATCTCTAAATGTAATGTGTTTTACTTCGAAGCTTAGGCAGACTTTTAATGGTATAACAGAAAGTGGTCTGTCAACCAGCTGCTTCTGTGATGAGAACCATAGGGATTATTATTTTTAATGTAATATTTTCATCTCTCTTTGAGCCAGTCATCTAAATCGTGGGTTGTATTTGGGGAGGGGCAGGTCAGGCTCCAAAATTTGCCTCAAGAATTTCCCTAGATGAGAACCTCAGTTTGGTGCAGAGTGAGTGCATCTTGGTCTCCAAAGGGAGTTGTAGCTGGGCCTCAGGTCCTCCTGTCATCCATGCTTTTACACATGCCTGCATTCCGAGGCCAAGTGTCTTCGTTTGGAGGTCTCTTCATTTGGGGCCTTTAGCTGAGGCCTAACTCAGGTGCCTCTGTTGAGATCTTTTTCTTGGAGAGGGAGTGGTCTTGAAAATACTTCTCTATTCTCAGTTACTGAATACTTTTTTTTTTTTTCTCCTAGACCTTCCTCCTTCCCCCAGTACATAGGTCTCTTAAACTGCAGAAGCCTTTTGTTCCCAGCTTCTTCTGCAGTGAGATGTCCCCTACCTTTGTCATTCAGTGTGGAGAGGAGAGGGAATCAGGGCTTTCTCTTGTTTCTTTCATATGTGTATATATATATATATATATATATATATATATATATATATATATATACTATCAAAGTGGATGGTTAAAGTCTTGATGATTACTTTCATATTGGCTTGTGTTTTTTTTTTTTGTTTTTTTTTTTTTTTTTTTTTTTTTTTTTTTTTTTTTTTTTTTNTTCTTTTGAAATCAATTAAGCTTCTGACAGTATACATTAAAAAGAGGGATCCTAGAGATAATGAAGGAATTTCATAATAGTAAAACAAATCAATTCTCTGTGAAGAAATCACTATTCTACATCTTTAAGCATATAATATATGAAAAGCAAAAACAGAACTAAAAGACTGTGGGTATCATCCACATACCTTTCTTAATAGCTAATAGAACAGACAAAACATCATAAGGATACAGTGCATTTGAAGAACATAATTAACCAATTTTACCTAACTTACATAAATGGAACACACTACAAATCAATTGTGAAGGATACTTGGCACTAATAACTATAGCTCAATGTATTTCCTACAACCTCACTATTCTACTCCTAAGAAAATACTCTATGGAATATGTATATTTTTTTCACCAAAGACATGCACTAGAATGTTCATACATTTATAATACTAAGAACCTGGAAATTATCCAATGCTGATCAAGAGAAGCATGGATAAATGATTGCAATATATATTTACCCAAACAGCAAAGAAAATAAATTAACTACAGCCACTCAGCAATTTGGATATCTTACAAATATGATGTTGAGTAAAAGAGGATAGATACTGAAGCTCATATACTGTATGATTTCATTGATACAAAGATTTTAAAAAATGGAAAAGAAGTCTGGATAGCAGTTATCCCTTAGTGGAAGACACTAAAGGAAGCACTGTGTGGGCCTCTGTTCTTCTTGATCTATGTACAGGTTGTAATGAGAAAAATATTTGAGGTCTTGTAGATACTTTTTTTGGATCCATGTTACACTGTAATGAAAATTTCAAAAAAGGGCAGTGTTGGAGTTTAGGATTTAGAAGAATTTAAAAGTAAGTAAGAAATCATCACAGGAGAAAAAATATTGTATAGTCCTTATTATCTATATGAAGTCCATAGAATGGGACTTTAATCTTTCAGTGAAGGCAGAGTATGCACTGGATACAGACACCACAAGTTTTATTTCTACTGCCATCAATAAGGCAGTTTCGACATAAAAGTCGTTGATATCATTACTGCTTTTGCTGCATCCAGAAAGCTAATGCAGTTGCCACTGTTCTACTCTACCCCCTCCTCCCTACCAATTTCAGCTAGAAATAGATTATTCAAACAACCCTTACTTCTCTATGTCCCTGGGTTCTGATTCAAAATGCTGGTGGATGATTCATAGCTCCACATTATATCGTTAAAGAATCTTAAACACTAAGCTCAGAACTTCTGGGTAGAAAGATTTTCTTGGCCTTATGAAGAGGGAACTTTTCCAGAATTAGGAACGGGGTGGGGTGGGCAAAAGGAGTATTAAATGGTGAGTTTCATATCTTAATGCATTTGTTCCAGATTTCTCCATCTTGGTTTAGTTACACTGAGACCATATATCTCAGAACTCCCTACTGCATATATTCCTAAGTTAGAGTTCACTAAAAATGAAGTTGAGGAAGATTTAGGGGGTGAAGGGAAGCAGCAACAACTATGTTTTTTTGGTTAGAGATGGTGAGAGACAGATCTTCCTATCACAAAGAAGTACTAACAATGACGAGCCAAAAACTTTCTATTGGCTTTTACCCTGGCTTCTGTAGCAATCAACTATTCTACTTGAACATTCCAGATTTACCAGCAAACTCACGGAAAGCTGGCTCAGTTGTACTGGGTGGAAAAAGATTATATTATCAAAATGACCTAATGTTATGATGTTCATTGATTAAGACCTTGCTCAATTTTTTTCTTATATAAAAATTTTTATATTTAGTAAGTAATAATAATCTTTAAAATATTTCAAAGTATTTATAAAGGATTTTTAGAGCAGTTAAAATACTCTATATGATACTATAATAGTGACTACATATCATTATAAATTTGTCCAAACCAATAGATTATATAACACCAAAGTGAACCCTAAGATAAACTATGTGCTTGGGGTGATAATGTTTTGTTAATGTAAGTTTATCAATTATAACAAATATACTCCTCTGACAGAGGTGTAGGTAATGGGAGAAGCTATGTATGTATGGGGGCAGGGCGGTATGGGAAATCTTTGCACCTTCCCCTCAATTTTGCCATAGAAAGCAAAGTCTGATGGTTTTAGAAATCAACTTTCCTTCTAAACATAAGTATTTCACAAAAAAATAGGTTAGTAGTTAGATTACTATTAAATGTAATGAGTACTTAACTTTCTAACCATAAAAAATATTCAAATACTTGCTGATCTCAAAAAGGAATGAATAAATATGAATTAGAATTAACATTTTGCAAAACAATTTCTAAATGAATTTCACGTGGGCGACATTTATAGAATAACTATTTTCTCTCTCTAAAGATGATGATCAATACTTATGATATTTATAAATTTATAATAAAATGTGCAAGTAGTATGTTTATCTTCAGTTGTCATATCCATTACAAAACACATTATATTAAACTAATATTTAAGCTGATTCTATAAATAAATGTATCCCTTAACTTTTTGCAATGTTCCCTTGCAGCATCTTTATAACTTCCTGAAAATGTGGTCACAGAATATGACATTTACCTGAGGGCAATAGTTCTATTCCATTTTACAGCTACAGCTTAGGTGTCAGAAGGTGAATATGAGAATCATAAAGCATTTCTCATCCAAAAAAGAAAGGTCAAATTTATGATCCAATGTAAATCCTCAATCAATTGGAAATATCAAGAAATATACTACTTTCGTGTGGGCCATTTTTTTAACCTGGCTAGAAAAATAAGACTACAGCAAAAACATCAAAAGCATTTGTTGAGGTTATGTGCACTTTAAGGTATAACTTCTGATTTTGATAAAGAACGCATATGATCAATAACATTTTTATATTTTTGGGAATCAGTTTATTATTCAACTTTCTTTCTTATTTTTGTGCAATTTGGTGTAATTAATCATTTTCAAGGTTTCAAATGATTGAAATACTAAGTCACATATTTTTATTACCTCCTTAAATTCTTTTTTTTAAAAGATTTTATTTATTTATTTGACAGAGAGAGAGAGAGACCATAAGCAGGCAGAGAGGCAGGCAGAGAGAGAGGAGGAAGCAGGCTCCCTGCTGAGCAGAGAGCCTGATATGGGCCTCGATCCCAGGACCCTGAGATCATGACCTGAGCCAAAGGCAGAGGCTTAACCCACTGAGCCACCCAGGCGCCCCTTCCTTAAGTTATATTTAGATGTGTGATATATCAGGATAGTACTGAGTTATTTCTCTAAATACTATGAAATTGACATAAACATTGTTTTGCAGATCAAAATAGTTTTGCTTTGATAATGTAAGCAATCACTATCTAACAGAGACAATGCATTATAAGGTATTGTGAGCATTATGAACTTGAATAACACATTGGCCTAACCATATTTTTCATCTTAATTGATTAACAAAATATCTATAGTTGCTATCCAATGTGTTTTACACATGCATTTAAAAAAACACATCTTTGGTTATTTATGACAATGTATTATAATATACGTTGGCTTATCATGGCCTCCCCATCCATTAATTTCTTTTGATTTAGAATCATGTACATACACTTGAATGGGAGGGAGGATTGACAAAGGGGTGGTTTTATTCTTGGTTAAAAAAAAAAAGAACAAAAATAACTCACGAGGTTTCATAAGGACAGCACTTACGTTAAAAGAAGATTCTATGTTGTTTTCCAAATTCATCGAGTATTTAAGAATACCCCACTTCTGAAACATTGGAAAGAAAACAAACCAAAATTTGATAGCAGGTACTTCCTAGATGAGTTCGTGATGTTGTACATATTTTATGGGATGGGGAAGACTTAAAATTTGACAAGTTCTTGGGATTGAGGTACAAACAGCAAACAAAATATAGTCCCTATGCCTTCAAATCCTTGCACAGTCTCTGAAATGCCAGAGGCACTATTTATTTCCTCCCTTTTTGCCTTATTGCACACTGTCCCCAGATGATGTTGTGTGTGGTATAAATTAGACAGACAGTTTATTGAATCTGCTTTTAGTCCATCTTCTATAACACACAAGGCATCACTTTCAAGGTGTCACTTCAGAGAAATAAAGGCAGACTAGAGCAATATTTTAAGTCTGACTGGGTAAAATATGGTTTGGAAAACTGCAAGTGCAATATTATTGGAATAGCTCAGCAAGATACATAGCACATTGGATGCAATTTTAACTGTGATTATTGAGTCAGTTTCTTGTATTTGCATAAAGTCAGGTAGAATAGATACATATCACTCATGAAAAAAATTGGAGGTTCAGCATAAATGTATTCCATTCAGTTTACATTTTGCCTTTGCTACCATCACTATTTCCAAATCATGACCTATGTGGATCTCTGAATTTTTGCTGCATCATGGAGTCAGAAGAAATGCAAATAATGGTGAGTTTGGAATAACTTAACCTGTGTACTTGATGATTTTTATAAGACAGGTTATGTATACTCTACATTTATAGGTAGATAGTTTCAAAATTACCTTTAGGAGGAATGATACTGAAAAACTTGCAAATCCAGCCATAGCAGGTAATATTTTCCCTAAAGGCAGAGATTGCAGGAAGAGTAAATAAGTGATTGTCTAAATTTTTATAAAAGTGCTAGAGGTTATATAGCAATGGATCTAGTGTTTAAAATACTCAGACCAATGAAAGGAGAGATAAGTTGTTCTTAATAAATTATTCTGCATCTTGAGAAAAGACATTTCCATGTAGCTTAGCTAAGATTTCCTTCCAGAAAACCTGAGATAAAGACAAATAATATGAAATGGAGAGGAGGGAAATCAGTGTGATTGCATTGTATGATAGCCCTTCTTTTTACTGACCTTTATTAACTAATTAGTCACCTACCCATGGACAAAAGTGCCTCTGTGAGAGTTATGGGACCCATCACCATATACCAAGCAACCAAGGAGTTATCTTACACACCTGTGCATCTGGTAATAGGCAGATAGACCTTGGTGTGGGCTGCAAAACCTGCCCCATCCTATCTCAGCCATAGTCAGGGAAGACCTGGGAATGCTAACTCAGGCAGAAACTCATCGATAAGAAAGAGTTCAGAGAAATCCAACCTTCTGACAGAGAGATTACAGCACACCATTAGAGAAAATAAATAAATACACATACGTGCACGTGCGCGCACACTTGCGCGCGCACACACACTTAGGATGCATTGGAGATGGTAAGAGGAATTTTGCCAGTGGGCACCGTCTGCAAGGTGACATTGTGTGGAGCAGCATTAGGTGGTGATAATCTTGTTTTTGATTTTTCTTCTTCTCTGAATTACTAAAGAAAAAGAAGATCCAAAGAGAGGGATGATGGCTGAATTTCCCTCTTGGAAAAAAGTGCTCAACAATCTGGAACTCTGTGTGTGTTTGTGTAGGTGATATGCACCAAAGTTAGAAGTCATGCTGACGTTATATTGCAAACAAAACTTTGTGTATATATATTGCAACATTTCCCTTGTGTATACAAATATAGGGTAGGGGGGTGTGATTCTCCCTCAGAGACAGAAAAATGCAGCACCAAATTGGGTTCATTTTCTACAGTCAGCAATTTCCCTCACTTCGCCATGAACAAGTAAGCTGGAAAGGTTGTTACTATCAGACACCATTTGGGCCTGCTATTCTTATGGGACTTGGATTCTGTTTGATAATCATAATTTCCAGGTCTCTTTCATCTTCTGTAGCCCTGGTCAGGCCCTGAACGGCTTCTGACACTCCACAAACTCTTTCTTCAGGGAAATTGGCAACTTTGTTTTGGAGCAACAGGATAGATGTTGGCAGCTCAGTGTGTCCCTGGAAATCCCCACCTGTAGCCCATTGTATGTCTACAAGGCCAAGATATAGGCCAATTCCAGGGAGCCTGGCTGCTAAGGCTCACTTGGACCTATCCTCAGCCTTTAACACCTCCTAGCTGTGTGAATAGCATCTCCTCCTTGGCCCAACCAGCAGTCTCTCTTTCAACACTCCTGATGTGAAGTAGGGAAGTTTGCTGGAGCCAAGTCCCTTATGGCCCTTTGTTGGGAGGGTACACGGGGCCTCTCTGGGTCAGGTCTTCTAGGTATGTTTCCTCAGAGGACTCCCTGGCCCAGCCAGGATGATAAAGCAAAGGAGCTCTGGGGAGATCTGGCTTCAGGAGACTAGGCTTCTTATCTTCATTTTTTCCTATTCTCAACCTACTACATGTGTAGTATCTAAATCAATGATTCCTCCAAGAATCTTCTTAGAAGGGTGGATTTTTTCAATGATTCATCATCTTTTCAATTTCAAACAGCAATTTGGATTTGATAAATTCAATTTAGAGCTGTTTTGACTAAATCCTTAATTTCTGATTCTCTCATCCATCAAAACCTGAAGTGAGAATACAATCAGTAAATTTTTTACTTGTGTCTCCATCTATCTCAGGGACTTTATTGTCTGGTTGCCTCACTGATCCTTGTCTTGTATAGTCCAATGTATGGTATTTGTAACTACTACTGGTTGTAAGAAAGTTCAAATGGAATTCAACATTTTCCCATGGGCATTTCTTTTAATTCATCAATCTAATTAGGCCATGTTTTCTTTTCAAAGGTGATACCATTAAAAATTGATAATATTTAAAAGTGGAATTCCCATCCTCCTATTTTCTACAATGCATCTGGACCAAGAAGGAAAAACATTCTTTCTTCTTCTCACTCTGTCACTTTTCTGATCATTATTTTCAACTCCCAGTCAACAATTCTTCCGTGAGTGTTGTGCTGATCCTATTTGGTTCCTTATTACTAAAATAGATATGAAACACATTTCTTAGGGAATTTTGCATGTAGTTTAGTCTTTTTTGAAACCACCATTTCCAAAGTGATTTCTCTCTCAGACTTCAATGTATGCTATAGTTCTTCTTCTTCTTCTTCTTTTTTTTTTTCTATGAGATCTCTCTATATTGTTCATAATAACTATTGGGAATACTGATTCTCAAGTTCGGGTGCCACTGGTTCCCCATTCAGACATGTGCAAACTTAATGGATGTTCACCATGTCTTCTAGTAGGTAAGAAAGCTATAGGGTCACTGTTTGAATGGCAGGTGACCTTCTTAGGGCTTTTTTTTTTTCTAATCAACCATAACACTACTTTATAGTTCTCTCTTGTTGGTGTCGTACCACTATGGGGATCTTTTTATCCATCCTGGAGTTCCAAAGTAGGAGACAAAGGATGCAGATCAGAGATACACTGTATTGTCTAAACTCTGTTGCTGTCCTCTTTTTGTTCTCTTTAAAAGACTTCTTATCACTTTCTTAAAGGATAAATACATACAAGACACTTAGCTGACAATTCTCCTTTTGATCTGTGGTTGCACTTCAAACCATGGCAAGGATTTTAATTTCTCCATCAAGAGGCCATTTCAAACATCAACAATTAAATAAGTAACCAGGGATCCCAAATTCTATAGGAACAGATCTAGGGTCTGTGATTTTTGGCAACACAACCAGAAGTTATGATAATTTTTTCCCTCATGCACAGCATTTTGCTTTTCTATAGAAAAACTACTTTATAAGTTTCTTGGAATTTATCTCATATAACTTGAGGTTACCTTTTTACAACATTTTCTCTGCACTGCTTCAGTTCCTTTTTTGCCTTCCTTCTGGTGCCAAGAATATAATAGGGCCCTTAATGCTATTAACTGAATGAATAAAGGAATAAACTGTCCATGCCTTCAATAGGCAAATGCAATCTAGTTGTTCCATCATAAAATTAGACTTTATAAATCAAGTCCATTACTTCTGAATATCCTTCGTTCAAGATGTTCTAATGATATTACTTCAAGTACATTGTCTAGCAATTATAGTTGGATTTACTGTTGCCAAACCAGCTAAAATTTACTACTTTGATGAGAAAATATTAATCTTTGATGTGAAGCATAACCAAGGAGAGGAATGACACTTTATTGCCTATTTGAAATTAAAAATTTAATATCAGTATGCATGATGATTTCAAAATACCAAATACAATGAAATAAAGTGGTTACATGGACAATTCAAAACAGCTGCTAATAAAAAGGAAAATAAATATAGAGTCACTTTCAATCTAAAATCTGTATTACTCAGAGTTCAATGTAACTGGTTTGAGGAACCAGTAGGAGATATATTTTAAGAGATTTATTGCAGTAGGATGGCTTATGTAGTTAAGAAGTTATCCAATATCCATAAGGTGGACCAACAAGAAGATCAAACTGGATCTCTTGGGAATGACCTGAAGCTACTGTACATTAGCAGCATTTCCCCTTATTCAGGAAATTCTCAGCTCTTCCTTTAAAGTTTTTCAGCTGACTGAATCAGTCATTCATATTACTCAGGTTCATATTCCTTCCTTAAAATGAAGCATGTATTTTAATCACATCTACAAAATTCATTCAGAGCAACGCATAGATTAGGTTTGATTGAATCAGTGGGGACTGCAGCTTAGTCAAGTTGATACATCAAAAGACCATCACATGTATTAAAAAAAGAGAGCATATTCATTTTAGAGTCCTATTCAACAGTCCTTGATTTAAATATGATATGAACTAGCAATATTTTATTTTGGAGATGGAGTTACATTTACAAACTTAGGTTGGCTTTAAAATACCTTTTGCCAATTTAAAGAAATTTCAGGTGGTATTGTGATAAAAAGACCTTATTTCTGTTAACCTGCCAAACAATGGGGTTTTCACATATAAGAGAATCTTCTCTTGGGAAAGGTAGGAGACAAAGACAAAGTAAAACAACTGTAAGATTAAGTAAATATTGCAGTCCAAACTGTACTCCTAATAACATAGCAGTGTCTTTTCTACTTCCTGAACAATGCCATGGTATTTTTTAAAAGTATTTCTGTCTTGTAACATGTTACTTTACCAAGTCAATACAGATCTTTAAGACTAAAGTAACAGAAGGAATATATGGGGTGAATTTTGACATGAATGTGAAAGTCATCCATTTTACACAATTCTATCATTCAGAATATAAATAAAATCTTTATTTTTTTTTCTAATAGACAATTTGAGGCTTTGAGAGGGAATATTGGTATTTCACTATCAACAATGAATTAAGAATATGACACTTCAGATAAATGTCAGTTGCAAAACAAAAAAATAATAACATTTTGAAAATGTTCATAGTATTTGCAGTTTGTATCTCTTAAAATCAATAACATTTTACTTTTAATGATAGCATTCAAAAGAAAAACATAGCCACATACCTAAATGTCATAAATACCTTCAAAAGTAAAATATTTAGCTCAAAATAGAGCTAAGCATAAAGTAATACCTATATATTTGTATTAATTATAAATATACACATAAAATGTATATATATGTACATGCATATAATATGTATATTACATATGTGTATATACACAGAAACATGTTATTAAGGAAGGTTATATTCAATATGAGGATGGAACTTACATTTCTAAGAAGATATTATTTTTACATTTGATGTATAGTGATGTATAATGATGGTGATGATGATAATAATGATGATGAAATTCAAATGTATATTGGAATTTCATAGAATTAGATTAAAAAGTCAGCCAATTAATGAATCAAAACAATAGAAGAAAAGAAAAACTGAAATACATTATTAAGATCAATGAAGGAAAAGTAAATATCCAATAGAGAAGCATAGAAAAATAAAGGGAGAATTTTAAGAAAAATGTCAAAATACTCAAGAATAATGATAATTCAGTTCTCAAAAAGAACATTTGATTTACTTAAAATGTATTAATAACATTACATAATAATTTCATTATAGAGAAGTGATCATATAATTATTAAAAAAGACCAAACTATGTGCCCCAAAAGCAAATGCTGAACTTGAATAGAAATAAATGTTATCTTAACTTCATACCGTTCGTTCGGCTCAGATCATGATCCCAGAGTCCCAGGATCTAGCTCTGCTTCAGGGCCTCCGCTCAGCAGGGACTCTGCTTCTACCTCTGGCACTTCTCCCTCTCATTTTCTCCCTCTCTCATTTTCTCTCTCTCAAATAAATAATTAAAATCTTAAAAAAAAATAAATCCATCAATCTATATTTATATTCAATAAAATAAGAAGGAGGGGAGGGAAAAGAAAGTTCTTTATTGAAGAGTTCCAATTAACCAATATATAAGAATAATAAAACGAGAGACCCCAGTGTAATAAGTTGTTTGTTTGTTTGTTTTCTTAAGATTTTATTCATTTACGTGAGAGAGGGAGAGAGAGTAAGCAAGAGCATGAGAGTGGAGGTCAGAGGGAGAAGCAGACTCCCCATGGAGCTGGGAGCCCGATGTGGGACTCGATCTGGGGACTCCAGGATCATGACCTAAGCTGAAGGCAGTCGCCCAATCAACTGAGCCACCCAGGCACCCTAATAAGTTGTTTAAACAAAGATCACCAACAGATGTTAAAACCATGGGGAGAAATGATATATCAATCTTAAACTTTTCTGTCTCTAAGGGTGGTTGTATAGCTCTAATGCTAGAGCTCTAATTCCTGCAGTTCTCTATTCTACTAAACTGCTAAACAGTGTGGAGATGGTCAGAGATGCAAGCAGTAGTTACAGATATAGTCCAACACAGTTCCATTAGTAGTTTCATTTATGATACTTACTTTTGATTTAATTAGATATTTATTGAGTGCTTACATTCCAAGTATAGCACCTAGTTTGGGAACATATAGACAAACCAAATTCACTTCTAGATTTTAAATTGCTCAGGTCTAGTTAAGGAAAAGTCCACTCTTCACATATAAACAGCTAAGTATGTTATGGAAACACAGAGTTGGATATCTTTTGTGAGCACTAAAGGAAGGATCAGAGAGGCTTCTTTAAAAAAAAAAGAAAATAGGGCGCCTGGGTGGCTCAGTGGGTTAAAGCCTCTGCCTTCGGCTCAGGTCATGATCTCAGGGTCCTGGGATCTCAGGGTCCTGGGATCCAGGCCTTGGGCTCCCTGCTCAGCGGGGAGCCTGTTTCCTCCTCTCTCTGCCTGTCTCTCTGCCTACTTGTGATCTCTCTGTCAAATAAATAAATAAAATCTTTAAAAAAAGATTAAAAAATTAAAAAAACAAAACAAAAGCTGATTTGCTTCTCCCTCTTCCTCAGTGATCTCTCTCGCTTTCGCTCTCTCAAATAAATAAAAAAATAAAAACTTAGAAAAAGGGGGGGTCATCTGGGTGGCTCAGGCGGTCAAGCATCTGTCTTTGGCTTAGGTCATGATCTCAGGATCCTGGGATCGAGCTCCACATTGGACTTTCTGCTCAGCGGTAAGTCTGCTTCTCCCTCTCCCTCTGTGATCTCTCTTGCTTTTGCTATCTCAAATAAATAAATAAAATCTTAAATAAAAAAAAAGAAGCTGAACTGAACTATGAAGAATAAATAAAATGGGTTAGTTTAGGAGAAGCAAAGCACATGTATAGGCACTGAAGGGATGATCTGAAAACAATGGTCTATACAGCTGAACGATAAGACAGCTACGCCCATATAAAGAAAGGCTTCAAAGTTATCCTAAAGACCTCGCTGTATGTGTGTTGGTTTTTAATCTCTATGTTTTAGCTGCATAGAACTGAATTATTCTTTATCTAATTAATGACATTACTTTATCATTGGCCAATGCATCGTTCACTTACATGTATGAGTGTGTGCTTGTGTGTGTATGCTTGTGTTTAAGAATATAAATGTCTGTAAACTGCTTACCCAACATGAAAAATAAATAATGACAATAATTAATTTCAATTTCTCCCTATGTGATACGACCTTTCTCAATTCTTCTATCTCCCACCACCCAAGATAACCATTCTCCTTTTCTCATCTTTATCATTTTAAAAATTTTTTTTTAATTTGGTTTAGTCACATACAAGGCATTTCTACTAAGTATATAGTCTATATAGGTTATATTGACTTTATGAAAATAGTATCATATTTTGTGCAGTCCTTGGGGGTTTTTGAACCAAATGTTGTATGAATAGGATTCATCTATATTATCAAGATTAGCTGGAGATCATTTACTGTGAATACTGTATAAAATTCCATTGTTTGAATATCCCAGATTTTATTTATCCATTCACCCGTTAATGGGCACATTTTTGCTATTCTGAACAGTACTTCTATTAACATCCTTGTATCCTAGAATATATATGTATTGTTTTTCTTTCATATGTACTAGAAGTGAATTCATGCATAATAAAGGGGGTGGTAAATGTTAAAATTTACAGGATTATGTTAAATTATATTTTAAAATGTACAAAATGGTCATATAAAATATCTGCAAAGTTCCAAAAACAATTTATAAGAGATTGTGATGAATCATGCTCTTTCAAGTACATGGTATTGACATACTTGATTTTTGCTATTTGAAAATATGTAACATTGAATCTCATTCTGTTTTCGATTTACATTTATCTGATCATAAATATGATTGAATACCCCTTCATATCTTCACTAACCATATATATTACCTATTCTGTAAAGCACTTTCTCATGTATTTTTTATTTTTTATATTAGGTTGTTTGTCATTTTCATACTGACTTGTAGAAGTTCTTTATATTTCTTTATTGGTTGTATGTATCACAAATATCTTTCTCTAGTTTGTAACTTGTATTTTCAATTTCTATAAAGTGGCTTTTGATTTAGAGGCTTTTTCTTTTTAATGCAATCCCATTTGTCAGTCTTTTGCTTTATAAATGGCAATTTTTGCCTTATTTAAGACATACTTCACTATCCCAAGCTCAGAAATAGAATGAATTTTTATATCAAAATTTTTAAATAATACTTTTGATATTCTACTTCTTATTTCATTTGGATTTTACTTTAATAATGGCATGAAAAAGGAATCCAACTTAATTTATTTCATATCAATAATTATATTTCTGCTTTATTTAACTTTTTAAAATTTCCCATTTTCAAAAAAATAAATTCTCACTTTCCTCAGAAATATTCCATGTTAATTCATCATATTTCAAACAGATATAAAAATTTCCTCTGTCTGGCTCTCTGTTCTCTTTGCTAAGTAGAATTATTCAATCGTGTTATGAATATATTATATTCTAATTACAAAGTATACTAATTACTGTAGTTTCACAGTCTAGATATCCTATGATGCAATTCCTTATTCCTTACTATTCAGATGTGTCTTAGTTATTCTTGTCCCATTCTTCTTTCATATAAATGTTTGTAATATTATATCAAGTGTTATAAAAACTGTTACCATTTTATTTTAAATTGAGTTGAAATAACAAAATTTAGAAAAAATTGATTGCAATATTTATTTTCTTATTCATAAATGTGAAATTTTCCCTCATTATTTTTATTTATATTTTTCCAAATGTTAAATAATTGTTTACATAGGATCCTTGAGACTCTCTTGCTATATATATTTTGAAATAATTTATATTCTTTGTTAATATTTTAAATAGTATATTGATTAGTTTATTTCAGAGGTATAGATTTGCAATTGACATTTCTATATACATCAATTCAGCCATATTTCAATTTTTTCTATTATTTATAATAATTTTGTTTAGCATAAAAATGTATACTATCAGTCTTTTTGCAATAATAGTTTAATATCCTCCTAACCAATGCTTTTGATTTTTCAGAAAATTTTTTACTGTATAGGTCCCTCAATAGGAAGTGAAAAAGAAGTGATAATATACTCATTCTTAGCTCTTTACTCCTGTTGGTGGGAATAAATAATGATCATGTTATATTTAGGAAGATATCACACTAAAAATTGACTTTTTATTCCAACTTTCCTGAAATAGGGGTGTTTAATGAATTGATACTGCATTTTGCCAAGTATGTTTATGTTTGTAACATTATCATTTTTCTTGATAATCTCTTTACATGTGAATTTCATTGTCATTGTAATTTAAATAAGTCATTCTTCTTTTCCAAGATGACCATAACAGAGTCAAATTTTCCATTTTTTTCTAATTTTTTATATAATGTTGGAGTCAATTTGTGACAACTTTAAGAAAATATTCTGGCATTAAATGACCTTGAATTACTTCTGCTCTTATAATAAATTTTCTTTTCTATTTTTATTTATTTATTTATTTAATTCTTTGACCCAGGGGTGCAGGTCTGTGAATCATCTGGCTTACATCTTTCACAGCATTTATCAAAGCACAATCCCTCCCCAATGTCCACAACCCATCCACCCTATCCCTACCCTCCCACCCCCCAGTAACCCTCAGTTTGTTTTGTGAGATTAGGAGTCTCTTATGGTTTGTCTCCTTCCCCATCCCATCTTGTTTCATTATTTTTCCCTCCCTATCACCCATGACCCCCCACCCTGACTCTCAAGTTCCTCATATCAGAGAAATCATATGATAATTATCTTTCTTTGGTTGACTTATTTTGCTCAGCATAATACCCTCCAGTTCCATCCACGTCGTTGCAAATGGCAAGATTTCATTTCTTTTGATAGCTGCATAGAATTTCATTGTATATATGTACCACATCTTCTTTATCCATTCATCTGTTGATGGACACCTAGGTTCTTTCCATAGTTTGGCCATTGTGGACATTGCTGCTATAAACATTTGGGTGCATGTGCCCCTGAAGATCACTGCTTTTGTAACTTTAGGGTAAATACCCAGTAGTGCGATTGCTGGGTCGTAGGGTAGCTCCAATTTCAACTTTTTGAGGAATTGCCATACTGTTTTCCAGAGTGGCTGCACCAGCTTGCATTCCCACCAACAGTGTAGGAGGGTTCCCCTTTCTCCGCAACCTCGCCAACATCTGTCATTTCCTGACTTGTTGATTTTAGCCATTCTGACTGGTGTAAGGTGGTATCTCGCTGTGGTTTTAATTTGTATTTCTCTGATGCCGAGTGATGTTGAGCACTTTCTCATGTGTCTGTTGGCCATTTGGATGTCTTCTTTGGAGAAATGTCTGTTCATGTCTTCTGCCCATTTCTTGACTGGGTTATTTGTTTTATGGGTGTTGAGTTTGAGAAGCTCTTTATAGATTTTGGATACTAGCCCTTTATCTGATATGTCATTTGCAAATATCTTCTCCCATTCTGTCAGTTGTCTTTTGGTTTTGTTGACTGTTTCCTTTGCTGTGCAAAAGCTTTTAATCTTGATGAAGTCCCAATAGTTCATTTTTGCCCTTGCTTCCCTTGCCTTTGGTGAGGTTCCTAGGAAGAAGTTGCTGCGGTTGAGGTCGAAGAGGTTGCTGCCTGTGTTCTCCTCGAGGATTTTGATGGATTCCTTTCTCACATTGAGGTCTTTTATCCATTTTGAGTCTATTTTTGTGTGTGGTGTCAGGAAATGATCCAGTTTCATTTTTCTGCATGTGGCTGACCAGTTTTCCCAACACCATTTGTTGAAGAGACTGTCTTTTTCCCACTGGACATTCTTTCCTGCTTTGTCGAAGATTAGTTGACCATAGAGTTGAGGGTCCATTTTTGGGTTCTCTATTCTGTTCCACTGGTCTATGTGTCTGTTTTTGTGCCAGTACCATACTGTCTTGATGATGACGGCTTTGTAATAGAGCTTGAAATCTGGAATTGTGATGCCGCCAACTTTGCTTTTTTTTTTCAACATTCCTTTGGCTATTCGGGGTCTTTTCTGGTTCCATATAAATTTTAGGATTATTTGTTCCATTTCTTTGAAATAAATTGCTGGTATTTTGATGGGGATTGCATTAAATGTGTAGATTGCTCTAGGTAGCATAGACATTTTCACAATATTTATTCTACCCATCCATGAGCATGGAATGTTTTTCCACTTCTTTGTGTCTTCCTCAATTTCTTTCATGAGTACTTTATAGTTTTCTGAATACAGATTCTTTGCCTCTTTGGTTAGGTTTATTCCTAGGTATCTTATGGTTTTGGGTGCAATTGTAAATGGGATTGACTCTTTAATTTCTCTTTCTTCTGTTTTGTTGTTGGTATATAGAAATGCAACTGATTTCTGTGCATTGATTTTATATCCTGACACTTGACTGAATTCCTGTATGAGTGCTAGCAGTTTTGGAGTGGAGTCCTTTGGGTTTTCCACATAAAGTATCATATCATCTGCAAAGAGTGAGAGTTTGACCTCTTCCTTGCCGATTTGGATGCCTTTTATTTCTTTTTGTTGTCTGATTGCTGAGGCTAGGACTTCTAGTACTATGTTGAATAGCAGTAGTGAATGTGGACAGCCTTGCCGTGTTCCTGACTTTAGGGGAAAAGCTCTCAGTTTTACTCCATTGAGAATGATATTCGCTGTGGGCTTTTCATAGATGGCTTTGATGATATTGAGGTATGTACCCTCTATGCCTACACTATGAAGAGTTTTGATTAAGAAAGGGTGCTGTACTTTGTCAAATGCTTTTTCAGCATCTATTGAGAGGATCATATGGTTCTTGTTCTTTCTTTTATTAATGTCTTGTATCACATTGATTGATTTGCGAATGTTAAACCAACCTTGCATCCCAGGAATAAATCCCACTTGGTCGTGGTGAATAATCCTTTTTATGTGCTGCTGGATCCTATTGGCTAGTATTTTGTTGAGGATTTTTGCATCCGTATTCATCAAAGATATTGGTCTGTAATTCTCCTTCTTGATGGGGTCTTTGCCTGGTTTGGGGATGAAGGTAAAGCTTGCCTCATAAAAGGAGTTTGGAAGTTTTCCTTCCAATTCTACTTTTTGGAACAGTTTCAGAAGAATAGGTATTAATTCTTCTTTAAATGTTTGGTAGAATTCCCCTGGGAAGCCGTCTGGCCCTGGGCTCTTGTTGTTGGGAGATTTTTGATGACTGCTTCAATCTCCTTACTGGTGATGGGTCTATTCAGGGCTTCAATTTCTTCCTGGTTCNGAATGCATCCATTTCTTCCAGATTGTCAAATTTGCTGGTGTAGAGTTGCTCATAATATGTTCTTAGAATTGTTTGTATTTCTTTGGTGTTGGTTGTGATCTCTCCTCTTTCATTCATGATTTTATTAATTTGAGTCCTTTCTCTTTTCTTTTGGATAAGTCTGGCCAGGGGTTTATCAATCTTATTAATTCTTTCAAAGAACCAGCTCCTAGTTTCATTGATTTGTTCCACTGTTCTTTTGGTTTCTATTTCATTGTTTTCTGCTCTGATATTTATTATTTCTCTTCTCCTGTTGGTTGTAGGCTTTCTTTGCTGTTCTTTCTCCAGCTTTCATAGGTATAGAGTCAGGTTGTGTACTTGAGACCTTTCTTGTTTCCTGAGAAAGGCTTGTATTTCTATATACTTTCCTCTTGGGACTGCTTTTGCTCTGTCCCATAAATTTTGAACAGTTGTATTTTCATTTTCATTTGTTTCCACGAATTTTTTTAATTCTTCTTTAATTTCCTGGTTGACCCATTCATTCTTGAGTAGGGTGTTCTTTAGCCTCCATGTATTT
>LNAC01000383.1:155781-186994 GCA_002007465.1 Ailurus styani
TTGTGGTTGAGTTCTAGTTTCAGAGCATTGCGGTCTGAAAATATACAGGCAATGATCACAATCTTTTGGTACTTGTTGAGACCTGATTTGTGACCCAGAATATGGTCTATTCTTGAGAATGTTCCATGTGCACTGGAGAAGAATGTGTATTCTGTTGTTTTGGGATGGAATGTTCTGAATATATCTGTGATGTCCAACTGGTCCAGGGTGTCATTTAAAGCCTTTATTTCCTTGTTGATCTTTTGCTTTGATGATCTGTCCATTTCAGTAAGGGGGGTGTTCAAGTCCCCTACTAATATTGTATTCTTGTCAATGTGTTTCTTTGATTTTGTTATTAATTGGTTTATATAATTGGCTGCTCCCATGTTAGGGGCATAGATATTTATGATTGTTAGATCTTCTTGTTGGACAGATCCTTTTAGTATGATATAGTGTCCTTCTTCATCTCTTATGATATTCTTTGCCTTAAAGTCTAGTTTATCTGATATAAGGATTGCCACTCCAGCTTTCTTTTGCTGTCCATTGGCATGGTAAATTGTTTTCCATCCCCTCACTTTAAATCTGGAGGTGTCTTTGCGTGTAAGATGAGTTTCTTGTAGACAGCATATCAATGGGTCTTGTTTTTTTATCCCTTCTGATACCCTGTGTCTTTTAGTTGGGGCATTTCGTCCATTTACATTCAGAGTAACTATTGAGAGATATACATTTAGAGCCATTGTATTGCCTCTAAGGTGACTGTTACTGAATATTTTGTTTCTTCCTTTCTGGTCTATGTTTCTTTTAGGTTCTCTTTGCTTAGAGGACCCTTTCAATATTTCCTGTAGGGCTGGCTTGGTGTTTGCAAATTCCTTGAGTTTTTGTTTGTCCTGGAAGATTTTTATCTCTCCTTCTATTTTCAGTGAGAGCCTAGCTGGATATAGTATTCTTGGCTGCAGATTTTTCTCATTTAGTGCTCTGAATACATCATGCCAGCTCTTTCTGGCCTGCCAGGTCTCTGTGGATAGGTCTGCTGACAATCTAATATTTCTACCATTGTATGTTATAGACCTCTTGTCCCGAGCTGCTTTCAGGATTTTCTCTTTGTCACTAAGACTTGTAAGTTTTACTATTAGATGACGGGGTGTGGACCTATTTTTATTAATTTTGGGGGGGCTTCTCTGTGCCTCCTGGATTTTGATGCTTGTTCCCTTTGCCAGATTAGGGAAATTCTGTATTAAGATCTGCTCCAATATACCTTCTGGCCCTCTCTCAATCTCGTCCTCTTCTGGGATCCCAATTATTCTAATATTGTTTCGTCTTATGGCATCACTTATCTCTCGAATTCTCTCCTCATGGTCCAGTAGTTGTTTGTCTCTCTTTTCATCCTCTTCTTTTTTCTCTGACATTTTGTCTTCTAAATCACTAATTCTATCTTCGGCTTCATTTATCCTAGCAGTAAGAGCCTCCATTTTCAATTGCACCTCATTAATAGCTTTTTTGATTTCAGCTTGGTTAGATTTTAGTTCTTTTATTTCTCCAGAAAGGTCTTTTATTTCTTTAGAGACAGCTTCTCTATTTTCTTCCATTTTTTTTTCAAGCCCAGCCAGCACCTTAAGAATCGTCATTCTGAACTCTGGTTCTGTCATATTACTAATGTCCGCATTGATTAGGTCCCTAGCCGTCATAACTTGCTCTTGTTCTTTTTTTTGTGTTGATTTTTTCCACCTTGTCATTTTACGCAGATAAGAGTAGATGGATGAGAGAACCAAATACTAAAGGGTAGCAATGACCCCAGAGAAATATACACTAACCTACTCAGAAGAGACCTGGAACTGGGTAGAAAAGTAAGAGGGNAAAAGAGGGGGGAAAAAAAACCCCAAAAAACCAAAATAGTACAAAATCAAAACAAAACAAAAATGAATAAAACAAAATCCTGTATCTATATTTTCTATATCTGTTTCTATATCTATGTCTGTCTATGACTCTATCTCTATCTCTATCTCCATCTATCTATCTATATCTATTAGACTGGTGAATTGAATAGACCCTATAAGTATACCAAAAATAAGGTTAAAAACATTGAAGGATGAAATATGATTATAACAATGAAAATTTTAAAAAGATTAAAAAGTCTTGATAAGATATAAGAGTTAAGAACGTTAAAATATGAAAAGGGAAATAATTTAAAATAAAAAAGTAAGAAAAAAATTCAAAGAAAAAAAGTTCAATGAATTTAACTTTGAACGACTGAAGAATCATGGGGAAAAAGCCATGAATTGTCTCCGTTGCTTTTCCGTAGTTCTGGGGTTCCGCAACGCTTAGCCGTCTTGAACTTGACTTTGACTGGATGGTTTGTTTGTTTGTTTCTCTTGGTCTTCTGGGGGAGGGGCCTGTTGCTATGATTCTCAAGTGTCTCTGCCCGAGGCGGATTCCCACCGCCCTCGCCAGGGGCCAGGCTAAGTAATCAGCTCGGGTTCGCTCTCAGGAGCTTTTGTTCCCTGAACGCTTTCCGTTCCTCGTTGGAGGACGGGACTGAAAATGGCGGCTCCCAGTCTCCGACCCGGAGGAGCCGAGAGCCTGGGGCCTCAGTCCTCAGTGCGCCTCAGAGAAAAGCTGCCCCTCCTGTCTCCTGGTCTCCAGCTGCTCTCAGAGCTCACCCGCCTGTGACGGAGCATCTCTGTCTCTGGCGCAGCCCCGTTTAGAATCTCTGAACCCGGCAGATTCCTGCAGCCACTCCCACGCCGCTGCTCCCAGAGGAGAAAGGTGAGTCTCTCCGTGTCTGCTGCCCGTGGGGTCCCCGCTCACAGAGCAGTGGCCCGGCTGTGCTTCAGATCACAGCCCAAGGTAACCCCAGCTGAGAGACGCCTCAGCTCAGCTCCGTCTCTCCCGCCGCCTTCTCTCTGAGACCTGGGAGCTCGGTCGCGCTCAGACACCCCTGGTCTTTTTGTGTCCCCGTGGGTCCTGAGACCACACTGTCCCTGCAGGGGCTTCACCCCCCGCTTGGTCTCTGGGGCAATGGCCCTCAGTGGAGCCGACTTCTAACAGTTCTGAGTCTGTACTCCGCTGCTCGCTCCCTTGCTGGGATCCAGCCCCTCCCCCCGGGGCCTATCTTCCCGTTGCCTCAGATTCACTTCTCCGCACGGCCTACCTTCCAGAAGGCGGTCAATTTTCTGTTCCTAGAATTGCTCCTCTTCTTCTCTTCGATCTCCGGTGGAATTTGTAGGTGTTCAGAATAGTTTGATAGCTCTCTGGGTGAATTCCTGGGACCTGATGATAATCGGTCTCCTACTCCTCCGCCATCTTGCCTCTCCTTCCTGTTTTCTATTTTTACTTGTTTGAAGAAAGGAATGTGCTGTCGACTGCCCAATCTAGGAAAATGACATAACTATCTAATTATTCAAGACTTCTACAATCTCTCTCACCAATGTTTTGTTGTTTTGACTGTAAGGATCTCACACATACTATGTTAAATGTGTCCCTAAGTATTCATGATATTGATACTCTTTCAAGTACTATTTTAAAATTTTAATTTCAATTTCACAATTGTTAATGTACAAAAAAATAAATGAATTTTGAATATTGACACTGAATCCTGCAAACTTGATAGCAGTATATTTTTAATGCTATATTCTTTGGAATTTACTTTGAAATAATCTACAAATACAGTGTCATGTTATCTACCATTCATTCTTTAGTAGGATGTTCTTTAACCTCCACGTATTTGTGGCCTTTCCAAATTTTTCTTGTGGTTGAATTCAAGTGTCATAGCATTGTTTTCTGAAAATATGCATGGTATGATCTCAATCTTTTTATATTTCTCGAGGCCTGATTTGTGACCTAGTATGTGATCTATTCTGGAGAATGTCCCATGTGCCCTTAAAAAGAATGAATAATATGCTGCTTTAGGATAGAATGTTCTGAATATATCTGTTGAGTCTATCTAGTCCAATGTGTCATATGCTTTCCAGGGCCTGGTGCTTTAGGAAGTGTCTCTGGTGTATGGTGTGTGCACTCTGGGGATGTATTTTGGCTGTTCTTTCCCTTAGGTCAATCTTTTGCAGTTTCTTCTTGCCTGCAGTGGGGAGTATTTGGAATCTTGGCTCTAGTGTGGTGAGTTTTAAGTAGGTGTGCTCTGGTCTGCTTGTTAAAAGAGACCTGGTGCTATTTCCACTAGAGCTGAAGCTTTGCAGAACTCTGGTCAGAAGACATGGTGTGTGCATGGGTTTGTGCTGCTCTTTTGGAGGAATGTCCACTGTACTGGTCCTCAGGTGCACTTACCAGAGAAAAGCAGCATAAGCAGAGCAGAGGAGGGCAGGGCTTGATGCCAGCAGTTTAGGCCACCATAGTTGGCACGGTGCTACTTACTGAAATTAGTTTATACTAATGAGTGGAGAAGGAAAATGGTGCCAGCCATCTCCCTAGTCCCTTGAGAGGGGAATTTGGGCCTCCACTGTCCATGAAGACCTCCCATAAGAGCAAAGAATCTCCCTTTGTGTGTCCCAGGCATCCCTCAGATTGCTGTCTTCACTCTGTCTGTGTCCAGGTCATCTGCCCACCTGACGGCACAGTGCACCTTGGGCTCTATCCCAGGCAGGCTGGCTGAGGCTTAAAACTCCAAACTTTAGGGGCTTGGAGTGGTGGGGACCCACACTGGTCCTCTGGGGGAGGGTTTCATAGTGCTGGGACTGATCCGGGTTTGTCCCAGAAGGGCAGTCACACCAAAGTGCAGGGGCGTGGAGTTTGGAGCAGAGCAAAAAGCCAATGTCCACATCCCCTGCCCTCAGCAGGTGTCTCTGTGCCTATGCTTGGAGTGGAGAGGGAAATTGTGCCCTCTGGCTCTTTTGTCCCCAGTGAGGCAAGGCCACCTCTCCAGATGCATTCCAAGATGGGGAAACCATTTCTCCCAGTGTGTCCCAGGGGATCCTCAAATCGCTCCATCTGCTCCTGGGCTATCTGCCGTCCTTCTCCACAGAAGCACTACGGTGCTCCCAGGGCTCTGCAGGAGCCATTCAGTAGACCTCTAAAACTCCCATCTTTGAGCCCCCACTGGTTGGAACATTTCACAAAAATCAGCCACTCTCATTTTCCCGGTCAATGGCCTTGGGGAAGTGTTTTCCTTGTGCAATCCCCTATGTGATCTTTTTGTTTCCCCCCCTTCCTCTGTGTGTTCTTTTCTCTCTATCTCTCTCTCCCTATTCTCTCCCTCTCTCTCTTTCTCTCCTCTTCCTGTGAATAGGGCTCCCTCCCTTCTGCTGCCCCCAGGATACAGTTTCTCCCCCAAACCACATCTCTGCACTTCTTAGCTTCCATAATGTGGCCTCTTCTTGCCTTCTAGATGAGCAGGTTTGGTTTTTTGTTTGTTTGTTTTGTTTTGTTTTTCTGTCAGTTCTCAGACCAATTTTGTGTGTTTTCAGAATGATTGGATATTTATATAGCTGTTTTTGAGGGACAAGGCAAACCTAGGGTCTTCTTACTACTCCACAATCTTAGTTCCTCAACCACCCTGTTTTGTTTTGTTTTATTTTGTTTTTAAATCTAATTTTGACCATAAAGTCTGGGAGCAGATATTTTTCTCTTGTTTTTGATCTCAGAAGGAAATCACTTTGTATTTCACTAATATGTG
Source organism: Ailurus styani (assembly GCA_002007465.1). NCBI lineage: Eukaryota > Metazoa > Chordata > Mammalia > Carnivora > Ailuridae > Ailurus > Ailurus styani. Next base: position 161,384 of record LNAC01000383.1, read on the forward strand.
TAATGCTAACTACAAGAACTTTACCTGTTTGAGGAAGTTTCCTTCTATTCTTTCTGTGTGTAGAAGTTTATTTTTTAAACTTAGCTTATGAAAAAATTGTGTTAGATTTTTTTTTTTTAAAGATTTTTATTTATTTATTTGACACAGAGGGAGAGATTACAAGTAGGCAGAGAGGCAGGCAGAGAGAGAGAGAGGAGGCAGGCTCCCTGCTGAGCAGAGAGCCCGATGCGGGCCTCGATCCCAGGACGCTGAGATCATGACCTGAGCCGAAAGCAGAGGCTTTAACCTACTGAGCCACCCAGGCGCCCTGTGTTAGATTTTTTTAAGTACTATTTCTGAATGTACTGGGATGGTCATATGATTTTATTCTCTTTTACTCTGTAATTATTGTGGATTGTATTGATGGATTTTCAAATGTTAAATCTTATTTTCCTATTTACATTTTCTTAGAGATACTTGCATCTATGTTCATCTTTTTCATTTCTTGGAATATCTTCATTTGGTATGATGGTAATATGAACTTTATAAAATAAATTAAAGAATATTTCCCTTTTTCTCTATTATTCTAAAAGAGTTTATATGGGAATGGTATTATTTTTTTCTCAAATATTTTATGGAATTTACTACCGAGACAATCTCGGCCCAGAATTTTCTTTGTGGAGAGATTTTATTACAAATATGAGTTTTTCTTTTCTTTTTCTTTTTCTTTTTCTTTTCTAAGATGTCACCCATTTATTTGGCAGAGAGAGAGAGATCACAAGTAGTCAGAGAGGCAGGCAGAGAAAGGAGGAAGAAGCATGCTCCCTGCCAAGCAGAGAGCCTGTTGCAGGGCTCGATCCCAGGACCCTGAGATCATGACCTGAGCCGAAGGCAGAGGCTTTAACCGGCTGAGCCACCCAGGCGCCCCAACAAATATGAGTTTTTCAATTCAGCTATTCACTGTTCTTATTTCTTTTTAAGTCAGTTTTTTTTTTGTTTTTTTCTTTCAAGGAGTCCATTTTTATGAATCTTCAAATTTATTAGAATAAAGTTTTCATAATATTTTCTTATGTTCCTTTTAAGTATATGGATCCACTGTGATATTTTCACTCTCATTGTTGGTATTGCTTATTGTGTCTTGTTTGTTTTTATCTTGACCGGACTAACTAGTAGTTTATCAATTTTATTAATTAAAAACAAATGTAACTTTTCAGGGGCACCTGGGTGCCTCAGTTGGTTAAATGTCTGCCTTTGGCTCAGGACATGATCCCAATGTCCTGGGATGGAACTGGGCTCCCTCCTCAATGCGGAACCTGCTTCTCCCTCTTCCCCTCCCCCTCCTTGTGCTTTCTCTCTTTCTCTCTCACTCTCTCAAATAAATAAATAAAAATTGCAAAAAAGGGGGGGAAAAAGCCTTTTCAGATCATTGACATTTTTCTTCTTTAGCTGTCCATTTTCTACATCATTTATTGGTATTGTTTTCTTAATTATTTTTTTCAAAAATCTTTAGGGATACTTTGCTCTTCTTTTTCTACTTTCTAAGGTAGATGCTATGATTATTGATACTCCTCTCTTCTCTCTCTCTCTCTCTCTTTTTTTAAGATTTTATTTATTTATTCATGAGAGACAAAGTGAGAGAGGGAGAAACAGGATCCCCACTGAGCAGGGAGCCTGATGCGGGACTCTATCCCAGGACCCCGGGATCATGACTGGAGCCGAAGGCAGATGCTTAACCATCTGGGCCACCTAGGCACCCCCTCTCTTCTCTTCTAACATAAGAATTTAAAACTATAAATTTCCCTCTGAACACATATAGTTGTATCCCAGAAATTTTGTTATATTATGATCTTATTTTTATTCAATTCAAAATATTTTCTAATTTTCACTATAGATTTGCTTTGTTCTATAAGTGTGTTTGTTGTTTAATGTCCAACTGTATGGGAATTTGTCAGGCAAATTTATGTTACTGATTTCTAGTTAGTTCCCTTGTGATTAGAAATCATATTCCATATTCTTTTAGTTTTTTGAGAATTTTATTGGATAATGGCTCAATATATGTTCTATAAGAGTGAAATACCATGTGCAATATAAAAAATGTATTCTCTTGTTTTGTGTAAAATGTTCATTAAATACCTAATTATTCAAGTAAATTGATAAAATTGCTTAAATCTTCTATATACTTAGGGTTTCTAGCTAATTGTCCTACCAAGTGGTGAGAGAGGAATATTGAAATACTCAACTGCAATTGCGAATTTCTCTATTTCTTTTTACAAGTCTGTTGGTTTTGTTTCATATATTTTGAACTCTGTTATTTAGTGTAATACTTTTAGATTGGTTATTTCTTCCTAATAAATGAACATCTTTATTCTTATAAATATCCTGCTTTATCTCTGGTAATATTTTTTTCCTGAATACACATTACCTGATACCACTATAATCTTTTCTTTTTTTTTTAAAGATTTTATTTATTTATTTGACACAGAGAGAGAGAGATTACAAGTAGGCAGAGAGGCAGGCAGAGAGACAGGGAGAGGAGGAAGCAGGCTCCCTGCTGAGCAGAGAGCCCGATGCGGGCCTCGATCCCAGGACCCTGAGATCATGACCTGAGCCGAAGGCAGAGGCTTTAACCCACTGAGCCACCCAGGCGCCCACCACTATAATCTTTCCATCTTTGTTTTTACCATTTCTGTGATAAATAATATTCTTTGCTTTATTTTTAAGCAATTTATATTATTATATTTAAAGTATGTTTCTTATAAACAGCACAAAGTGGATAATTGTTTCAGTTATCTAGTCTGACAAATTCTGTTTTAGTTGGATTTTTTTGTGCAATTTACTTTTAATGTAATACTGAACAGCTTTATTTAAATCTAGCATTTTGCCTTCTGTTTTTTGTATGTCCAAGACATTTTTTTAAAATTTTCCTTTCCATTTTTATTATCAATTTTATGACTGTTTCATCTCTACTACTAACCATTAACTATACTTCATTTTAATTTTTACTTATTCTGGGGCACCTAGATGGCTCAGTGGGCTAAGCCTCTGCCTTTGGCTCAGGTCATGATCTCAGGGTCCTGAGATCCAGTCCCACATCCAGCTCTCTGCTCAGCAGGGGGTCTACTTCCCTCTCTCTCTGCCTGCCTTTCTGCCCACTTGTGATCTCTCTCTCTCTCTGTCAAATAAATAAATAAAACCTTTAAAAAATATTTTTACTTATTCTGTGGCATATAATATTCATCTTTAACTTATCACAGTCTACCACAAATTATGTTATATCACCTTACCTTTGATATAAAATTCTTATAGCAGTATACTTCCACATACCTTCCCTTCTTCGTGCTATTGTTGGCATGCAGTTTAAGTCTACAAATGTTATAAACTGCACAATACTTTATTGTTGGTTTCTAATTTGTGCTCTAACCAATTATATTTTATGTTGCTGAATCTCTTTTCTACTTAGCTGCCTGAACTGTGATCCAAACCTCTCTCTCTGAAACTTTGATCTCCATATCTTAAACTCAGTGAGGACCCCATGCCTTATTTGGGTTTCCCCTCCTCCCTGCACCTTTGGTTTAGAAATTGCCTTCTGGCAAAGATTGACAGTAAGTATGGAGATCTCCTAGACATTTATCCTTTATAGGGAACACAATCCTGTACTGATTCTTTTCCAGTTTCAAAACACAGACATTTTATATATTTAGTCCAGTTTTATAATTATTTATGGCGAATGGTTAAATCCATTCCTTATATCATTATGAACAAAAGCTAAACTTCATGATGGCTGTTTTTAACTACAGTGATAAATTTGACAGAAGATTGAAAGGTAAGTTAGAAATACATGTTGATAAATACTAAATATATGGAGGTAATGTGATTCTTAAATTCCAGAAGAAAAATGTATTATTGTTTTGGATTCTGTGTCTTGTATAGGTATACATTAAGAACAGCTTTCTTTTTTTTCTTTTTTTAAAGATTTTATTTGTTTATTTGACAGAGAGAGATAGCAAGGGAGGGGACAGGAGCAGGGGGAGCAGGAGAGGGATTGGCAGGCTTCCTACTGAGCAGGGAGTCCATGTAGGACTTAATGAGGGACTCCATCCCAGCACACTGGGACCATGACCTGAGCCAAAGGCAGATGCTTAATAACTGAACCAGCCAGGCACCCCATTAAGAACAGCTTTCAATGGAAAAGCAGGATGATACCTGGTCCAACAAAACAAGAAGGATGCTCTTGGTAAACACTATACACTCATGTAAGTTTTAGGTCAACCACTGAGGAAGGTTCTGAATTCAGCTTACTGAATAACAAGGACAGTCTTGGTTTATCTGCATTGCCTCTACAGCAGTAGAGTGTATCTTAAGCTACTCTAAAATAAAATATATTTTATTTCCAAAAAATGCAAATTTTATGTTAAACTTCGATGTTAGTTTACTTGAATATTATATATCTGTAGTGCTAAAATAGTAGATCTATTTAGATCTTTTTGTACATTTTTGGTAATTTTACCTTCCATAAATAATCATTAATACATATATATGTATATATACATATATATACTGATATATACTTATATATACATATACACACGTGTGTGTGTGTGTGTGTGTATGTATACTTAATATATACGTTAAATATAGGAAAGTGAAACATCAGGAATAATTCAACAGGGCTAAATCTGGCCTTGATCATAAAATTGCCTAGTGGAAAGCAACCCCTGCATCATGATCTGCATACCTAAAATATAGGTACACACAAAAAATACATTGATAATTATATATGAAAAATTTAAATAATCATAACATTATGATGAGATCAGTCACAGAATTTTTGAGCATATATATTACAACATTCACTTTATATTTCCTCAAATGATTGCTTTTCAACCCTCAACATAACCACACGAAATTCTCTATTCCAAGAAAATTATTGTCATCAGATTACAGCATTAGGTTTGATGGAATATGAAAAGCAATTTTCATTCAGTACTTTTCTCCTGCACCTCTTCCAAGAAAAAAAAAAAAGAAAAGAAAAGAAAAAGAGGAAGAAAGAAAGAAAGAACGAATGAACGAACCTGGGACAATTAGCAAATCAAACTCAGGCATTAATCCAGTTCAATCACTCTTTTTAATAGTGTGAAATGATTTCATGCTGCAGCTTTTTCACGAAAGAGATAACAGAAAAGAAAATTGAACATGACAATTCCACTTTTATGGCAATTACTAAGTGAGAAAAATATTGCATATAAAAATTCTTATTCTTCTTATTGGAAATGTACATTCAAAGCTCTAATGTTTGTTCCTTTTCTGAAATTATACTCTGGGTCATCGCCAAGATAAGATCAAACAATTTTATAAATTAATTCCTATTGCCAATGCTTGTGACCTGAAATACTGTGTAAAATGATATCTTTAATATAATATATTAAGAAAACTAGATTCTATCAGTACAAATGCAATTATTGGTATTGAGAGGAAAAAAGCAAACCAAATCAACAATGTAAACTTCTCTTCTATAAGGAACTAAGTAAAAAATATACCTATATTTACCTTAACCTGTTGATTTCAGTCAAGTTAGTTGTATAAAAAGTAAATGGTTAAAAATGTTGAAAATGGTATTAAATTAATATAATAAAATAGTATGCGTACACCAATAAATATACTGCATTTTGTCATGATTCTTATAGATTCAGCTTCTAAAATAATATTTGAAACAGATTATATAATGAGGCACAAAGGAGAAAGTCATAAGATATATGTCTGTTTCAGTCACTTTAAGTTTAAAAGGCTTAATTTCCTCAAAATAAAATGGGGATAAAATATCTATTTACTGAACATATTTATAGATGCTTGTGATTATGAAATTAGATTACATTCATTAAAGTGCCTAGTGGTTTTGAAAGAAATATGTGTAACATTTAACATAATGTATTATTAGTAAAGTCTATAACACAAGTACAGAATCAGAAAAAAATTTTGTTCAAATTAGAAGAAAAACATTTTAACATTTGAAATAAGTCTCATTTTACTTTAAAACTTTAACTGCTATTCATGGTAATTCTCTATATTTTGCTATTTTCCTTTAAATGCTCTCCACCTGCTAGCAATAAAAAATGAGTATTATTTTCTGTACACTTGGGGAAGCCTGGTGTTCTCTAATGTACATCTTTCTTAGAAATACATGAGAAAGTGCTAGTCCTTAGGTTTCCATAAAATTGTCATTACTAAACTTATGCATAAAATTAACCACAGTTTGAAGACCTCTATGCATTTTACCAAGTTTCATAAAATATTACCATTTATCTGACAAGAAGATCTGAAAGTATTACCAGAATAAGTTAACTTTGATATTGGCATACTTCCTAGTGTTTCCTCCATTTTGAAGAATCTTTTTTGGTACTATATATATATGGTGTGTGTGTGTGTGTGTGTATGTATGTGTGTGTATATATATATATATATATATATATATATACATACACACACACACACACATACATACACGCACACATAAATACAAATATATGCTGTATAAGTTATATATTTGATAAATATATGTGGTGTGTATATATATTATACATGTAATATGTAGTATGTATAATATATATATTATATATGCCAACTCAGGGATTTATTATAACTGTTTGTTATTTTACTTTTTCATTTTGTATCAAACATTTTATGTCCCAGGTGCTTGAGTCAGGAGGCTCTCTCTGAGTTTCTGACCTGTCAGACTCCCTGATTTGGAAATCAAGGCTTTTTATGGGACTGGCTTATTATTAAGTGGCAATGGCCACTTCTTTGGAGGGGAATTCCCTGAACACTCTATTAAGGTCTCATTACTTCCTCACCCTCCCTGTCTCATAGTACTATTTTATTTTCTTCACACACTTATTTATTTGTCTGTTTGTCTTTGTTTATTTGTCAAATGTCTTGCCATTACAAAGTAAACCCTATTATGGAAGTAATTTGTATATGTTATTTTTTTCTCCATCACCAGGACTTAGTTTATTATTTTATTATATGGCCCATAAAAATAATTTTTTGAAAGGGTGAATAAACAAATCAGGTCATCACCTAAGATAGGAAATTTAAAAATATAGTCCATATTTAAAAAAATTAATAGTTCACTACTGAATGTGGTCACTTTGTGTTGGGGTTACCATGTTATATAGGTTATAGGTTATATATCTTTTCTTCTGCTTATATGTAAGGAATAAGAGGTATCAACAATTCATAAAAAAGCTGAAGGTAAAATTTTAAAACAGAAAACAAAATTAAAAATGAGTTTATCCATGAATATCTAAAAAAATGTTAGTGTGCCTACTAAATGGTAAGTGTGACAAAATGATAGGCTGGTATAATATTCAGTCTTTATGTTCAGGAAGAAATGAGGACAGTAGAATGTAATCACATCTGCAAGTACTGTAACTTGTTCTTAAATGATTTTAAAGGATAATAAGAATCACCTTATAACCTGCAAAAACTCTGCAAAAGGACTTGGCTTAAAGCTTTATTACTTAAGATTTATCATTTATCACCCAGTCAGAAATGGATAGCAATAACCCAGGAGGGATAGAATGAGTGATAATATTTTACAAACATCTTATGAGCAAGCAGCTTGATCACCAAAATTTAACCTACTTGTAAAGAAAATTGATAAACCAGGTTATCAATGTTATGTCATTTTGTTCAGTTACATAAATTCTTCCCTGATTGACAAATAATATTCTCATGCCAAAATTTACAGTAGAGTATTACTATTTTATTTTATATTTTGCTTACCTATAGAATTGTAACACACCCTTTGGCAAAACAATGAAAAAGGTGAAATTTCTTATTGGCCTATTCTCTCCTTCCTTTTGAATGACTTTCTTACTTTCTGCTCACTATGTAAACAAATAGGCATGACTCTTTTCCAGAAAAACACTATTCACAAAAAGAAGTGACTAGACTGCTTGCCCAAGTTTGACTATTCTCTCTTTAGCATCTACATATAATTTATAAGAATTAAAAATAGAATTTGATCTGGTTGTTTTCTATATATTTTTTTTATCTTTTGTAAACATTGTTGTCATAAACATCCTTCTAGATGAACCTTTGCTTTCATGTAATTATCAAGTGCAGGTATGGATCTAGAACTAAGATAGGTGGATCAAATTGTACATAGTTTGGAAAAATGTATAATACTGCTTTCCTTAAAGATATAAACGATTTTTACCACTATACATGTATATATACTACGATATTTACTATATATATTACTATATATATAAAATATATAATATATGTATTACTATATGTAGTATATATGTAAAGTGCTACCTGTATTTTCCACTGTAGAGTGGAGAACACGTGTGTGTGTGTGTGTGTGTGTGTGTGTGTGTGTGTGTGTGTGTGTACACACATAATGGAATGGAGAACACTGGTAGCACTTTACAACTTCACCATATATTATTTGGGTAGACATTTTCTTGTCATAAAGAAACAGAGAAGGTTTTTTGTTTTGTTTTGTTTTCTTTATATTTTACCTGGATGATAGAGATTTTTTTTGAAGGTTTCAAATGTACTCTATTTCTTCAATCATGCCATATTTTAATGAGTACACAATGATTTTACTTGGGATCAATTATGTGCTGGTTTTGAAACAATTCAGCATCACCTCAGCTGAGATGATTGATTGCTTGATCTCTCCATTCTTTTATTTATTTATTTATTTATTTATTTATTTATTTTTTAAAGATTTTATTTATTTATTTGAGAGAGAGATCACAAGTAGGCTAAGAAGCAGGCAGAGAGAGAGGAGGAAGCAGGCTCCCTGCCGAGCAGAGAGCCCGATGCGGGCCTCGATCCCAGGACCTTGAGATCATGACCTGAGCTGAAGGCAGAGGCTTTAACCCACTGAGCCACCCAGGCGCCCATGATCTCTCCATTCTTTTGGGGTGACTCTGCCAAGGTGGAAGAGATTCCAATCTATTCCAACTTGTGTTGCCATCTGTGTCCATACAGCAACACAGAAAGTGGCTCACCAGCTAATACAGCATTACCATATTTGTCATGGAAATCAGGTGTCCACTTCCAGTTGCTCTGTCTTGCCATTGTTTCCTGAATGCTTTGAACTCAGAGACAACATAGAGCATTTTTGGCAATGGGAAACATCCTGAAGCTGAAGTTGTCTTGTTTTTTGCACTAATGAATAGATAATCCAAAAAAGTGAGAAAAAAGTAAACTTGCATGTTTCCACAACTAAAGAGAAGCTGGAATTCCTAGTATCTGTGTACTTAACTTGAATTTGCGTATGGATTACCTTATGTATACACTATCCCCTAATACCTTCTAAGTGTTTAGGGAACTGTTATAGGTAAGGTCTCATTTCATGTAGTACTACACTCTTGGTAGGGGATTCCATGCGCCTCACTATAATATTGTTAGTTACTGGAATAAGTTAACCAAACCATTCATTCCTGTCATTATCTGGTGATTTCTGTTCTTCTGTAACACTAGCCTGAGTATCCTGCCCTGAATTAGAATCTATAGACCAGATATTCTAGAAGAAAAATCAAGAGATATCATTTTAAATACTTTATTTTCTCATAAGCATATAATGAAGGTCCTTTTTCTTTTTTTCTTAATCTGCAACCCTTAATTTTGCATGTTTCACTTGTGCTTTTATAATGGGCTCATCTTAGAAAAACCACTGCTGTCCTTTGATAAAGGACATTGGGTTAAAATTTTTTAGCTCTAACTCCAGCACACTTGTTTGCAAACAGTGCCACTCCCAGAATTTATAAGGATTTTGTTAATATTCTGAAATATTATATATAGATGACCTTGTTTGCAAAACTACTCAGAATGGTTGCTGGATAGTTACTTTGTTTCTATATGGATATAGTTCCCTGCATAGGCCAAGGGTATAATTACATCAACTGGGTGTATAAAACTGAAGATGATAGTTAAAGATAAATTTTAAAGATAAATTGCATTTAATTACTTTAAGGCATCTGTTAAGGAAGACAAAAAGTTTGCATTTTATATATGGAAATACTGTCTATAAAGTTCTCCCCCAAATTTATACCTGTCTTGCTCCATATCTTGGAGATTACCTGTCCTATAGCTATCTATAACATAGAATCGATGTAAATTATTTAAAAAATGGCAAATAGTATATGCATACTAGAAAAGCTCAAGTTTAAATAAATATTCTCCTACTAAAACTGAGTCATTCTTATTATAATGTTAATGATGAGAATTTGCCTGGAAAATATGCACTAATAATACAAACAGTTTAAAGAATAATATGTCAATTTATGAACAAATATTGCTGATAGTCTTGGTTGCCCTCTTGTTATATTTAAAAATACAGGCTTAAATCTACAAATAAGGAAAATGTAAAAGAAAATTGACTCTAACCCATATTCAATTAATGACATTAGCACAAAACACACCCACACTTTTCTTTAAAAAGATAAATCTTTGGGGCACCTGGGTGGCTCAGTCATTAAGCAGCTGCCTTCAGCTCAGGTCATGATCCCAAGACCCTGGGATTGAGCCCCAAGTCTGGCTCCCTGCTCTGTGGGAAGCCTGCTTCTACCTCACCCACTCCCCCCTGTTTGTGTTCCCTCTCTTGCTGTGTCTCTCTCTGTCAAACAAATAAATAAAATATTAAAAAAAGATTAATATTTAAAATTTACCTGTTTTAAAAAGGGGGCTTTGCTGGGCACCAGGGTGGCTCAGTCATTTAAGCATCTGCCCAGGGTCCTGGGATCAAGCCCTGCATCAGGGCTCTCTGCTCAGTGGTGAGCCCACTTCTCCCTCACCCTCTCTCTCCCAGCTCCCCCCAGTTGAGTTCTCTCTCTCCCTCAAAAAAATAAAAAAATAAAATAAATCTTTAAAAAAATGAAAGAAGTGTTCCAATCCTAGAAGATGGCTTAACTTTGCATTCTAATGTGTTTAGGTGACCCTATGGAAACTAAATTAACATTCTTGAAAGAGTGATTGAGCAATTCTCTGATGTACTTTAATGAGAGCTTAATAGGTGATCTTGGAAATTCATTCAACAACATGTCCATTTTAGGAAGAACCTTTTAAGATTTTTAACCAGACTTGCAAGAAATCTAATGATCTATAACCAGGCTTTTCTTTTCTTTTCTTTTTTTAATGCAGCCTAACAACTGATTATATAAAGTCTTTTTACTTGCACTATAAATATCTCTGCCAAAAAGCTTTGAATTAGCTTTTACAGGAAGCTTCTTCATTTGCAGCAAATTTGAAATAAAACTTTGATTCATTATAAAAATTAATTAAGATTTGGCTATCTTTTATTATGTATTTCACTTTTATTGAAAATTAAGTATCTAAATCTTTTGCCTGTATATGCTTTACAATATTATTTCCAAATTGTCATTTGTTTCTAAACTTTATTTTATGGGTTTTCCCTTTATAACATTTTTATTTCTTTGAATTACATCAGTTAAAATTACTAAAATCATGCAGTCCCTTTGTGCTAACAAAAATAAAAATAACAAAATACTCTTTGACATCTAAATTGAATTGATATAGAATATTTCTTAAAAAGTAGTGAGAAAAAATTAACAGAACAAATAAAATACTCCAACCTTTTCCTCACCTATAGTTCATGAGTGGGATTAAAGGCTTCTCAGGTAATAAAGATGAATACAAAGATAACATAATTAAACAAGGTAACGATTTCTTCTTACAAAGTGATGTAAACCACACCTAAAGTCATTTACCATCAATATGACTAAAATAGTTTTTTTTTTAATTAAAAAATGTGATATTCAAAATCAGAATCTTCAGACTCTCATTTGATTTCTGGGTCTAAAACATTCATTTCAAACCAATTTTAAAGAAACTAAGAGTGGTGACAAAGAGAAAAATAGAAAGAAAAAAGAACTATTTTGAAGTGTTCGTATATCATGCAAGGTAAAAAAATGTGCTGGTACAGAATGATAAAAGTACCATAAAATATTAAAAATAAAGGTCTTCCAAATGTATATATTTTACCTTTTAAAAATGTATATCAGATATAATATGTCATACTTTAATGCTTCTTAGAAATAAGCCTTTATGATCATGTGGCATGTGCTAGAAACTCGATTTCCTGATATAACAATATTAGAGGTAGGGTTACATACTTCTACAAAAAATTAAATATTTCAGGACACCTGAGTGGAGCAGTTGGTTAAGCATCTACCTTTGACTCAGGTCATGATCTCAGGGTCCTGGCCCCTTGTGGAGCTCCCTGCTTATCCAGGAGCCTGCTTCTCCCTCTCCCTCTGCTCCTCCCCTGTTCATATGTGCTCTCTCAAATAAATAAATAAATAAATACAATCTTAAAAATAAATAAATAAATTTTCTACCATGTTGCTCGAAGATTGAGAACTGTTTCCCTTCCTCATATGTCTAATAGTGCTTTCTCCTATCATGCCCTTTGTTCTCTTCTCTCTCTCTCCTTCCATACCTTTTCAACTTCCCCCTACAGCTGCCTGTTCTTGCCTTTGCCAAAGACAAACTTCATTTTAAGAAGAACATTTAAAGACCTTTACCAGATTTACAAGGAATCTGATTATTTGTTCTTTTATTATTTATTTATTTATTGGTGGTGAAAGGAGGTGGGGGCCGAGTTCAACAGTTGACTGAAATGCCTTTTTTAAAAAAATTATTTTAAGAGTTTATTTATTTATTTGGGAGAGAGAGAGGAAGCATGAGTGAGAGGGAGGAGTCAGAGGGAGATGCAGAAGCAGACTCCCCACTGAGCAGGGAACCTGATGCAGGGTTCAGTCCCAGGACTCTAGGATCATGACCTAAGCAGAAGGAAGATCCTTAACAGAGTGAGCCATCCAGGTGCCCCTGAAATGTGTCTTTTTTATCAGTTTTTTTCCTCCCTTTTTCATCTTGCCTCTTCTTTTTCTTTTTCCTTCTCTCATTTTCAAATCCCTTATGATATCGTGTCCTTTTTTTCTTATAACTATAATTTTGTTCTGTTCTCTGAGCTCAAGAGTATGAAGTTTGGAATTTGGAATTTCTGACATTAAGTTATCCTTTACATGATCATTTCATTTATTTTGTGTATGTAGAAAAGCTATTGATTTTCATAGTGTATTATGTTTCCATCCATTATGTAAATCTCTTTCATTAACTATGTTGTACTTCAATATACTGTCTTGTCATTTTTTTAGTAATGATAAAATCTACAAATAAAATAATGACTGCTTCTTAAAAGTTATTTGTGAAAGTTCCCCCTTCGCTTTCATAATCTAGAACTTCTGTATGAATACTAAGTAACAATGTAGTAGCAGACATTCTTGAATTTTTTGAGAAATTAATGATAAAGACACCTCTTTACCTGCCCTCGCATTTCAAGAAAATCTTTTCTCAGAAGTTTATCCTTCAGAGGAATATGGCCTCCATTTAAAGGAAGAAGGGGTCATGTGAGAGCGTTAGACTAAGACTGCCACATCCATAGTCTGTGTCTCATATTTGGTGTTAAGAAAAGAGCAGAAAATCCATCCAATGCTCTACCCCTAAACTCAAAACCTTCCACCACCATATGCCTTAAAAACCAACAATAGGAAGCTGATGCTTCTTACCTGCTTCTTCATTCACCCAAAAGTCAGCTTTCCTCATTCACTCCATTCTAATCACCATACACCCAGCACAGTCCCTTTCCCAACCCTTCTCCTTTCCCCACGTCTGAAAACTTTCCTTTCAGTCAAGGAAACCCATGATTAAGCACCAGAAAAATAATCGAATGAGGCAACCTCTTTCTTAACCTTTATACTCTGAATAAGATCTCTCTTTTGCTAGGGTCATTGTATACCATGTAGGTCTTATGGGATAGATATATTCCCTATTCCTCATATTTACTGGAACTAAAGCTAGATAAGTACTCTAAGTTTCACAAAATTGTTATCTGGGGGACTTTAAAAATGGTGCTGAAGATACGCACAGACTAAATTCATCAGGATTGTTAGGGATGAGATGTAAACACCAGCACTGATTAAGCTCTCAGTGATTCCACTGTGTAGGTATATTCGAAAACTGATGTCTAGCTTCTTGTTGCCATTTGAAACTTATTATCACTCCCCTAGCTCCAAAAGCTCCCATAATTTTTTAGTTTCATAAATTTAGACTGCTTCTTGTCCTTTCTATTCAAACTAACTCTTGACTACCAGGACATTTTTCTTCATTTCTCATAAGAGTTCATCTCCTGAGTCACTCTCACTGTCTATAGCCCCAATCTCACTGTCTATAATCCACTGTCTATAATACTTTTCTATAGAAAAGCATTATTTCTTTATACTCACTAATTTCAATATCTATGTTTATGACTGTAATAAGGGTTTGTCTTCTTCTTTACTTGAATTTCTCTTCTCTAAAGTTTTTGTCTTTCATTCTGCTTCAGCGACCCATTTGCATGGTCATTGCTAGCTTTTAATTAGCAATAACAAAAATTCCTCCACAATTTTAATTTTAAGCACTGCATTTTTCAACCACATGTTTTGGTCTTCCCAGTGCTCTTTTTGTGGTATCCCAAACTGAACAGTTTAGTTTTTTTTCTGAATGGTCTCTATTGATCCAAACATTTTATTGTATGCCTCAACTACTTCATCACCAGGGGATACATGAAGATAGAGAAAATAAAGGAGTCCAAGACATGACTCTTGGTCACCCAAACATTTACAATGAAGGAGTTGAAGGGATATTAGCCAAAAGAGAAAGAGACAAAGGTGGAGATGGGGTTTGGGGAGATTGAGAGAATGAACATCCAGTGAAAAACCCAAGGCAAGTCAAGTAAAGAAAATATATGATGGACAAGAAAGTGATTACTCCATCAATAGCTGCTGATAGATAATAAGGTGAAGACTTAAAACTAAACAATGGGTTTAGGGCGCCTGGGTGGCTCAGTGGGTTAAGCCTCTGCCTTCGGCTCAGGTCATGATCTCAGCGTCCTGGGATTGAGGCCCGCATCGGGCTCCCTGCTCAGTGGGGAGCCTGCTTCCTCCTCTCTCTCTGCCTGCCTCTCTGCCTATTTGTGATCTGATCTCTCTCTGTGTCAAATAAATAAATAAAAATCTTTAAAAAAATAAACACTGGGTTTGGCAGTGAGAGAGTAAATGTCTCTGAAAATGCTTATGTAAACCTGTGATTGGAATGAGTCTATTAATGAATATGGAAGAAGAATTTGAAGAGAGTGAGTATAGATAATTCACTTGAGACTGTCTGAAGATTATTTTATGTTGATAAGAATGACATGTCAGGGAGCAAGAATTCCTATCCCCTCAAAGGTCCTTCTGGATGGACCAAGAATCAAATTGACATGAGACAGATTAATAGGAACAAATCAAGTTTAATAGGCATACATACGGGGAATCCATACAGACATGAAAATTCCAAAGACAGTCAAGCAAAATGAGGTATGTATATTATTCTGAACTAAGGAGAAAGTGGTATGAGTTTGGGATTTCAGAGGAAAGGAAAGCCTTCAGTGGGAGGTGAGAAGAGCAGGCATTTGGTAATTAATTGTTTTCCCTGCTATACAGATGGGTCACTCATAAAATTTGTCTCTCTTAATAACTTTGTTATTAACTCTTATTCTGTGAAAGACCACCAGTTATGTTCTTCTGTGTGGATTAGGGAAGAACACAATTTCCCCTTGAGTCTGCAGGATCTTGAGTGCCTTCAGCTCAAAATATTCTACATGCCAAAGTGGCACATTTGGGGAGAGGGGGTTGCTGTCTTGAACCCCTTCCCTTGGTAGGAGGGGGAATTGCTGGAACAATATCCTTTATTAAATGAGAGATAAAAAGATTTCCTGATGACCTTAGAGGACGCTGGATAATTAGTGACACTCTAACTTAATACATTCTATACCAAATTCATTATCTTTCTTTCTAACTAATTCCTCTTAAATCCCTCCAAAAGCTCATAGGGACATACTTGGAGACATCTCTGAGTTCTCTTTACCTCGCCTTCCAAATATAATTCATCTACAAGTCATATTAGCTCTAATTAAAAATACATTGAGAATAAAACCATTTCTCTCCACCTGCACTACTATTATCCTGTACCAAGGTATCTCCAACTCAAGCCTGGATTGTGACGATATTTTAACTAGCCTTTATGCTTCCCAACATAAATCCTAGTCTCAGCAGAGCAGCCAATGATTCATTTTAACTATGGGTAACATAATCTTAATTCTCTGCACAAAATACTTCAATTTTCTTTTGTCATCAGAGAAGCCAGAAGCCCTTACACTGAACTCTTATGCCTTTTATAATTTGTCCACAATCCATTTTCTTTTTTTTTTTTAAAGATTTTATTTATTTATTTCACAGAGGGAGAGAGATCACAAGGAGGCAGAGAGGCAGGCAGAGAGAGAGAGGGAAGCAGGCTCCCTGCTGAGCAGAGAGCCCGATGCGGGCCTCGATCCCAGGACCCTGAGATCATGACCTGAGCCGAAAGCAGAGGCTTTAACCCACTGAGCCACTCAGGCGCCCCACAATCCATTTTCTATGTGTGCTCACTCACCTTCAGTCACACTGACTTTCTTGATGTTTTTTGAATTCACTAGGCAGATTTATACCTGCTTCAGGGTCTTTCTCATATTTTCTCCTTGTCTAGAAACAATTCAATGATGAAACAATTCAATCTATCATTTTCTTCAAGTCTTTGCCAAAATGTCCCATCTTCAGAAGCCTTTTTGGACTGCCCAATTTAAAATGGTATGGTGTACCAGGCATGCCCTTCTGTCCTCTACCTGTCTTAATGGCAGCTATCTCCTCCTAACATAATATTTACTTTAAAATTTTATTTTCTGTTTTCTATCTGTCTCATATCCACTAAGGTATAAGGCCTATTAGGACATAAATTCTATCAGATTACTTTTTCTTTCACTTCTATAACTTAGGCCTTTATGAGCAATACCTGTGTCATATCTTTATAAAGCTAGTTGCTGTAATAAAAATCGTGTCACATGAAAATCAATGTGAAACAGGAAATAACAGTGTCAGGGTTTAATTGGATTCCAATATTTGCCAAGCAGGTGCTAAGTATTTAGGGCATGAATACTTATTAAGATGCATGTGCATAAGAACATATTACATGGAACTATTAGATATTTATTTTTGGTGTAGGTATTCCACAAAAAAAATTACCATGACACTAAGACATCTCTGGGCTATAAGAGCTCTGAAACTCTAATGCACTATTCTCTTATACCAGATTTTTTTTTTTTTTTAAAGATTTTATTTATTCATTTGACACAGAGAGAGAGAT
The DNA here is from genome assembly GCA_002007465.1 of Ailurus styani. Classification (NCBI taxonomy): domain Eukaryota; kingdom Metazoa; phylum Chordata; class Mammalia; order Carnivora; family Ailuridae; genus Ailurus; species Ailurus styani. The sequence continues at coordinate 178,658 of LNAC01000383.1, forward strand.
TACAAGTAGGCAAAGAGGCAGGCAGAGAGAGAGGAGAGNATTACCTGATCCTATAGAAATCCCACAATCCTGCTTTAAGCATATTGTTTTATTTTTTATTTATTTTTATTTATTTTTAAAGATTGTATTTATTTATTTGACAGAAAGACAATGAGAGAGGGAACACAAGCAGGAGGAGTGGGAGAGGGAAAAACAGGCTTCCCGCTGAGCAGGGAGCCCAATGTGGGACTTGATCCCAGGACTCTGGAATCATGACCTGAGCTGAAGGCAGATGCTTAACCTACTGAGCCACCCAGGTGCTCCTAGCATGTTGTTTTTTGTCTCCAACCAACCTTACACTCTAGGTGAGATCAGTGCATGAGAAAGATTGGAGAGTTGGGACTTCATGAAGCCAGAGAAAAGGCTGTACAAACACATTTGTTCTCTGCTAATAACTGTTTGTATAATAAATATCAAGGCTTCCTGAAGGTGACACATGTCCAAATTACTTTAAATAAGTGTACAACATCTGATTGAAATCTAATCATCCTTAGGAAAACAACTAAAATATTCCTTCAATAAGTAGCAAGATATCTCTATTAATATTTCATAGAATTTTACACTTTCTAGATCTAACAATTATAGGAATGGAAATTATGAACTTAGTAACTGGCATCAGAATTCCTGTTAGAAATGGAAATTCTCTATTGGAATAATTTGAGAGTTTAGATTGTTGTGAGCAGTTCAACTCATGAATTAATGCTTTAGCATATAGAAATATAAGAATACAATGTTTTTCTGTGATAGAAGGAGAAAAAAGAGAAAAGAGAAATTGGTGAGTATATGAAATGGGGCAAAAGGACAAAAATTGTATGTGCATTTGAGAAAAAAAGACATAGGTGGGGTGGTCAGTGGATGTTCACGGGGTGGAGAATCTAAAGTGTATCTTAAGAATCATAATACTTAAGTTATTTGGGTGGATGTGATCTGCAAAATTTGTAGATGTTTACAAATATTAAATCAATTCTACTTTATCCACAGACGTTCTAAAATTTTTGGATCATTTTCTTCTCTTTACTTCTCCATATTTAATGTAGATACTGAGTAAAAGAAAGCTTTTCCTTTGTGTACATCATATGCTGAACATCAGCCCAGATACACAAGTGATGACAATATCATTGGCAGATTTAAATTCAAGGAAGTTTTAACTAGTTGAATTTCTCTAGATTGGAAATGGTTGAAAAGATATAAATGAAATCAGGATTACACAACTTTCACAGTTTGTAATTATAAATATTTCATATGATATTTGATCAATCTTATTTCCCTTATAAACAGTAATTCCCATGAAAAATTTCCACATGTCTGTTTGGCTCATCATTTTAACATTAGCAATTCTCACTCTGTCTGGAACATCGAAAGAATTAAATTAAATTAAATTAAATGAATATCGAATGATGTCAATAATTTTTGTGGAGTTGTCAAGCCTTCAGCTTGACACTTGATACTATTTATAGACTTGTTATAGTACAACAGATGAATATATTGTAAGCCAATTCTCATATTTAAAATACTCTAAGAGCTCTTGATGGCCATGGACTATGATTTATTAATCACTATATCTCTAATACTTAATTCAGTACCTGACATTAGTGGGTTCTTTAACAACATTAGTTTATTGAAGTGAACAGAAGGAAGAAAGTGTGATCATTCCCACCCACTGACCTCTGTCCTCTTTCTCATAGTTTATGAGATACTCATTCTTCTCTAATTATTATGGCCCCATATGCTTTCATCCATAAGAGAACATTCTCTAAATTTTAAATGGACTATTTGTTATGCAATATAGTTTAAACATTAATCCATGTATCAGAGTAGTAATTTTAAATCGTGTGGTTAAAAACACTCATTTTTTAACATGAGCAAATTTTACTATTAAGAGTTAACTCATTTTTTTTCTAACTCAGTATTTATTGTCAGAAATGGAGACAGATATTTTGTGTTGCAAATTTATAGCATTAAGTAACAAACATTACTATGAATAGGATAATGCTAAACTCTAAAAATTCTTCTTAATTATTAATAATGTTTCTGTCTAGATCTGCCCATGACCATTTTAAACCCCAAAATGAATTATTTCCTAAAGAGAAAACAAAACAAATCCATGTTTTCAATCAAAATAGTATGTGTCAAATTAGTAAGATCTTCCTTTCTGACCTATAATGTTTTATTTTTCTCATATACAAAATTCCAATGAAAATCAATAAAATGACTTCTATATATTTGTTCTAAGACAGAAGCTTATGTATGTGTTATATATAAAAATCTTTAGGGGGTCACTTTTCAAGTATAGACACTTTACAATTTGAGCAAAAATGATAAAATATCACAATAAATTTAGATATCAAATGTGAAAAACAGAAACCAACTTTTTGTATTCCTTCAGCTTTAAAATCACAAAATATTTTCAAATAAATTAATAAACCAGTTGAAAGATCTTTTTTTTTCTTTTTCTAGAATCATGAACTGTTGAAAGATTAGATTTTTGCTTTTAGTTATGGATACACTTTCTAATTTCAACACTAACTATGTTTATAACAGCTTAAATTGCATTAGGAAACTTTATATAAAGAACCAGGTATTAAGTATTTTAGGCTTTACAGACCTTATGGTCTCTGTTGCAACCACTCAACTCTGTCACTATAGCATGAAAGCAGCCTTACACAGGGTTAAGCAAGTGGGTGTGCCCACGTGACAATAAAACTATTTACAGATACAGGTGATAGGTGGAGTTTTGCCCACAGGCTGTAGTTTGCCAACCCCTCACTAGGTGAATACCAAAGAACAGCGTTCATTGTAAATATTTAACTTGAGCCTGCTGTGTCACTTTTGTGGCAAGAAAAACACTTATAAAATCAAAATAGTAATTTAATGTAGTTATGTGGACAACTACTGTTTTTCATTTGACCTCCCATACTATTAGGATGAATTAAATTTGTTGGGAAGCATGTTTCTCAAGAATGTTTAGTGTTAACTCAGCACCACGAAGGTTTTTGAAGGGACGTTGCACCATCACGATCATTCTTTTGGTCTTTATATGCATAATGTTTAACCTTAATCTTATAGAGGTTAGATTTTCAAACACTGTGCAATAAGGATTATGATCTTCAGAAAAGATTTTTTAAATCCCTTACAATAAAATTTCACTGAAGAAAATCCATTCCATCAGATAAGCAACTTGGGCATAAAAGAAAAAAATTGAAAAGGGAAATGGAGCAATTATCTCTGACCTTAGTCTGTATTGTTCTAGTTCAGGAAAATCATTTCTGAAATTCTTAGAAACTTGCTTAATAATAAAATAATCTTTATGATTATGATTAAGCTCTATTAAATTTTCATTTGAGAAAATGCCATCTAATTGAAATAAATATTTATTTTTGACAAAATCCCCTCTATCTCCAGCCATATGAAGGGTATACAGTCCCCATATGCCTGCACATTTCCATTGGAACATGACTATTTTAATTTATATATTAGATACTAACAAGAAGAGAATAGTTTAATGTTGATTATTCTATTAACATGTATTTATATTATATTATAATATTATATTATGTAATTATAGTTATTATATTAATACATGGGTTTTGAAATTTTAAAGACAAAAATATTAATACATTTTCCATGAGACAGGTCAAATAAATGTTAACTCTATTTCCCATTGATTTCATATTACTAATTTTATTTTCTTTTATACTACACTGACTTGTTTATAAAGCTAAAGATTAGGAAAACAAAACAGACAAAAGAAAAGGATCCTAATTTTTCATTTTTTAATAATCATTATATAACTACATGACAAAGCTTCTAGTTCATCAGCATAATGAACTGAGGGATGATCTTGTGTGGAAAGAGTCACTTACCCTGTGAAGCTTTAAATGAATAAAAGAACAGTACTTGGCATTTAATCAAAATAATGAGAAAGAGTAATCTTTATACAAAAGACAGTTCAACCAATCCAGAAACACCTATCTCATGATGTCATTTCCATTTCAAGAGACAAAATAGTATTTTCATTGTCATTTTATTAAAACATGTTATTTTTTAGACCATGGAGCCAATAAAACAGTATGAAAAGTTAATGATGTTGAACAAGTATTGTAATATAATGGGTATATTTATAAATCTCCATCCATTTAGCAGTCAACTCATTTATTAAAGGCATCAACATTTTATTTGCATTTTGATATATTAACTAAATTTCAATATTAGTTCAATGCTAGCATGTCCACTTCTTTAAGATTCTTTTTTTTTTTTTTAAATCACCCCTTTTAGAGCAGGCTGTTACAGCAGTTCTGGCCTCCAGGTAAGTGGTCCTTTCTATTGTTAAGATTCCAAGCACCCATCTCAGTGAGCCCTTGTTAAAAAATTAAATCTTTGGGATCTTGGGCTTGACCTCCTTGGGCTTGAGAGTGGAAAAAAAATAATAAATCTTATAGTACAAGACAGAGCCCTGAATCCAAACTGCAAGCTTGAAGGCTCTATGACAATCTGTGGATTTAACTTTCTTAAAACAAACAAACAACAACAACAAAAAACTCATCTCTCTATATGCCCCCACTCCAGATTTCAGCGTCCTGATATTTCCCTACAGTGACCCTGATTTTGATATCAGAACATTCTCTAGCCTAGCAGTTCAGACCTTTTTGACATTCTGCCTCTCTTAATAATTAGGCTGTGTGTCTGGCTTTCAGCTGGGTTGACCCTCCAGTTACAGAAGAGAGTCACTTCAATGCTTTCCCAGAAGTTCTATTGGGCAAGGGACAGGCAGGAAGGACTAGGTAGAGAGAGAAGTAGGGAACTATGTGACCAGACTCATGTAGGGGTTATGTGATCAGGCTCACCAAAAATCACAGAAATGTTGAGGCATAAGGAAACCAGAAGTAAGGGAACATAACCAGACCGCCTCTTTTGTTTTAAATATCAGAGATGAGATATTCAAGGGAGAAGCAATCATGGTGCTATTAGTGGTGACATCAAGAAGATTGAAGTTCCCTGGTTGGTTTTCTATAAAAGACAGACCATAAAAGCCCTCTGCTGCAACTCATTCCTGATCCCTCTCACTCAGAAGAGCTTCCTTTCTGTTCTCACCTTCATTTAATAAACTATGACTTCACCATTTTTTGTCTGCAAGATACATTCTTCTCTTCTGCAAGACAAGAACCCTGCAACCTTGTAACACTCTGGAATCTTACACATTGCTTTAATTGGCTGCTTAAATGACCTGTGGCTATCATTTTTTCTTAAGTGCATCAGTCTCCTATTTTAAGCCACCTAATTCCATATCCCTTGTGTTTTGCTCTTTTCTCCATACCTCTCAAAGACAGGGGATAATGCACAAGTTAGAATGTCTCTTTACACCTATATTCCATCAGAAGTTTTCCCAGGTGAAAATTGCACTGCTACAAATAACATTACTGTCGATCCTATCCTACATGGTACCTGCAGTGTGGTCTTCTTTGCAACTCAGCTGGAGAATGACCACTTCTAGAACAATACCATCCTTAGAATTTGATTCTGAAAGACTGTGTCAGGTATCAAGTGTCTCAGATTGGATTCCTTAGCAGTAGAGTTTTGGGGATGTATATAAAATTTATTGAAGAAGGTGCTCTGGGGAAAGGGAAATGATGGACACAGGCGACTAGAGAGACAAAACTAAGATTGTCTTGTCTGAAGAGGAGCATCTGTCTGGTCCCACAGGATGTCTCAACACAGGTATTATACATTTTGAGACAAAAGAAGGACACCTCAATTAATTAGTTATTAAGTATTGACTGCCTAAGAAAGAGGTAGGGTGCTTAACTTCTCAGGGCAAGTTATCCCAGACTGAGAGTGATTTTTCTAGGGAAGAGACATCTGTAAACACTATCAACCAACATTCACAACATCTGGAAATGCGGCACAAACCCTGGTTGCCCAACATTCCCCCAGAGCCTTTATCTCTGAAAACTTCTGGCCTTTGGATACAGGACCAGAAAAATCACCTCAGTTTTTTTTTTCTCCCAAAAAACAACTGGAAGAAAGAATATCTCCAGTAAAATTTTCCATAATTCAAAATATATTTCTGAGATGTCAGTCTACAAAGGACAGAAAAATAGTAACATAGAGTTGAAGATGAAAATACTTCAAAATATACTCTAAACTCTTAAGACGCATGCAGAACTTTTCACCCTAACCTTGTTTCCAATATGCCCCTTTATTCATTTACATATTGTGAACATTACCATAGACATATAGTGACTGCCAATTGTGTACCATTTGCTGTACAAATCACCAGGACAAAAGCAATACACAACATGCCTATGCTTCTGTAGCTTATAGCACAGAAGCCTTATACTTAAAGACATAGATTTCAACCATCAGTGGAATATAGTATTAACTTTAACTATATTCCATTGGAGAAAACTTGGACGGATAGAAAGAAGGAGGGAGGGGTTACTTTTACCAGGAGAATAGAGAAATTCACTAAAAATGACATGTAATTTTAAGTCTATGTCAGAAAATAAGACCTTGATATTCAAACAAGTCAAATTATTTTAGGAAAATAAACAAAACCTTTCTAGGAAAAGATATATTTAAACAAGGACATGCAGCCAAAGAAATAATATTAGCCTTTATCTTTTAATCAACCTAAAAATCTTTTCTCATGGTGCTTCTATTCCTACTCTACATATTTCTTCATTCATTCACTCGTTTGTCAGTACTGACATCCAAAAATCATTTTAGTATGCTTACATTCTAATGAGGCTGGGATTTGACAGAGAACTTATTTTATTTTTTTAAGATTTTATTTATTTATTTGAGAGAGACAGAGAGAGAGCACAAGCAGGGAGAGCAGCAGGCAGAGGGAGAGGGAGAAAGAGAAACAGACTCCCTGCCAAGCAGAGAGCAGGATGTGGGGCTCAATCCCAGGACCCTGAGATCATGACCTGAGCCAAAGGCAGACGCTTAACTGACTGAGCCACCCAAGGTTTGGTACAGAGAAGTTGTTTTAAATTGATCAGCATTTTAAATAAATTTTATATGTTACACTCACTTTTATATGTTAGGACTGGTGCCATAATTCTCTGAGTTTTAATTCTCAGCATGGTAAGCAAATCTAGTTGGCCTTTCTCAACACTCAGTACAGAGTAGTAGCTTGGAAAATTATTCCCAAACCTACTGTGTATTGAAAGGTTAACAAGTTTACAGGGGGAGAACATTTTCTTGGTGGCCATAGAAAAGCCACTCAAATCTAATGGATTTTGGACTCTGATATTATTTATTCTTATGTTATAAGTAAATTCCTCAAACTGGTCTCAGTTTAAGATAAAATGTGATATTCTTTCTCATTTTTGCTCTTCATGGTTTGTATGGAAGTTTTCTGTGTCTTAAGAAAATTTGTTTGCAACAGACACTCAGAACTTTTTTTTTTTTTAANCATAAGAGGAAACTTCATGTTTATGTGTGAACAGTCATCAAGTAACTAAAAATGAGTTTAATTTATTAAATGACTATGATTTGCAACATGGTTTGATAGGTACTTGTGATACGTGATCTCCAAATTCTGTATAAACTTGCTAGAAAGGAAACAAACTGGGCCTGGTATGTCACCATGTTCTTTCCCATTTTTTGATTGCTATCTAGGTTATTTAAATTATGTTAGTGACAAATTTATTTACAGTTAAATAACATTGATAATTAAAAAATAAAAATCATTTAAATAATGATACAGTAAAATTGACCAGAAAAATATTTCTACTCTGGTTATTTTTGTCAGAGACCTTATTCCAAAATTTTTCTTCAAATTTTNCAGAACTTTCTTAAGAGGAAACTTCATGTTTATGTGTGAAAAGTCATCAAGTAACTAAAAATGAGTCTAATTTATTAAATGACTATGATTTGCAACGTGGTTTGATAGGTACTTGTGATACATGATCTCCAAATTCTGTATAAACTTGCTAGAAAGGAAACAAACTGGGCCTGGTATGTCACCATGTTCTTTCCCANAGAAATGGGAGTAATTACTTATTGCACAGAATGTTTTCTGGGATGATGAAAAAGTTTAAAACTAGAGTGCCTGGGTGGCTCAGTGGGTTAAAGCCTCTGCTTTCGGCTCAGGTCATGATCTCAGNATGATTGCTATCTAGGTTATTTAAATTATGTTAGTGACAAATTTATTTACAGTTAAATAATGTTGATAATTAAAAAATAAAAATCATTTAAATAATGATACAATAAAATTGACCAGACAAATATTTCTACTCTGGTTATTTTTGTCAGAGACCTTATTCCAAAATTTTTCTTCAAATTTTCTAA
>LNAC01000383.1:187034-235129 GCA_002007465.1 Ailurus styani
CTTAAAAAAAAAAAAGAAAAGAAAAAGTTTAAAACTAGAGAGAGGTGGTGGTTGCACACTATTGTGAATGGACTAAAGGCCACTGAATTGTCCACTTTATAATATTTAATCTTATGAGAATTTCACTTCAATAAAAAAAGAAAAAATGTATATTGAAGTTTTTCACCTATATTTTTAAAGTTACCCAATTCAATTAGATATTTTAAAGGTTATTTTCCTTCACCTTTAAATTATTTTTTACTTTTAATATTAATATTCCTTAAATAAGAGTTTATTGTCACATGCAGCAATACCTTTTTAGATGATTTTTAACAGCGCTTTGCCTATCTACTTATGTNGGAAATGGGAGTAATTACTTATTGCACAGAATGTTTTCTGGGATGATGAAAAAGTTCAAAACTAGAGAGGTGGTGCTTGCACACTATTGTGAATGGACTAAAGGCCACTGAATTGTCCACTTTAAATATTTAATCTTATGAGAATTTCACTTCAATAAAAAAAGAAAAAATGTATATGGAAGTTTTTCACCTATATTTTTAAAATTACCCAATTCAATTAGATATTTTAAAGGTTATTTTCCTTCACCTTTAAATTATTTTTTACTTTTAATATTAATATTCCTTAAATAAGAGTTTATTGTCACATGCAGCAATACCTTTTTAGATGATTTTTAACAGCGCTTTGCCTATCTACTTATGTTTTTACCAAACCATCCCTTATCAAATACAGTTCTACTCCTTTTCCAAAGAGAATATTCTTGTTTATTTTTTGACTTGCTTATTCACTGTCACTTGGAAAAATCCTGTCACTCAATTTCCAGAATTCTAATAATTTCTTTGACTTTCCTGACTTCCTAAAATTATACTGTAAAAATACTTGTCCTCTCCTGTCATTCATATCTTATCATCACTCTCTCTAAATTTATCTAGGGACTCCTCTCTGCCATATATATTATTTTAAAGTCAAATTGCTACATTTTTGTCTAAATATGATATATTTTGACAGGAGCATTCATTCAAGAGTTCAAAAAAGCTTGAATGTGTAAGTAGAGTTATACATAATACAACAGTTTATTTTAGAGAAACATCTAAACTCATCAGGCAATGTATCAGTAAGATATTATTAAGTGCCTACTTTGTACCTAATCTGTATAAGTCAAGATCCTGGACTGACAAAGCATTTATAGAGCTAACACTAAAATGATGCCAAACAATTGCAGAAAAAGGTAACTGCTTTTCATAACAGTTTGACCTCTGAACATTTACAATGATAAGTGTGATATTTTTGAAAAAGGCAAATATGTCTTCCTATTTGAAATAGGAAAAAAATTCGCAAGATATCATTTACATGCAAGAAATATAGATTAGGGTGAAGGATTGGAGACCAGTTAACCAATTAACTGTCAGGTGTAATAGAAGAGAAAGAAAATGAAATGAAGTTGCTTACGGATCCACAATGTACTGATCTCTGTAATAGGAATCTTACCATATGTAATAAGTTTAATTTGGGTAAGCTTGGACTCTAGAAATATTTTGTTTCGCTTTTTATTTTTGTCTTTGACAAAGAACATAAAAAGGAAAATACAATCTGGGGTGGCTGTTTGGCTCAGTCAGTAGAGCATGGGACTCTTGATCTCAGGGTTGTGATTTTGAGCTCTATATTGGACATAGAGTTTACTTTAACTATATATATATATTTTTTACTTTATATATATATAAAGTTTATTTTAACTATATATATATTTGTATATATATTTACACACAGAATGTAATGTATTTCAAATTTCATATTTTTTTGTTCAAGTTGATAAAGGACTTGTTTTACTTTGAGAAATACCAATTGTCCTTGAAAAAAAAGCATATCGTCAATGCATACTTAGGCAAAAATACACTAAAGATATTCTTTAAAAATACAGACATTTGAGAAGAAAACATGGCAAAAGAAGTTAATCACTTCTGCCTACTAATGTAAAAGGTCATTTTGGGTCCTCTAGAAAATGTCTTCACTTATCATACAATTATATAGCCACATATATACTTGACAAGTTGGATATGGATTTCTCTGGTTTGGGTTCTTAATTGCTCAGTTGTTCATTTGTTATTTTCTGGTAATTTAAGAGTTAAAGTAGAGAGTCCTTTAGAATGTCCATGCATGCCTTTAAAAAATCTAACATGGTTTCACTTACCTGTGGAGCATAAGGAATAACGTGCAGGACATTAGGAGAAGGAAAGAAAAAGTGAATCGGGGTAAATTGGAGGGGGAGATGAAGGATGAGAGACTGTGAATTCTGAGAAACAAAGGGAGGGTTTTGGAGGGGAGGGGATTTGGGAGATGGGTGAGTCTGGTGGTGGGTATTAAGGAGGGCAGGTACTGCATGGAGCACTGGGTGTGGTGCATAAACAATGACTCTTGGATCACTGAAAAAATAAAATTAAACTAAATTTAAAAAAAGAAAAAATATTACATTTTCACGTGGGGTACAGACTCTCATCTCTTTCAGGTTTTCCTTGTTTATTTTTAATTTTTTACTGAGATGACAAAAGATGTTAAATTTACCATTTTGTTAAAAAAAACTCATATTGTAATAGATGTAGAAAGGAACTGACTGAGATTGTTACAGCCTCAATCTAGACTATTTTATCCTATTATTGATGTTTAAGTTACATAGTTCTGGAAGTATTCATTCTATACTATTACATTTTCTTGTATTTTTATGTAGGCTGAGGGCTAGGATAAGCCATTCATTGAGGATGAGTGGTTCTTGACTGAAATAAACATTTTTCATTTGTCATTCCAGAAGTCAATCCAGGGCATTTGCTGCAAACTGACATGCTATGCATTTACATGTTTGTTGACTACCTCTCTCCACTACTAAGCAGTGGACTTATATATTCTACTTACTATAGTATTCCTGGATCTACAATAATACTACTTCATAGACACTCTATGGTGTTAAATAAATGACTGAGGTGAAAATTAAATTGCACATTACACTAAATTGCTTTTTTCTTCATTATTTTTTATTTTATTCTGTAGCAGAAACAATGGTTGATAACTTCATATTTTTTATTTGTATATGGTGTTACAAGGATGAGAAAGATTTAGAAAGTGTGTTAATAAATGGAAACATAGTTGAGTTTTGTGTGTGTTGAAGTTGGGGACTCAGAAGTGTATCAAAATAGAAATAATTAGAAAACAGTTACTGGGTGCCTGGGTGCTCAGTGGGTTAAAGCCTCTGCCTTCGGCTCAGGTCATGATCCCAGGGTCCTGGGATCGAGGCCCGCATTGGGCTCTCTGCTCTGCAGGGAGCCTGCTTCCTCCTCTCTCTCTGCCTGCCTCTCTGCCTGCTTGTGATCTCTCTCTCTGTCAAATAAATAAATAAAATCTTTAAAAGAAAAAGAAAAGAAAACAGTTACTAATACAGTTAAACACTGGAGAACCTATAGAGGTAATAAGTAGCTGGAGTTTATAAACCGTTAAGTCTTATTATTTAATAATATAATTAGCTTCTCTTTCTTAGCCAATTATATGTAAGTTTAAAAGAATTTTCTATCTTGGAATATTAAAATTATAAATATGGATCTGAGCAAAATATTTATAAAAACAGATTTATTTTTAAAACTCCCCAATGAATTTGTCACACCTAAGGACCAAAACATAAATTTTAAATGCAGATACAGACTTGAATAGTGATAAAAAATGAGTCATTTACCTCTTAAAGAAATAATATATATAAAAACACAAATAAGATACAAATACTGCAGTAAGGAAGCAAGTTCAGGATAATTATAATAGCTATAGAACACACTATTCCTGAGGGTCTCTAACAGTTCAATTTAGCCTAAAGTTACCTTTTGTTACCACTACATTATGTCAAATTCTCAGAGGTCTGTTAATATCATTAATTTTAAAGTTGTATGTCAAAGTCTTAATTTAAAAGAGTTTGGTTAATGGCGCCTGGGTGGCTCAGTGGGTTAAAGCCGCTGCCTTCGGCTCAGGTCATGATCTCAGGGTCCTGGGATCGAGGCCCATATCAGGCTCTCTGCTCAGCAGGGAGCCTGCTTCCTCCTCTCTCTCTGCCTGCCTCTCTGCCTACTTGTAATCTTTCTCTCTCTGTGTCAAACGAATAAATAAAATCCTTAAAAAAAAAAGAGTTTGGTTAATTGCAGTGAAATGGACAGACCTTGAGGGCACAAGGTGAGTTCTAGACTCCTTTATTACATTTGAATTTCCTGAATCAATATACCTGGAATGATCTGGACAAGGGAGTTCAATATGCAGTAAAAGAGAACAAGTTTTGCATAAGCTCTATGATTATGAGAAGTTCATAATAACATTTCCAGAGAGGCAACCAGAATTGGAGTCCAACAATTTGCCATAACAAGTGATGTTTGTAGTTTACTGGAAAGTGCCAGTCTGTATCTTGAAAAGAGGTGAAGATTCTTAAGAGCAAAGCGGAGCCCAGCCTTAGAAATCACCCGGAGTGTGGCTTGTAGCAAGGACGAACAAAAGCTCAGGGCTTAGTTAACAGTCTTTGACTCTTATCTGAACTTGAAGTAATCCTGAGTTGAAGGACATGAATTTTGTACTTAAGACCCGTATTTAAGGAGAAAGAGAAAGTAGAGACTAAGAAATCAATTTAGACAGAATTTGAATTTAGGACTCACTGGAAATAAAATCATTGTTGATAAAAATAATATGGCAGGAAGCTTAAAAGAGGAGATTATGATTTTTATGAAATGTCAAGCATAGTTAATAAGAAAAATAACAAACCATATTCAAAATTATAGACATAACAAATCACAAAAAATGTAATTCATAAGATATAAATAACATTGGATTTTCCTTTTTCTGTAACCAATGATAAACTTCTGGGAATCAATTTTTATAAGAAAACTTACTTAAGATTTTAAGTGGTTCTGGTTTTATGCCATGAGATTATAATTATTTCTTAAATGGTAGTTCTTGGTGGTGATGGTCTTTTGCTTCAGTGAAACATATTATTCAGTGTGATGCTCAGTCTTCATTTTAGTCACATGAAGAAACATTTTTTTTTTTTGAAGGAAAATCTTGTGTGGATGCCTGTGGTTGGAAAATAGTCATCTGTTTGGTCAGACCAAAGAATAAAGATTATTGACTCCTTCTCTTTGTCTGTAGATGATAGTTTTATTGTAGTACATTGTTTCATTAAAGAAAAATGCTAAGTTTGATGCTGTCTGTCTAATTATCAAGGGCTTTTATTCATACCAGATTTTACTACAACAAAATATAACTGTTAAAAGCACTGATTCTGGAGACTTACATAAAATACAGTGAACATCTTGAACAAACAAAAGGCTTAAAAATTCCTATTAACTATGCACTTCTGGGGAGCTAAGCCCTCAATACATATTAAATGCACTACAATCAATTATTTTCTGCCTCATTTACAACAATAACCCACATTTCATCTCTCAAGCCCGAGCAAGCACCATATAACTGCAAAACAAATTTTCTGCAGTTTTATAAGGGACATGGTCTTTGATGGCTTTTTAGAGCTCTTCATATCAATTTAGATATTAATTATTATAACAGGATATAACATATTTACCAGACACACACACATATAACTTTTGGTATCAGAAATGTGGTTTGTAACAGTAAGCCAGAAGTCGCTCTTTATTTTGGTCACTGAAAGAGGTGACACATAAGTTATGCAGGAGATTCACACAGTATATTTCATATGGCTAGTTTTATTATTAGTTTATAAATCTACATTATTAACTGGCCCACAGGTTTGCCGAATTTGCAGTTTTAATCTACTAAATCTCAATTCCAAGTGAGTACTTTCTTGCAAAACTCCGAATCGTGACATTTACATGATATTGTGTGCACTGGAGGATCTGATGAGAAAATAAGGAGAAAGAACAAATTGCCCAAGAGGGACTGCAGAAAAAAATGGCAACAAAGGAGAACTCAGCTTTCCTGTCCCCCCACAAAGATCAATTGGATAACTATCTATGAACAAAAATAGCTATGAGAGACTGTAAAATCCACTTAGGAAGTTTTAGCAATGCAATAAAACAAACAAACAAAAAAGCAGAATAATTGCACAGGGAGAGAAGAAAGACAATTTCTTTTTGCCTTCATCATCCCATCCCCTGATCTGGCATTGTTCAGTGTCAAGAAGGCATTGCCTGGTTAGACCTCCTCTCACGAGGAAAAGAAAAGCAGCATGAGTAAGCAGATCTCAAGCCTCTGAGAGTACCACAGAAAGATCCTGCCTTGGTTTTACCTCAACCAGATTGGCAAAACTGAGATGTATTGAGCAAGCTAGAACCATGGAAGAAAAGCAGAAGTTATTATTAGCATGCATGCAGCAGGAGAGATATCAATTTTCAGAAACTTGTGCTGTAGACAAAACCGCAGAATTTGCCACTGACAAGTCAATGGACAGCACATCCTCTGCAGTAACCCTTGGAGCTTGCCAAATTTCACCCCACAGGTATTTGGATTTGCTGATGACAGCTGCTTGCCAGCCACATTTGTCTCTCCCTCTCCTTCCACCACCTCTGCCCTAACCCTACTGGAACCTAGGACTGGCACTGGTAGCTATCCAATGTCTCTGTGCTTGTACTTATAAGCTGCCAGCTCCCTGGGTTCTTCCCTGGTTAATCAGAGCTTGGGAGGCATGCTGGCAGCCAGCCTGAGCTTCTGCGGCTGTATGAGTGTAAAAAACCAGCCTAGCCCTCCCAGTTGACCCCCACCACTGTACCCACACTTAGGGCTAGCCCCTCCAGCTGTGTACCTGCACCCCCAGATCTAATGCCCTTCATCAGCCTCCATTGCAGTGTGCATACCCAGAGGGAGGGTGCATAACTAAGGGTGAGCACACTCGTAGCTAAGTCCCTCACAGCTACTTGTGGATTAGGTCCTGCTTTCTGTCACTGGTTTATATCACTACACACACCTATGCTTTGCCCTTTTAGTGGTGCACTGGCATGTTCCCAGGTTCACTACAGCATCAGTTTCCACCACACTGCATGTGCCTAATGGGAGAGAGTGAACAGTCAGAGTAGAGCAGGATGACAACTAGAGCCCCAGTAGTAGCCCGTGAGCCCACAGTTGTCCCCAGCCCTTACCTAACTACCCTGAAGCCCATCACTACATGTGTATCTACAAGTAGTTGTTGCTACCACATAGGCACCTACACCTCACACTTATAACACCACCAGTTCTCACCACTACGACTGCCTGCCCTAGTCCTCGCCAGTCTTGGGGGAAACACTGAGGACCACAACAGCCCTTAGGGCCACTGCAGACCCCCACCACCACAGTGTTTGCTAAGGGCCAGACAGTTGTTGATACTATGGAACTCAGTGGCCTGAGTCAAAGAGACACCATATTCTCTCCGACCTGTTTCTATCATGAACCCTTATACTCAGTGGCCTAAACCACTAGACTCAGAGTCATAACATGATCTAGCATGCCCCCATCTGAAAAATGAAAGCCTTCCCTTAATGCAGTCCATGAAGTCTGGAAGATGCAACTGCTTCATTCAAATGCACAGACCCCTATGCAAGGCTTTAAGGATTAAAAATAAGGAATATATGAGTCCACCAAAGGAATACAGTAAGCCTTTAGTAACTGGCCCCATAAAATAGAGATCTAGGAATTGCCTGACAAAGAACTTAAAATACTTGTTCTAATGTTCAGAGAGCTACAAGAGGACACAGATAGAAAATTTAATGATATCAGAAAAATAACAGAAGAACAAAATGTGAAATTAAACAAAGAGTTAGAAAACACAAAAAAGAACTGAACAGAAATTTCGGTGCTGAAGAAAACAAGAACTGACCTCAATAATTTTTAGCAGCAGACTTAAACAAGCTAAGAGAGAATCAGTGAGCTAGAGGACAGATCGACTGAAATTATCCAGTTAGAGAGGCAAAAAGAAAGATTGAAAAGGAAGGAAGAAAGTCTGTGGGAATCATCAGATGCCATACAAATAAATAATGTACCTGTCATTGGGGTCCCAGAAGGAGAAGAAATGAAGAAAGTTTATTTAAAGAAATAATGGTTGAGAACTTCCCAAAACTAGGGAGAGATTTGGACATCCAAATTCATGAAATCAATAGGTTACCTTAAAATACCACAACAAAGCCATCTTCTCCAAGGCACATAATAATAAAACCATGTAAAACCAATGGCAAAGAAAGAATTTTAAAGGCAGTGAGAGAAAGAAATTCTCATACAAGGGAACTCTCACAAGGTGATCAGTGGATTTCTCAGCAGAGACCTTGTAGGCTGGGAGAGAAAGGAATGATATATTCAAAGTAAAGAAAGAAAGAAACTGCCAACAAAGTAGTTCATTCAGCAAAGCTGTCCTTCAGAATTAAAGGTGATATAACGACTCTTCCTAGTAAACAAAAGCTGAGGAAATCCATCACCATTAAGCCTGCCTTGCAAGAAATGATAAAGGAATTCTTCAAGCTGTAACAAAAGGATGCAAATTAGTAACATGAAAACATATGAAAATATACAACAAAATGATGAAGATAATCATACAGTCAGATTCAGAATACTCTAACACTGTAATATGGTGATATATTAACTACTTAGGTCTAGTATAAAGGTTAAAGGACAAAAGACTTAAAAATATCTATAGCTTCAACAATTTATTAATAGATACACAAGATAAAAATATGTAAATGGTGACATTAGAAGCATAAAAATGGGAAAGAGTAAAAGAATAGAGTTCTTGGATGTTATTGAAGTTACAATATTATCAATATGTGTATATGTGTGTGTATATATATATATATATATATATATATATGTATACACACACACAGACACACACACACATACACGTATTTAGGTCACCCTCATGGGAACCATAAGAAAAAATAGACTATAGATCACAAAATATAAAAAGAAGAGAATTAGAACAGATAACAGGAAGGGAATCAAAGCATGGAACTGTGGAAAATCATCAACTTACAAAGGAAAGCAGCAAGAAAAAAAATTTAAAAATAAAGGAAAAGAAAAATTGAGTTAAAAACAGCCAGAAAGCAAATGTTAAGATGGCACTAGTAAGTCCTTACTTATCCATAGCTACCTTAAATATTAATGGATTGAATTCTCCAATCAGAAGACACATAATGGCTAGATGGATTTAAAAAAAAAATGATCCAATTATATACTCCATGTAAGAGACTCACTTAAGCTTTAAGGACACGCATGAGAACACAGTAAAGAAATGGCAAAAGATATTCCATGCAAGTGGAAATCAAAATAAAGCAACTGTATCTACACTTATATCAGATGAAATAAGCATTGAAATATGGTAACAAGAGACAAAGATAGTCTTTATATAATGATAAAGAAGACAATTCATCAAAAACATAATAATCATAAATATATATTCATCTAACATTGATATACCTAAATATATTAAGCAACTACTAACAGAACTGAAGGGAGAAATAGATAATAGTTCAATAATAATAGGGGAATTTAATACCCAACTTTCAACAATGGATAGATCATTCAGATAAAAAAATCAATAAGGAAATACTGGATTTGAACCATATTTTATTTTATTTATTTATTTTTTGAACCATATTTTAGATGAAAAAGAACAAATAGGACTATACAGAACATTACACTTTATAAAAGGAGAATATAAATTCATCTCAAGCACACATGGAATACTTTCCAGGATAGATCACATGAAAAATTCCAAAACAAGTCATGGCAAATGTAAGAGGATTATAATCATACTAAATATCTTTCTGACCAATATGATATAAAACTAGAAATCAATAGGAAAAGGTGGAAATTTCACAAGTATGTAAAGATTGAACAACTTGCTCTTGAACAATGGGTTAAAGAATAAATCAGGAGTGAAATAAAAAATATACTGAAACAAATGAAAAGGGAAGCGTAACTTATCAAAACCTATGAGATGCTGAAAAAGCAGTTCTAGGAGGGAAATTTATAGTGATAGATGACTACATAAAGTCACAAGAAAGATCTCAAGTAAGCAATGTCACTTTACACTTCAGTAACTGGGAAAAGAAAAAGAAACAAAACAAAACAAAACAAAACAAAACAAAACAAAACAAAAAACCAAAAAAGCTGGATGCCTGGGTGGCTCAGTGGGTTAAAGCCTCTGCTTTCGGCTCAGGTCATGATCTCAGCATCCTGGGATCGAGGCCTGCATCGGGCTCTCTGCTCAGCAGGGAGCCTGCTTCCTCCTCTCCCTGCCTCTCTGCCTGCCTCTCTGCCTACTTGTAATCTCTCTCTCTGTGTCAAATAAATAAATAAAATCTTTAAAACAACAACAACAACAACAAACAACAAAAACAAAACAAAAAACAAAAACAAAAAAAAAACAAACCAAAAAAGCCTGAGCCCAAAGTTAGTGGATGGTAGGAAATTAAGATCAGAGCGGAAATAAGTGAAATAAAGACTGAAAGACAATAAAAAAATCAATGAAATTAAGAGCTGTTTTTTGAAAATATAAACAAAACTGACAAATCTTTAACTAGACTAACTCAGAAAAAAAAGAAGGGGGGTCAGAAATAAAATCAGAAATGAAAGATAAGACATTACAACTGATAGCATAGAAATACAAAAACATAAATGATTATTATAGACAATTATGCACCAACACACTGGATAACCTAGAAGAAATGGATGTAACTTATGAAAGAAATAGAAAATTTGAATAAACTAATAATGAGTACGGAGATTGTAAAACTAAAAACTAAAAAAAAAAGAAAAGAAAAGAAAAGAAAAGAAACCTCCAACACACCAAAGCCTAGAAAGAGATGGTTTCATTGGTGAATTCTACTAAACATTTAAAGAAGAACTAACCAATAGTTCTAAAACACTTTCAAAAAATTGAGGAGGAGGGACTCTCAAACTAATTTTGTGAAGCCAGCATTAACCTAATCCTAAAGTCAGATAATGGCACTACAAGATAAGAAAAATATACACCAATAACTCTAATGAATATATAGGGGAAAATTCTCAGCAAAATATTAGCAAACCTAATCCAATAGCATATTAAAAGATCATTCACCATTATCAGGTGGGATTTAGTCCCTGGAATGCAAGGATGGTTCAACATATACAATTCAATAATGTGATACACTATATTAATAGAATGAAAGAAAAAAACATGTTGATCTCAATAGATGAAGAAAAAGCATTTAGCAAAATACAGCATTATTTCATGATAAGACCTTCAACAAACTGGATATCAAAAGACATACTTCAACACATTAAAGGTCATATATAACAAACTCACAGCCACCATCATACTTAATGGAGAAAGTTTGAAAACTTTTCCTCTGTGATCAGGAAAAAGAAAAGGGTGTCCACTCTCACCACTCCTATTCAACATAGTACTGGGAGTCCTAAACTAAGAAATAAGGCAAGAAAATGAAATAAAAGGTATCAAAACAGGATAGGAAGAAGCAAAGTTGTCTTTGTTTGTAGATGATATAATATTATATAGAGAAAATCTATATCTATCAATTGTGAATGAATCAAAATAATAAAATACTTAGGAATTAATTTAACCAAAGAGGTAAAAAGTCTGTATACTAAAAGACACAACTTCGATTAAAGAAAATGAGGAAGATACAAATAAATGGAAAAATATTCGATGCTTATGAATTTAAAGAAAATTTGTTATTAAAATGTTCCTGCCATCCAAAGGAATCTACAGATTCAATGCAATCACTGTAAAAGTTTCAATGACATTTTCCCCAGAAATAAAAAAAAAGCTATCCTCTAATTTATATGCCACCCCAAATAGTCAAAGAAATCTTGATGAAGGTTAACAAAGCTGAAGGCATTACACTACCTGATTTTAAACTATACTACAAAGATATAGTAATCAAAACAGTAGAGTTCTGGCTTAAAAATGGATGCATAGATCAATGGGACAAAACTGAGACCAAAAACAAACCTTTGCATATATGGTCCTTTAATATTTGACAAGGTATACAAGAATACTCAATGGGAAAGGATAATTTCTTTCAATAAATGATGTTTGGACAAAAAAGCCACAAGCATAAAAATGAAATTGGAGGCCTACCTTACACCACTCATAATAATTAACTCAAAATGAAATAAAGACTTAAAGATATGATGTGAAGCCATAAAAACCCTAGAAGAAAAATTGGAAAATCCCCTGATTTAGGTCTTGACAGCAGTTTCCTAAATATGACACCAAGAACACAAACGGGTGCCTGGATGGTTCAGTGTGTTAAAGCCTCTGCCTTCAGCTCAGGTCATGATCTCAGGATCCTGGGATCGAGCTCAAATTGGGCTCCCTGCTCAGCAAGGAACCTGCTTCCTCCTCTCTCTCTGCCCGCCTCTCTGCCTACTTGTGATCTCTCTCTCTGTCAAATCAATCAATCAATCAATCAATCAATCTTAAACAAAAAAAAAGAACACAAACAACAAAAGGAAAAATCTATAAGTGGGAATACATCAAACTAAAAAACTTCTGCGCAGCAAACAATAACAACAACAAACACACACACATGCACACCCACACCCACACACAATGAAAAGATGATTTATAGAATGGGAGAAAATATTTGCAAATCACACATCTGATAAGGGGTTAATATCCAAAGTATGTGAAGAACTCATTCAACTCAAAAGGAAAAGAACCATACAGTCTTGATGATTACAGCTTTGTAATGGAGCTTGAAGTCTGGAATTTTGATGCTGCCAACTTTGGTTTTCTTTTTCAACATTCCTTGGGCTAGTCAGGGTCTTTTCTGATTCCATATAAATTTTTTGGTTATTTGTTCCATTTATCTGAAAAAAGTTGATGGTATTTTGATAGGGATTGCACTAAATATGTAGATTGCTCTAGGTAACAGACATTTTCACCATATTTGTTCTTCCAATCCATGAGCATGGAACATTTTCCCATTTCTTTGTGTCTTCCTTAATTTTGTTCATGAGTACTTTATAATTTTCTGAGTACAGATTCCTTGCCTCTTTGGTTAGGTTTATTCCTAAGTATCTTATGGTTTTGGTGCAATTGTAAATGAGATCGACCCCTTAATTTCCCTTTCTTCTGTCTTGCTGTTGGTGTATAGAAATGCAACTGATTTCTGTGCATTGATTTTATATCCTGACACTTTACTAAATTCTTATATGAGTTCCAGCAGTTTTCGAGTGGAGTCTTTTGGGTTTTCCACATAAAGTATCATATCATCTGCAAAGAGTGAGAGTTTGACTTCTTCTTTGCTGATTTTGATGCCTTTTATTTATTTTTGTTGTATGATTGCTGAGGCTAGGACTTCTAGCAACATGTTGAATAGCAGTGGTGATAGTGGACATCCCTGCCCTGTTCCTGACCTTAGGGGAAAAGCTCTCCATTTTTCCCCATTCAGAATGATATTTATTGTGAGTTTTTCATAGATGGCTTTTATGATATTGAGGTATGTACCCTCTATGTCTATACTGTGGAGAGTTTTGATCAAGAAAGGATGCTGTACTTTGTCAAATGCTTTTTCAACATCTATTGATAGAATCATATAGTTCTTGTTCTTTCTTTTATTAATGTATTACATCACATTGATTGATTTGGGGATGTTGAACCAACTTCACAGCCCAGGAATAAATCTCACTTGGTCGTGGTGAATAATCCTTTTAAAATACTGTTGGATCCTACTGGGTAGTATTTTGGTGAGAATTTTTGCATCCATGTTCATCAGGGATATTGGTCTGTAATTCTCCTTTTTGATGGGGTCTTTGTCTGGTTTTGGGATCAAGGTAATGCTGGCCTCATAAAATGCTGTAATCATCAAGATAGTGTGGTACTGGCACAAAAACAGACGCATAGATCAATGGAACAGAATAGAGAGCCCAGAAATAGACCCTCAACTTATCTTCGACAAAGCAGGAAAGAATGTCCAATGGAAAAGAGACAGTCTCTTCAACAAATGGTGTTGGGAAAATTGGACAGCCACATGAAGAAGAATGAAACTGGACCATTTCCTTACACCACACACAGAAATAGACTCAAAATGGATGAAAGACCTCAGTGTGAGACAGGAATACATCAAAATCCTTGAGAAGAACACAGGCAACAACCTCTTTGACCTCAGTTGCAACAATTTCTTCCTAGAAACATCACCCAAAGGCAAGGGAAACAAGGGCAAAAATGAATTATTAGGACTTAATCAAGATTAAAAGCTTTTGCACAGCAGAGGAAACTGTCAACAAAACCAAAAGACAACTGACAGAATGGGAAAAGATATTTGCAAATGACATATCAGATAAAGGGCTAGTATCCAAAATCTATGAAGAACTTATTAAACTCAACAACCAAAGAACAAATAATACAATCAAGAAATGGGCAGAAGACATGAATGGACATTTCTGCAAAGAAAACATCCAAATGGACAACAGACACATGGAAAAGTGCTCACCATCACTTGCCATCATGGAAATACAAATTAAAATCACAGTGAGATACCACCACAAACCAATCAGAATGGCTAAAACTAACCAATCAGGAAACTACAGGTGTTGTCGAGGATGCAGAGAAAGGGTAACCCAATTACATTGTTGGTAGAAATGCAAGCTTGTTCAGCCACTCTGTAAAACAATATGGAGGTTCCTCAAAAAGTTGAAAATAGAGCTACCCTACGACCCAGCAATCGCACTACTGGGTATTTACCCTAAAGATACAAATGTAGTGATCCAAAAGGGCATGTGCACCCAAATGTTTATAGTTGCAATGTCCACAATAGCCAAGCTATGGAAAGGACCTAGATGTCCATCAGCAGATGAATGCATAAAGAAGATGTGGTATATGTATACAATAGAATACTATGCAGCCATCAAAAACCCGAAATTTTGCCATTTGCAACAATGTGGATGGAACTAGAAGGTATTATGTTAAGTGAAATAAGTCAATCAGAGAAAGACAATTATCATATGATCTCTCTGATATGAGGAATTTGAAAGGCAGGGTGGGGGTTTGTGGTGGGAAAGCAGGGAAAAATGATACAAGATGGGACTGGGGAGGGAGAAAAACCATAAGAGACCCTTAATCTCAGGAAACAAACTGAGGGCTGCTGGAGGGGGTGGGATGGGGTGGCTGGGTGATGGATATTGGGGAGGATGTGTGCTATGGTGAGTGCTGTTAATTGTGTAAGACTGATGAATCACAGACCTGTACCCCTGAAACAAATAATGCATTATATGTTAATAAAAATAAAAATTAAAAAAATAAAAAAAGAAAAGAAAAAAAAAAGATCTAGTTAAAAACTGTATACAGGACCTGAATAGACATTTTTTTTTTCAAAAAAGACATGAAAAGGGTACATGAAAAGTTGTTCAGTATCACTAAACATCNGATCTAGTTAAAAACTGTATACAGGACCTGAATAGACATTTTTTTTTCAAAAAAGACATGAAAAGGGTACATGAAAAGTTGTTCAGTATCACTAAACATCAAGGAAATGCAAACCAAAACCACAATAAAATGTCATGTCACTTCTGTTAGGATGTTATCACCAAAAAGACAAGAGATAACAAGTGTTGGTGAGGCTGTGGAAAGAAGGGAACATTTGTGGCTGTTGGTTAAGAACACAGATCGATACACCCACAGTATGGAGATTCCTCAAGGAAAATTTAAATAGAAGTACCATATGATCTAGCAATTATACTTCTGGGTATACATCTGAAGGAAATGAAATCAGGCTCATGAAAAGATATATGAGTTTCCATGTTCATTGTTGTGTTATTCATAATAGACAAGATATGGAAACAACCTAAGTGCCAGTCAATGGAAAAATGGGTAAAGAAAATGTGATATGTATACACTGGGATATTGTTCAGCCATGAGAAAGAAGGGAATCCTATCATTTATGTCAACTTTGATGAATCTTGAGGGCATTATGCTAAGTGAAATAGGTGGGACAGAAAAAGGAAAATACTCCATGATATCACATATGTGCAATCCAAAAAAATAAAACTCAAAGAAAGAAAATAAAATGGTGATTACCAAAGACTGGGGAGTGCGATAAAGGGAAAACTATTGTTCAAAGGTACAAATTTTCAGCTGTAAGATTAACAGATTTTGAGGATCTAATGTACAAGAAGGTTGATTATAACTAATAATACTGTATTATATACTTGGAAGTTGCTAAGATAGTAAATCATAAATGTCACCACTACAGAAATAAATGATTATTATGTGATGGGATGGAGGTGTTAGTTAATGCTATCCTGGTAATCATTTTGCAGTATATAAATATATCAAGTCAACAGCTGTATACTTTAAACTTATACATGTTATATGTGTTTAATATTTCAATAAAGTTGGAGTAAAAAAAAAAGAAAAAATGCCAAAGAGGAATAACTGGACTAACAAAACAGATAGATTTCCCATCATAATCTAGCAAAGGACCAATTTTACTTTCTAAGCCTTATAAAATATTTGCTAAATTAAATAGAAACTTTAATAACCAAATATAGTGCTTCCATGCCCACTGAATATTAAGCCCATGTTTAAGATTTTGAGTCATATGAAAGACTATATAATTTTGTCCTTAATAAAGTATAGCATGAAAAAATAAAAAAAACAAATACAATCAAGTTAAAATGTATTTTCAAATATTATGATATTTGAAATTTATTTATATGCATGGAGCTTTATAGAAATTCAGAGATTTAAAAATTGAATGAAACAGCAAAAATAGAGTAATAGCTACATAGCATGTTTAATAGCTGATAGTGTCTTTTATGACTTATGTAAATACTAAAATGAAGACAAATGTTTGTTATTCTTATTATACAGTTCATAAAACTGAAAGGCAAGGTAACAATCACACATTGCTAACAAATGATACAATAAGAATAAACCATACAGGGCGCCTGGGTGGCTCAGTGGGTTAAAGCCTCTGCTTTCGTCTCAGGTCATGATCTCAGCATCCTGGGATCGAGGCCCGCATCGGGCTCTCTGCTCAGCGGGGAGCTTGCTTCCTCCTCTCCCTGTCTCTCTGCCTGCCTCTCTGCCTACTTGTAATCTCTCTCTCTGTGTCAAATAAATAAATAAAATCTTAAAAAAAAAAAGAATAAACCATACATGCTCTGAATGCGATATACCTGTTCCTTTTCCATTTCTGTGAGAACTTTATTTTACATATCTGTATTTCACAAAGGTCAATTTTTTTAAAGATTATTTATTTATTCATGTATTTGACAGAGAGAGAGAGAGAGAGAGAGAGAAATTACAAGTAGGCAGAGAGGCAGGCAGAGAGATAGGAGGAAGCAGGCTCCCTGCTGAGCAGGGAGCTAAAAGTGGGGCTCAATCCCAGGACCCTGAGATCATGACCTGAGCTGAAGGCAGAGGCTTTAATCCACTGAGCCACCCAGGCGCCCCAATCAAACATAAAAATTATATATTCTAAAATTTTCAGTGTGATTACTTATTCATTTATTCAACAAGCATATTTTTTTTATTTTATTTATTCAGTGATCCAAGATTCATTGTTTATGCACCACACCCAGTGCTCCATGCAATAAGTCCCCTCCTTAATACCCACCACCAGGCTCACCCATCCCCCCTGCCCCTCCCCTCCACAACCCTCAGTTTGTTTCTCAGAGTCCACAGTCTCTCATGGTTCATCTCCCCTTCTGATTTACCCCAGTTCACTTTTCCTTTCCTTCCCCTAGAGTCCTCTATTTTATTCCTTATGTTCCACAAATAAAACCATATGATAATTGACTTTCTCTGCGCAACAAGCATATTTTAATTACATCCTAGGTTTCCTAGTTTTGTGCAAACTGAAAGAAATAATCTGATGGCTCATTAGCATATGGACCTTAAACTAGTTGAAAGGACTTATAAGACATAACGTTATATAACACGTCTGTAACTTTTGAGATAAAAGATGTGAAAGATCAATTTGGAGCAATATTAAACATAAATCTTTAAGGAAAACTGAGTTAGCGTCTGTGACTTATAAGAATTAATGTTAGATTTATAAAAAGATTTGTTAAAGATGAATGAAGTGTGATATTTGTTATGTGTAGCCTAGGTGAAATTTGATTTTACTATCAGATAGGGCTGTTTGCCAATAATGGAATAGATTGGTTGACTGATTGATTTACTGTGTTGTGTGTTTATGTGTGCTTACGAAAGGAAATAATTTAGTTTCTGAAAGCATGGACTGAAAAAAAAAGGAGGTGTGTGAGATTAATGAATCATTGACACAAACATCATTAGAGCTTCTTGTTGTAAAGTAAATAAAACAGTCTTGGAAATTTAAAGATAGAGAAGCAGAAAAGTACGGAAGATCCTCCAGGCTTTCCTTGATTTACACAGGTGTATTTAGGTCAGGCAGAGCTGAATGCTCTGTGCAGTGTTCAAGAAATGGGAACTCTTTTCTTACTTTTTTTTTTTTTTAAGATTTATAGATTGAATTCAGAGGTGGTAAGTACCATCTAGTTGAATTTGTAAAACCAAGGGCACCTAGGTCTGGGAAGTTAAGTCATAAAAAAGGTTTAAGGTGCCTGTGACACTGTTGAAAAGTTTGCACACAAGTGTACTGAGGTTAAGGACACTTTGCTGCTTGTCCACTGAGAAGAATCCGTGCATCCGAAGCCCGTGGCTGCCAAGCGCAAGAAAAGGCAAGGGTTGGATTTGCTGAGGACATTCTAAATCAAAGGGTCAATTCTCCTCAGTTTCTATCAGTAGAACATAATTTCTAAAAGGCGAAGGGTTTGTTGTTTTTGTTTTGTTTTGTTTTCAATCCTTAGAACCTGAAATATGCTCAGTAAGTGTTTGTTGGGTGGCTGATAGAGTGATAGAGTAAAACCCAGTTAAGACACACTTTTTTTTTTTACTGGATTTCAGTTTTTATGTTAAAATGAACATCTTTAAATACTCTTATGTTGGAATATCTCTGATGTCCTAGCCAGGTCTGAGAATCTATGACTTTATAAATTAAGGTTAAGGATGATATTTGAAGGCTAATGAAAGCTATGTACTTGTTAAGAATTTTAAACACCTTGTTTTCTGTTCTTTCAAATTTTCTAGCAAATACAAAAAAATCTGAATAGTTTCTTTCCCCTATATGTGATAAGTCAACTATATTGTTAAAATATTTATACTGTAAATTACTTTAGAATACAAAGTATCTTTGAATATCTGTATATAAATCTACCTTAAATTAATTTTCTTGACATAACTTGTAGGAATACATTTTTCTAAAATATATATACGAATAATATATTTGAATATATACATATATATATGAATACATATATATACTATATATGTGAATGTATAATATATATTTGAATATATATACATATATATGAATATATATACATCTATAGGAAACTGTCTTAAAATATGAATCTTCCAGACAACTATACTGAGAAAATAGAACCAATTAGATTCAAACTAATTGGCCAACTACAGGGATATCATCTCTATAAAGTAATATTTTTATCAAATATTAATATTTGTGTAATACATGCTTAGAAATTAATTAGACATGCCTATGCCTTCAACTATGTCATGTAAGTACTTAAAACAATTGGACACTAAATTGTATGAACTAAAAATTGATGTAATATTACTTAACTTGTTAAGTTATATTGAATATTACAGATAATTGATTTCGATAGCTCAGTATAGTAGTTGGCAAATAGTTTTGACAAATTATATTTGTTGCTTTTATTGCCAATATACATTTAGTCATTAAAAATTATTATGACTCATATAACAAAATACTAAATGATCATAAAATCAACCTAAGGGTCATGTTTGTACCCATTATTAAAAATAGAAAAATGTACAGAAAAAACTGGAAATTTGTAAGCCAAATAGTAAAATGTCATTTATCTTAGCTATGCATTCTTTATCATTTGTAAATGTTTTATTTTTTATTAATAAGGACGGTTATTATAAAAAAGTAAAGGTAATAACTTAGTAAACCACAAACAGAAGAAAAAGTTAAACATTGGAACTATAATCTAGTTTCTGAATACAGATGAAATTTCTATAGAAAGAGTCACAATATATAGTTATTGAAATAAAGTACAATTTCATTTTTTAAATGTCAATTCTAAAGCTGCAGGGTTTTTTCATGTCAAAACATTGCCTGCCTTAGTAAAAGAATAACAGTGCCTTCAGAAAGTAAGTTGGCAAGTGCCCCTTTCTTCTATCTTTTCTCAAAATGCTTGAGTAATATTGATATTATTTCTTCTTCAAATAACAAATTGTTTTGACCCCTAAGGTAGCTGAGCCTGGAGTGTTCTTTGTGGAAAGAATTTTTTAAAGCTAGAAGACTATTCAGGTTTTCAATTCCTATTTGTCTCTGTTTTTGGAAATTTATGTTTCTTAAAATTATCTGTACATGTCATTTAATTTTTCAAATTATTGGTATAAAACTGTTCATAATCTTTCCATCTTATTGGTAGTTTGTTTTCTTTTAGTCTTTATCAGTTTATTTAAAAACTGATGAATTTTATTTATCTTCTCAAGAAACCAGCTTTTAATTTCATTGGTTTTTCTACATTATTTGTTCATTTTCTTTTTCTCATATTAATGCTTTATCTGTATCATTTTCTTCATTCTATTTTGGTTTTAATTTGATTTTTTCTTTCCTAATTTCTTAAGTTAGGAATTCATTTTTAATTTCTAACTGAGAATTTTAGATTTTTCTTGTTTCCTAAAATAAGAGTTTAAGGCTATTAATTTCCCCCAATGTATTATATTAGCTGTCTTCCATAATTCTGATATATTGTGTTATTATTTAGTCTAGTTCAAATTATTTTCTAATTATGTGTGACTTCTCTACTCATGGATTATTTATTTATTTATTACCCATGGATTATTTAAAAGTGTGCTGTTTAATTTACAAATATTTGAGGGCATTTTTTCCTATTTATCTTATCACTATTGATTTCTAATTCAGTTCCATATGGTCAGATAATATACTCTGTATGATTTCAATATTTTATTAAAATATATTTACCAATATTAATTAATGGTTGGTAATTAATTCAAATTAATACAGCCTAATAAGTATATAATGTATGTTGAAAATAACTAGTAATATGTTAATTGGGGTATAATATTCCATGGGTAAATATTAAGGAAATGTAGTTGATGGTATTATTTAGATCAGTCTATTTTCTTTCTTTTTTTTTTTTTAAGATTCTATTTATTTATTTGACAGAGAGAGACACAGTGAGAGAGGGAACACAAGCAAGGGAAGTCAGAGAGGGAGAAGCAAGTCTTTCCGCTGAGCAGGGAGCCTAGGACCCTGCCGTACTTGATCCCAGGACCCTGGGATAATGACCTGAGCCAAAGGCAGACACTTAATGACTGAGCCACCCAGGTGCCCCTCTAATATTTTCTTTAGTTGTTTTATCTATTCCTGAGAGGTGGTATGTATGTATGTATGTATGTATGTATGTATGTAGTTAAATTTTTATTGTGTTATATTAGTCATCATCTGTTTGTTATGCTATTTATTTCTTCCTTCAGTTGTGTCCATTTTTGATTCATGTATTTTAAATTTCTCTCATCAGGACTCCTGCGTGACTCAGTAGGTTGAGGCTGGACTGGGTTTCAGCTCAGGTGGTGATCTCAGGTTGGGAGATCAGCCCCACCTGGGGCTCAAGGATCCTTGTGGAATCAGCTTGAAGTCTCTTCTTCGGCCCCTCCCCCAGTCTTTCTCTCTCTCTGTCTCTTTCAAATAAATAAATAAATCTTAAAAAAAAAAGTGTCGGGCGCCTGGGTGGCTCAGTGGGTTAAAGCCGCTGCCTTCGGCTCAGGTCATGATACCAGGGTCCTGGGATCGAGGCCCACATCGGGCTCTCTGCTCAGCGGGGAGCCTGCTTCCTCTCTCCTCTCTCTCTGCCTGCCTCTCTGCCTACTTGTAATCTCTCTCTCTCTGTGTCAAATGAATAAATAAAAAATCTTTAAAAAAAAAAAAGTGTCATCATGTGCCTACACATCTGTGATTGTTGTTACTACTGTTAATGGGTTCTTTATATCATTATGGAGATCTCTCTCTCTCTCTATCCAACAATGCTATTTATCTTGGTACATGTAAAACATTAAAATAGTTTTGAGATTGCTTCTTCTTACTTGACTGGATATGTTTTTTTCAACAATTTATTTTTAACTTTTCTGAGCCACATATATTTAAAGTGTATCATTTGAAGAGCACATTATTGTGCCTAGACTTTCTTATTCATTCTGGTGATTTCTAGCCTTAAGTTGGAATCTTTCATCAGTTGACTTTTTATGTAATTATTAATATGGTCAGCTTAGATTGCCATTTTATTTATTTTATTTTCCATTTTATTTTTGTTTTCTACTTGTATCTTCAGATTTTGTCCGTCTTTTTTTGAAGGATTCTTTTTGATTGTTTAATTTTTTATAATTCCATTTCAATTTTTCATTTTGGCCTTAATCCTATACTTATTTGCATTATTTGTAGTGATCTTCCTAGGAATTCAAGTATACATCTTTAAATTTCCACAATTTATGCATTTTTGAATTATTCCATGTAAAATGTAAAAATCTTTTTATGTTCATATTCTTTCTGTTATGATTTGTACTTGTATTACATTTATAATGCTTGTAAAATGTCTATAAGGATTTTTAAATGCTTTTTCTTATGCTTTAAAGGGTGTTATATAAAAATTCAAGACACACATACACACACATAATACTTTATATATTTACCTAGATGGTTAACATGTCTGATTTTAAACAGTCCTTTCTGAAAGTCTAAGTTTCTAAGTGGAATAATTTTTCTTCAGCCTGAAAAACATTCTTCAGCATTTCTTCTATTGCACATTTTCTGGCAATAAAGTCTCTTACAACTCTTTTTCTTAAGATGTCTTATTTCACCTTTTCCTTTTCCTTTTTTTTTTTTTAAGATTTTATTTATTTATTTGACACAGAGAGAGAGATTACAAGTAGGCAGAGAGGCAGGCAGAGAGAGGGAGAGGAGGAAGCAGGCTCCCTGCTGAGCAGAGAGCCGGATTGGGGCCTGGACCCCAGGATGCTGAGATCATGACCTGAGCCGAAAGCAAAGGCTTTAACCCACTGAGCCACCCAGGCGCCCTCACCTTTTTCTTGAAGTATAATTTTACTACATATAGAATTATTGTATTAATTTTTCTTTTTTTCAGCATTTTAAAAATGCTGCCCTATTCTATACTTACGTCCCAAGTTTTGTTTTTTGTGATTCTTAATTGAATAGTTGGTCCCAAGTATTATAATGCATCATTTATCTCATAATGCATTTAAGATTTACACTTAATTTTTGGCTTTTAGTCATTTCATTATTACTTGCTGTCTTCTTCAGTATGGGCTTCTTCATATCTATTTTGTGATAAAGTCTAGTGTTTTTAAAATATTTCAGGTATTGCATTTTTCAGGTCTAAACTTTTGATTTGGTTGTTTTTGTTTGTTTCGATTTCTTTGCTAAAATTTTCCTGTTTTCATTCATTTGTAGAATATTTTGGTTTCTTTCATCAAGGGTGGTTGTTGTTGTTGTTGTTCTTTAAAGATTTTATTTATTTATTTGACACAGAGAGAGAGATTACAAGTAGGCAGAGAGGCAGGCAGAGAGAGAGGAGAGAGGAGGAAGCAGGCTCCCTGCCGAGCAGAGAGCCCGATGCGGGCCTCGATCCCAGGACCCTGAGATCATGACCTGAGCCGAAGGCAGAGGCTTAAACCCACTGAGCCACCCAGGCGCCCTATCAAGGGTAGTTTTAATGGCCTCTTGAAAATTATATCATGCATATTCCAGTGTACATGGGTCATCTTAACATTTTTGTCATTTGATTTTCTTTTCTGTTGAGAATGTATTTATATTCCTGTTTCTTTGTATGTTGAGGAACTTTGCATAGTATCATGAAAATTGTTAATGTTAAACTGTTGGGAGTTCTGGATTAAGATGTAAACATAATGTATTCTTTTTTTTCCCCCTCTCACTCTCCAAAGAGGGTCCTGCCTTTTGTTTTAGCAAGAAAGTAGGTTGTTTGGACAACGTATTTTATTTTTTGGGTGGCAACTCCTCACTTTTTCATTTTTGTATACTCAAGCACATGGTTCAAGGGTCAGTCTGAGATCTTGTTTGCAGA
Organism: Ailurus styani; assembly: GCA_002007465.1. Lineage (NCBI taxonomy): Eukaryota > Metazoa > Chordata > Mammalia > Carnivora > Ailuridae > Ailurus > Ailurus styani. The sequence goes on from LNAC01000383.1 coordinate 211,191, forward strand.
GTTTAGGAATCCCCGTTCTAATATTTCCTTTCCGAGATTCTTACAACTCTTTTCAGTGGCTGGGGTTTCTCTGGCACATTTCAGGCTGAATCTGGTCTAAGGTTAAAAACTTTGAAATTAATCTTCTAAAAATTCCAACCCTCACAGTGAAATCCTAACCACAGAATAATGTCTCTCACGCTCTCCTCTCCAGTGACTTCATGTAACTGGGTTTTTTTGTTTGTTTGTTTTTGTTTTTGTGTGGTTTTATTTTTTGTTTGGTTTGGTTTGGTTTGGTTTGGTTTTGTATTGTGCCTGTTTATATTTTTATTACCTCACGCCCACAGGGTTTTTACTCCTACGGGATTTTATTCTGCCCTTACCAGAAGCAGAAATTTCAGGATCAGCATTCTTAGTGAGTACTTTGTTTCTTCCAAGACATGGTAGGGATTGTTCCATTATCTTCTGCTACACAGTTAATAATGAAAATTCTTTTGCTTAAGCAGTGGGATACATTAAGTTTTCTTTATTGCCTTTTGTTTTGTTTTGTTTTGGCTAAGATTATTATTTAGTTGTTTCTTTTTGACTGCTGTTTAAATTTCTCCTTTAAAATATTTAGTTTTATTAGATTTTCTCATTAATCTGAGTTGTTGCTACCCTGTATTCACATGGGTCTCTTTGGTGGTTCTCTCTATTCCCTTCTTAACTATTGGGAAATTATTTTATATAATCATATATTTTTATTTTATTTTTTATTTTTTTATTTTTTTTTAAAGATTTTATTTTTTTATTTGATACAGAGAGAAAGATCACAAGTAGGCAGAGAGGCAAGCAGAGAGAGAGGAGAGAGGAGGAAGCAGGCTCCCTGCCGAGCAGAGAGCCCGATGCGGGCCTCGATCCCAGGACCCTGGGATCATGACCTGAGCCGAAGGCAGCGGCTTTAACCCACTGAGCCACCCAGGCGCCCTTATTTTTCTTTTTTAAAGATTTTATTTATTTATTTGACAGAGAGAGAGAGAGATTACAAGTAGGCAGAGAGAGAGGAGGAAGCAGGCTCCCTGCTGAGCAGAGAGCCCGATGTGGGCCTCGATCCCAGGACCCTGGGATCATGACCTGAGCCGAAGGCAGAGGCTTTAACCCACTGAGCCACCCAGGCACCCTAATCACATTATTTTTAATTGGTCACTCTGTTTCTTTTAATTTTTTAAAAGCTTTTATTTATTTTATTTTTTTAAGAGATGTCAGGGAGGGGCGGGGGGGGAAGAGAGGGACAAGCGGACTCGATGCTTAGCACTGAGCCCCTTGTTGGGCTTGATCTCAAGATCCTGAGATCATACCGGAGCTGAAATCAGGAGTTGGACACTTAGGTGACCGAGCTATGTGTCCCCAGTCATTCCTTTGTTTTAATGTATACTTGAAACTACTTCCTTTCGTATAGGCCTCTTTGAGAGTTGTAAGAAGTAATCAGCCAATTCCAAATTGTGGTATTCCTTCTATCATGGTTTCAAGTGATAGTTTCTACAGTTAAATGGAACATGCTCCATGGGAAAACTGACAGTAATTTAGTCATCTCATTTACAGTCTTGGATTTTGTTTTCTATTTTGGAGAAATCACTGAGGGCACTAGTGCCAGATTAGGAAAACCTAAACTTTAATTGTTGAATTGCTAGACATTTAGTATGGAAAAATCTGAGAGTTAAGAACTGCAGAGGGACCCAGTCATAAGAGAGTGCCCCCACAGTACTGTGAGACCACCAGGACCTCAACCAGGTTCCCAAAATAAATGTCAAAGGAAATCCAAAGTGCTACCAGCAGGGAAAGGGAGGGAGAAAGAACATTATTTGTTTGTTTATTTGTTCATTTTGTTTGTTTATTGTAATTTTTTGTTATAAGTTTATATATTTAATTTTTCCCTTTTATTGAATAATAATTGACAGAAAATATTGTATTAGTTTTGATGCACATGTAAGATATATATAGATATAGATATAGACGTATCTATATCTATCTATATCTATCTATCTATCTATCTATCTATCTATCTATCTATCTATCTATAATGAAATGGTCACCAAAATAAGTCTAGTTAATATCTGTCACCTTATAAATTGTTATAATATGACAACTATAGAAAAGGACTCATTTTGAAATAAGCTAGAGGATTCTGTTCTTAGTTAACCAAAGACTAATTGGTTGAGGTATTATCAGAGCCTAAGTGATCTAGGAAAAGGGGAATACCTATCTTCAACCTACTCTAACCATTCTGTCCCACATACGGGGGCCAGGAGGGGAATAGGTGGGGGTAATAATCTGAGAAATATTTGTGAAAATCACAGTCCAGAGGCTTAGGCTCACTAAAAGACTGAAACACCGTCACAGGACTGTCGAACACTTTCCCTACATTTCCCCAGTATAGGTTCATCAATTGTAACAAATGTACCCACTCCAGTGGGGAGTTTTGAAATTGGTGGATACTATGCAAGTATAGGGAAGGGATATGTGGAAAATCCATGTACTTCCTCTCAATGTTGCTGTGAACTTAAAACTGTTGTAAAACAATCAAGTCTAAATAAAAGAGATTGAGAAAGGGGTCTTGCTTCATGTCTTAAGAAAATGTGCACGTGCAAAAACAAATTTTATGTAGAATAAAAATCAATAATACAAGCTAACATGAGCATTATGAAAAAATTGGTGGGTAAACTTATAAATTCTTTAGATATAAAATTTAATTTAGCCTAAAAATTTTTTTTAACTTTACCAAAAACTATATTCACATGGCGATGCGCCACCTATTACAACTATGTTTAAGACCCATTTTTCTTTTTATAATGTTTTATCAAGCTTCCAACTTTAAATACAATACCAGGAGAGAAGTTATTGTGTCATCAAAGAGTTTACCTTGAACATAGAATGTAAAGTAATAATGTAAAGAAATGATTGGAAGAGCTTCTTTCATGATTTATCCTTGATTTCATTTTCCCAGTCTGTGGTCATTATGGAGCAGTCAGCCAAGAGATTGAGGGTTGCTTTTTTTTTTTTTTTAAATGAAACCCCAGAGAGCATATATTTGAAATGGCAGATTGCAGATAACATAGTTAGATGATAGATAGATAGATAGATAGATAGATAGATAGATAGATAGATGATAGATAGATGATAGAAAGATAATAGATAGATGGATGATAGATAGATGCTATATAGATAAAAATAGAATATGTAAATAATATATCTTATGTAATATACATACACAGTTGACTCTTGAACAACATGGGTTTGAACAGTGTGGGTTCCACTTACACATGGATGTTTTGCAAAAAATATAGCATAGTACTAGACATGTATTTTGTTTTTTCTCTTTTTTGAGATTTTATTTATTTATTATATATAGAGAGAGACAGAGAGACAGAGAGCACGAGACAGGCTGAGGGGCAGAGGGAGAGGGAGAACAGACTCCATGCTGAGCAGGGAGCCCGACACGGGGCTCGATCCCAGGATTCTGGGAACATGACCTGAGCTGAAGGCAGCTGCTTAACCACCTGAGCTACCCAGGTGCCCCTGTATATGTATTTTCTCTTCCTTATTATTTTATTAATAACATTTTATTTTCTCTAGCTTATTGTATTGTACAAATACAGTATATAATGCATATAAAATACAATATGTGTTATTGGACTGTTTATGTTATTGGTAGGACTTCCAGTCAAAGGAATGCTATGGGCAAAGTTTTGGGGGAGTTGAAAATTATATGCCTCTAACCCCTTCATTGTTCAAGAGTGAACTATTGCTTGAACAGTTGCTTATTAAAGAAAATAAAATATATTTTAAAATCAGCATAAAACCTTATATTAGATTAATGCATACTATGCATACTAGACAAGACTAATAGTTTTATTAACATATAATATATTATTTGTTTCAGGGATAGAAATCTATGATTCATCAGTCTTACTCAATTCACAGCACCCTCCATAGCACATACCCTCCCCAATGTCCATCACCCCCCCCCCCCACCCCTCCCACCTCCTCTACTCCAGCAACCCTCAGTTTGTTTCCTGAGGTTAGGAGTCTCTTTTTGTCTCTTTAAAAATATAAATAAATTAGGGACTGTAGTTCAAAATTACATGAAGAAGAAATGAGGAAAATTATTTGTATTCAATGTATATTAATTTAATATTTTTTACTAACCTTTACTTCCATTACTTTAAATAGCAAGAGAAAAATATTCCTCCCTTAATTCCACACCACTTCTGTATATATTCTGGGGCATCTAATTTGTTTTTATCCGGGTTGCAAATGATTAATGTATGTTTCCTCTATAAATGTGCATAATATAGTTTCAAGCATACACACATATATTATGAAATCTAATCATACTGCAGTCTAATAAACAATACTCTTCCAATACATTACAATGAATGACTGCTTAAGTCCAGTATAAAATACGCTTCACCTTGTTTTGAAAGTGTTGTGTTTTTGATATTTAGTTTGCCTTTTACTAGTGTTGACTTTTTTCAAATATTTTATGGTGGGTAATTTAAACATACTTTAATATTTTGTTAAAATTCCTAGAAGAATGTCACTGTATATTTGTCTTTAATATATACTGTCCACTCATTCTCATATTTAAGCAACTCCTTGTAACATTTTTATATGTGATCATCTATTTCTCCATGCCCTGGATAACACAGCTTTTATTATTTAAAAATGATAAAGATAAAAAAATAATAAAAATCCAATAACCTAAGGGACAGAATTTGTAGTTTCAAATAAGGACACATGGCTTTTTGGACTATAGTAAATGAATTTGAACATTATATATTCATTAGCTCTTTTTTTCTCTCATAAATTATAGTTTAGAATCTTTTGCCTGTTTTCCTTGTAACCTGCTTCTGTTTTGTTCTCTATGACATCTCTTAGTATTCTTAAGGATATATATTAACAATTTATTTATCATAGTAATTAACTTATCAGTTTTTAAAGTTTTCCTGAAACTTTAAGGTAAGAAAATATTTGTTCCATGGGCGCCTGGGTGGCTCAGTGGGTTAAAGCCGCTGCCTTCGGCTCAGGTCATGATCTCAGGGTCCTGGGATCGAGGCCCACATCGGGCTCTCTGCTCAGCAGGGAGCCTGCTTCCTCCTCTCCCTGTCTCTCTGCCTGCCTCTGCCTACTTGTAATCTCTCTCTCTGTATCAAATGAATAAATAAAATCTTTAAAAAAAATAAAAATAAAATAATAAAAAAAGAAAATATTTGTTCCAATGATTCAAATTTTAATAATACAATGTGCTAAATAGACTCTTGAAAGGTTAAATAATTCGTAACACCATATTTTATGCTATTAAAGTCTTTATTTTCTGTAAAATAAACTACATGTTTCAGTGAACATTCAAGAAGCTGTCAATAATCTATACACAGATATAGTAGCCACCATATAATCTTTCCCAAGAATTTCCCTTATGCCTCCTTCTAGCCCACTGTTACCTCAGTCTCAGAACCTAAGCATTCATTGATCTAGTTTTTCTTACTACAGATTGGTGAATTTTGCCTTTTAAAGAATTTTATGTACCTGGGCTTATATAGTATCTACTTTTTGGTGCAAGTCTTCCTTCAATTCGCATACTGTTTTTAAGACCTAGCAATACTGTGTGCTTATGATTTTTTAAAATATTGCTAAGTAGTATTCCATTTTGGAGCTATAGCAACTTCACGCTTCCCCCTTAGCATGCTGACGGGTACCAGGTTGTTTCTTATATTGAGTTATTAGAATTTTATGAGGTTTTTTGTTGTTGTTGTTAAAATAATTGTAAACAAATAGAAAAAAAAAGTTGAAGGAGTAGAGCGATTACCAAACAATTGTTTTATTTTACCCATTAACTGCAAGATAGTAGCACTTAATTGTAATCCCTTAATAAAAGATGATTTTTAACAATATTAACAATTCCGCCTGTAGAACCTAACCATATTCTCCAGAAGGACTTTGTCCTACCCTGTGCTTCTTCATCTTTGCCAACTTAAGGTAGGTGAACAAGACATGAAATCAAAGCACTTTATTGTCTTTGTGTAAATACCAGGAACCAGAAAAACTTGGAGGAGAAAAAGTTACCAGAGTTGTATTTTTGTTACTGATAAAAGTATTCAGCTGTAATTAATGTATTTGTTACACATATTATGATTAAAACGTTACCTCCTTTAAATTCCAGGGAATAAATCAAAGAAAATTTATAAATTAGACTCATATTACACTGAAAATGAGAACCCTAACCGTTTGCCTTTTTAATGTTTCTTAAATCATTTATGTTACTAATATTTACTTATATTATTTATGTCACTATAAAATAATTCAAAATGGGGCGCCTGGGTGGCTCAGTGGGTTAAAGCCTCTGCTTTCGGCTCAGGTCATGATCTCAGGGTCCTGGGATCAAGTCCTGCATTGGGCTCCCTGCTTAACAGGGACCCTGCTTCTCCCTCTTCTTATAAAAAACAAAACAAAACAAAAACAGGGCACCTGGGTGGCTGAGTGGGTTTAAGCCTCTGCCTTAGGCTCAGGTCATGATCTCAGGGTCCTGGGATCGAGGCCCGCATCGGGCTCTCTGCTCAGCAGGGAGCCTGCTTCTGCCTGTCTCTCTGCCTACTTGTGATCTTTCTCTCTCTCTGTGTCAAATAAATAAATAAAATCTTTAAATAAATAAATAAAAACCACAAACTTATTTTCATAGAACTTAGTACTGCATATAATTATCTTCCCAAATAAAACTATAAGCTGTACTCTTAACTTGCTCATATTGTTTTAATGATATTGGCTTAAAATTCTATATAAATATAATATATATAAAATCTTAAATGTGGATATATATAAAATTACATATATATACTTAAGATTAAATACATGTCTAAGATTTTATATATATGCATATAAAAATGGGAAATGGGCTTACATTTTTTTGTCATATTTTTTCAAAATGAATTTATATGTCATAAAAATGAATGCATCTTTATGTGCATATATGGTATGAAATGCATATAAAATGCTAACATCTTTTCTGTCATTTTAATTAAAGAACTAAATATTTATAATTTATTTTAATTTTTTTGAAAGAGGGTATGCATATGTGTAAGTATAATTTTATGTGGATATTTTCAATTTAATATTTGGAATAATACAGGCACATGCAGCTTTTATTGGTTTTTATAAAACCAGGATATCCTTGACCTTTCTCTCCTCTTGACCAAGCTTCTGACCTCCCAGTCACCATAAGTGGCTTAACCACAGAGACCTCTCTCCTCTCTTTTCTTAGTGCATTTACTTAGAAAACTTCTAATTGCAATTTTCTCCTTGAGAAAAAGTCTTTCTAAAGTACTCCTGCCTGTTTTATAACCTATGACTGTCTTTCTCAGGGACCAAGGACTCCCAAGTTTCAAAGGGACCTTTGAAATGTAAACACCAAGGAAAATAATGCCCCCGCCTCCCAGTCTCTGTGGGCTCATAGGAGCATAGCTTCAACTTTGGTGGGTGTCTTACTCCAAGTTGTACAATTAGCTCCTGTCATGAAGACACAAGAAAATTTACTCTTTCTTTGGGGAAGGTCATTTAACAAACCCAAATGGTCTGGATTCCCCCACCACAGCTCTTAAAATCTCTGCCACTCTTTGCTTTGGTGTAGTTCAGGTCTCTGCCCCCTATTGCAACAGCCTTGAATAAAGTCTTCCTTACCTGTTTAACTTTGTACAGTGCAATTTTTGCTTTTCACTAGTAGCATTGGCTTTTCTGTATATTATATCTGAATCTTCAGGATTTTGTAATTTTCCCCATATTCTTTCTACTTGAAACTCATTTTATTTTTCCACTTTCCCTTAGATTCTTCGTGAAGGGTTTTCACTGGAATTCATTTCAACCATGTAAATGATGCTGTATCTGCAGTTGTGGCAGTGTGGAAACCAAATACAACAGATTAAACAATTAATTCAATCACAGAATTAAATAAGGAAGACATTTCCCAATGTTATGGATGTCATATTTAGTTCCATGTTTCATTATGACAGACTATAATAACAATTTATATTTAAACACATAATTTTGAAAACAGTGATTAAAACACATATAATTTTTCTTTGAAAGTTGAAAACCTTCTTATTTAATTCTAGCATCCTTCAAAATTCCTTACATTTCTTTCTTCTTACTATGGAAGCCATGTGATTGATTCTCGGAGAATGAGGTGATATCTGAGAAGAACTGTGAAATATCTCATTTCTTACCACTCTTTCCCATGTCACATTCTATAATCTCTTTTTTTGGCAACTTTAGACACTTTAGGAGGGCTGGATTGAGTCACCATGCAATTAAGAGTCACAGAAATAATATTATATTTTTTAATAATTACTGTGTTCTCATCTATTTTTCAATCTTGATCGACACTATAAAATTATAAGATACTGTTTCCAGAAGTTCTAGTAAACAGATTTGTGATTCTTTTAAATAAACAATTTGCTAAAAAAGAGTCATACATTTTTTTATTTTTTATTTTTGGAAATATACTGGAGGACTGTTTGTGTAATATATCTTAAAGAAAAAAAGTAACAGTTCTTAGAAAAAATAAAGTCATGATTATGGCAAACTTGTAAGTAATATAAATAATCATAAAAGTATGTCTATTTTGTAAAAAAAATTTATGAGGATTTTAGAGAAATGATAGAAATAAATATAAGCTAAAAAGTTATATTTTCTAAAGACCTAAGGGTATTTAATAATGGCCTTAATTCAAAATATGTTTACGTGCCTGGGAAGAGGAAAGTGTGGATGTTGAGACCTGTGACTAAAATCCAATTAATATTTATGTTATAATGAAGAAACTGGAAGGTGCTTTAGGAGCACAAAATTAAAATATATTTTTCATGTCTATTCATTGATATCTATGTATTTTCTTTTGGTAAAATTATCTTTTTAAAGTCTTTTAAAGTATTTAAAGTTTAGTGTGGAGAGTTATGTTTCCTGCTCTGACATAGAAAAAGCTTGGAGGTCATCACTCTTATCGTTTCAACAAGAAAAAAGGGCGCCTGGGTGGCTCAGTGGGTTAAAGCCTCTGCTTTCGGCCCAGGTCATGATCTCAGGGTCCTGGGATCGAGGCCCGCGTCGGGCTCTCTGCTCCGCAGGGAGCCTGCTTCCCCCTCTCTCTCTCTGCCTGCCTCTCTGCCTCCTTGTGATCTCTCTCCCGCTGTGAAAAAAAAAAAAAAAAAAGAAAAAAAAGCTAACAAACTGGAAATCAATGACTTTTCCTTGATCTGTCAGATAATTGATGTCACAGAGCAAACCATCAATTCAATATGTGGAGAGATGGGCAAAACACAGACTCCCAATTGAGATTAGTTTGTTTAAAGCAATAGTACTTGTGAGGCATAAACAGATAAAAATACTTAGATAATAATTTTAATGAATTGCTGGAGGCTGAGTGTGGACTAGATCGAAAGTGAGAAATTCCTGGGCACCTAGTCTTTCTTTTACCTCCAGTAAACCCACCAGTTTCTGGAGGTTGAGATCCAAGAGCCTCATGTTTCCAGCAGGGCGAGTGGTTAGTAGCCATTTTGAAATATGTCCAGAATAGAAATGAAAGTTTTATAAATGCCACTAAAATAGAGAGCTTTTACTTAAACAAGCACCAATGAACATAAGCTTTAGCCCTTACATTAATTGATAAGGTAAATGTACCTGAGAGTGTTGTTTAACTCTAAATGATAACAAGCCCATTCCGAAGAAGAATTTGTTTACAATTTCAGGAAATGGTAGATCAATTCACACAAAAAAGCAGTAAAGTCAGTAAAGTGCTACTGCTTTTAAGTCGGTAGAGTTACTTACTAGGTGCTTCAGAATATATTTAAAAATAGTCAAATATGGTTAGTTCTTTAACTTCTCCAGGCGACCTACTAGCCAAAGTTTGGGCTTGATTCTTGTCTCTTCTGTTAGGCAACTGTAGAGCCACTGACTTTTCCAGTTCTGAATTAATCCATGTCTGACTGAGTTTTGCTTGTATTTTCAAACAATTGTCATACTGTTTAAAAGCAAAACCCCAATGATTTATCTGATACATATTTTCCATTATACTGAATAATCTTCTTTATTGAAATGAGCAAAATTCAGATAGGATATTCTTATCTCTTTTTATTATTGTTGATTTTTAGAGAATAGCTAAATATCCACTGATTGCACAGGTTTGGGAGAGTTCCTAAATATTACTGTAATTACCTCAGTGACTGAAGAAATGAATTAATGCCTTCATTCATTGGGTCATAGAGCATTTATTTCCTCCCACATTCTTCACATATTGTGTTTCTTGAGTCACCTATAACTGCTCTTTCAAGCTCAAACACTGTTTTATCTTCACTTTTTAATTATGGTGTGACCCAGAAGGCAGGGAAACAGGTATGTATTGGACTTTAACAGTGTTTTGTGGCTAATATCACCTTTTTCAAATTATTTATTTAATTTTTGCATAATTAATGCTTTCATATAATAAACATATAAAAATAGTAGAAAGTGAAAAATATCTTTCCCACTTCTGTACCAACCCTGCTATCCCCTCACAAAAGCAGATAAATATCTGAATTAATACAAATTAAAATCTCTGAACATTTTAGAGACTATGCATTCAAGGATTGTCTTGACTAAATGATTATCTTTCTCTTTAGAAAACCTGAGTTTTATACATAAAATATATAATAGCATGATAGTTTATACAATCATGTCATTTTTTTTTAAATCAGTGCTTTCTTTGTTATTTGCCTGTAATGATAATGGGATCTCCTGGTTCTTAGATCCTCAATCTTTGTTTCATTTGTTTAGCTTCAGACCTTAAAGTGATAATTTTTAGGAAAGAAATGATAAGTTTGTTGTATAAATAACTGCAAGTTTTCAAATGATGTTATAAAGACCAAGGAAGCTTGCAACTCGTAGAAATCAGGAAATACATATTGCAGAGATAGTGACTTTAGAGAAGGAAAGAAATATTTGACCACCAAATTACACAGTGTAATACAGATGTGAACTGTTAATATTAAGGTGCAAAATACTTCTGTCTTAAAACAGTCTGTTTTGAAAGGGAAGCAATTGATCATGACTTAGAAGCCAGTTTTCTTGGCTTTTAATAACATGAAAAGAATATTGCAAAATTAAATAATTTGGATCAATGACAATCAATATTATGCAAGCATTGGTTTGTTTTTTTTTGTTGTTCATGGCAGTGTATGATGTGATGTAGTAGGTATGCTCTATGAAATTTACTGTTTAATTAATTGTACTTATTTTTGAGGGTTTTGTCTTTTGTTTCTTTTTTTACTTCAGATCTCGTAGTTGAGATTTCAATTAGTATGTGTCATGGGAGACTTCAAAACCAAAAGTTTGATGACTCAAGACTATTTGATCACACTTATAATGTGAGAATAATCATAACTGTAAGAATAGTAGTATTTGTAAGAACCAACAGCTTTCTTATCCTTTTAGAATCCTTACCAATGGTTTGAATTTAATGCGATAGGATGTCAAAGTTTTGCTCTTCACTGGACTCCTAATAGTCAATTATTTTATGAAATATACAAGTTTTCAGTCTCATTTCTAATTAGAAAATGTATTTACTTTCATTGATATATTATATCTCTCTCAATTTGTAACTGAGACTCTAATTCACTAACATACTGAAAGTATACAGTGTTCTAAGTAAAACAAAACCCTGTGAAATCTCACAGTTTGAGGCAAAGGCTATTGTTTCTTATTTAAATAAAATATTTTATCACTTGAAATTTGCTCCAGAGATCTACTTTAAGTGCATTTTTAGTAACTTTTGATAAATATTAAAATAGCTGGCAAATATTCTCACTTATTTACTGAATATTCATTAAATTAACAGACTAATAAATTCAATAAGTTAATAAATTAACTTGATCACATTTTAAAAACTTATTTTGTTGCTTTAATATACTGCTGTAAAATTAATTTTGCTCCTGAATTTGTTAATTATTTAAATTTATCTTCTTTCATACTATAGTACACAGGAAAATGCTTCTCTTCCTTTTTCTTTTATATATTTTTTATAATCTCTAAAATTCCTTCTATATATGATATAATAGAAATAGACATTTCTTTTGCTATTTCTCTGTACAATTAACTATTCACTAAAGAAGATCAGAATAAAAGGACACGTTTCAAAGTTATAATTTCTATTTAAAAATGGTTTGTAAGACCTTTTGAGAGTATGTTGAAACTATTCTATATGACTTTATTTAAATATCTAAAGGTTGATATATCAATCCTCATATTTCCTTTCAACTCAGTTCTTCACATTTTTCTACATGGTTTTCTTCTCCATTTTTTAGGTGTTTAAATGAAACTACTTTGATTTCAAAACACCCACAGTATTGGCCTTCCTAATATCTGAGTAATAGATTCACTTTTTGAATAGACATATCTTCCTTTTTAGTTTTGATGCTTTGATGTTTTTCCAGATTGTTAACCCCACTACCTTTGTCTCTTTATTTCCTATCTTTTATCTTTCATCCTTCACTAATAACTCCATCTGCTGCTCAGTGAACTTGTTAAGTCATAATCGTATCATGTTTTCTGTTCTTTATCTTTCTTTTTGGAAATTTTTTTAACCTCATGTTATACTATAGTTATTTTCTCAAGTCTAATAGCCATAAACATTTAAATAAAATCCCTATATAATGCTTTTTAGTATTGTCTTTTACCTAACCTGTCATCAGAACACATAAATTATTTTCTAAAAGATGGATGATCAGGTTCTACTTCCACTTCTTCATGAACCTTGAGATTTTTGGCTTTATCCTGCATAAAACTGTTTAATGGAACATATATAATGCTGTTGTTCTAAGTAAATATTGCTGCATAATACAACCACATTTCAGTTGCTTAAAACAGCAACAGTCACCTACTTCACTTGTGCATCTGCACTGTAGGCAGGGCTTACAGGGAAAGGCTCATCTTCATTTCAGGCAACCACAGCTGAGGCAACTCCATAAAGGCTGGAGAGTCTACCTCCAAACAGCTCATTCATGTGGCTCACAAACTGGAGCTGCTTGTTGGGTAGGAGCTCAGCTGGAATTGTGAGTCCTAGGGCCATCCATGACTTCCCTGAATGGCCAGGGTTATCCCAAAATATGGTGGTAGCTGGGTATCAAGGATGGATGCCCCAAGAAAACAGGCAGCTGTACTACTTTTGTTGACATTACCTTACTTTAAGGTAATTTTACCCCAGATACTAGATCAGGAAACAGATCCCTTCTCTCAGTGGGAGAAGTATCAACATCTAATTGTTAACAAGAGGATGGGAGTGGGAGAATATATTGTTGCCATCGTAACGAATAGCACCTGCGACAGATGGTTGAGTGTGGCAACGATTGACCTTGTCTTATTTTCTAATTCAAATCCAATCTTCGAAAATCTGTGTATATTTAATTTTATGCTGATATTTAATATGAATTAAAAACCAGAATACGTGACTTCAAATCATGGCCTATAAGATAATGGAGATTATCAGGTATGATGTCTTTTTACTCCTCCTGCCCATCCTCAAATCTCTTCCTAAGGATTTGTAAATAGTTTTTGTTCATCTACACTCTTGTTTACCTCCTTTATTTTCTTTTCTAAAGACATTTCTTCCCACAGGGGATTGGCCTCATTAGTTAACTCCTTTTTTTTTTTTTTTCCTTCCTGCATCTTCAATCTCTCTTTCTCTTTACTTACACTTACTCTTAACTTAAAAACATGTGCAAATTTCCTAGGTACAAAATTGCAAACAGAATACATTATTTGATCCTGGCTTTTCTAGAACCATCCTATACTTTCTGTACTTGTTCTCTTTCATTCTTAAAAGAGTGCACCACAATCTCTGTCTTAATTTTCTCTTCCATTTGCTCTCTATCGCAATCCACTGCACCTGATGTTGCCTTTCTCACTCTATGGAAATAATTCTAGCTACTATCTGCAAATATCCTGTTGTCAAAGCCAATTGATTTTAGGCTCTTACTTACTGAGGCTTTTCTGTTCCATTTGAACTGCAGAGTTTATTACTTACCTCTTTAAATTCTCTCTTCCATTATGTTCCTTGATACCACACTTGCGTGATTCTTCTCATTTTCTCATCCATTTTTTCATGGTCATTTTTATGTGCCCCCCTCTCTTCTTATATCCTTTAAATTTGTGCTTGCCTCAAGATTATATTGTCATCCATTTCTCTATTCATTGATTTATTTAAAATATTAAGCTATTAAAGCATTCTAGGGCTATGTGATGTACTGTAATTAGAATGGTAAACATGATATTAAACTCTCTCCTGTCAAATGCCAACAGGATTTTATACACCAGGGACCTAAATAACCACTTAAAAATCTAGGGCTGTGTGGTAAGTGCTATTTTGGATGAAGGAAATAATTCTTTATAAACATATGCAGGGACACCTACTGTCATTTTCCATCGTACCTGGTCTCATTAACTCTGTAATGGTGCCAGCTTTCTCCTGCAAACTCCTAGCCTCTTCTTTTACATCTTCCTTTAATTTGAGATTACATAAAAATATTTACTGGAAACATTTTTCTAGCTCTCTCACGGGAAAAGTAAACTCAATATATTCAACATGAAACAACACTGTTAGTTATCCATTGTCTTGCACTCCCCAGCTGTGTAAGTAATTTGTCTTTAGATCCATAACTCCTCCTTGTCCCTCTCCACTCTGAATTACAAAGTCCTTTTGTCTTTACTTCCTAACTAATGCATGATTCTGCTTCTTACTTTCATCTCTATTACCTTCCACAGCCATTTTTCAGGCACTTATCACTCGAGTATCCTTAAACTAACTTAAAACATACTTTTTTTTTGAAGATTTTATTTATTTATTTGAGAGAGAGAGAGAGAGAGAGAGAAAGAGAGAGAACAAACAAGTAGTGAGCAAGGGTGAAGGCTGCAGGAGAAGCAGACTCCCCGCTGAGCAGGGAGCCTGATGTGGGCCTCCATCCCAGGATGGTGGGATCATGACCTGAGCTGAAGGCACACACTTCACTGACTGAGCCACCCAGGCACCCCTAAAACATGCTTTCTTTGTTTGTATATTGACCCAGTGAAATCCATCCTCCAATGTCCTCTGGGCAATTTCTTTATAGGATATTCATATTAAGTCACTATTCCCTTTAAAGGCTTTAATATCTTTCCATCATATGAAGATCAAATCATAAACTCCTTAACCAGATAATCCATGGTATAGCTATTGCTCACTTGTCCATCTATTCTCTAACCTCTCTTTATGTTTAAACACATTTCACTGATTTTATGTTCCTGCAAACAATTTTATTTAACAATCTGGATGTCTTTGCTCATGCATCCTAATCCTATGAGAAAATAGCCTTTCTCTTTCTCTCTTTAGATTCCACACACTGTTTTGCTTTGTTTTACTGTTTAAGCAAAGCTTTGCCTTTTGCCTCAATCCACACATATAAACTTAGTTCAGGATTTTTTCCTCGGAATTCTTCTATAATTCTCAATTAACCTATACAATTTGGCTATATATTTTTGAGCACAGAGAACTATATGGGATTGGAGAGAAGATAGTGTCCCTCTGTGTGTGTATCTAGATGGTTAGATAGATGATGATAAATAGATGATAGATGATAGATAGATGATAGATAATAGATAGATGATAGATAGATAGATAGATAGATAGATATAGATATAGATAATACATAAAAAGAGAAAGAAGCTGTACTTAAATAATATATATCCTATACGATATACGAGAGGCTGAGTATACTAAAAGACAATTTCCAGAACACAGAAGACAATAGAACTCTGACTCACAGCGTTTTGAGGAACCAGCCTAAGGAGTCAACTACAAACTCTGTAACTGAAGAAATCAGTCCAGGAGTCAAACACAAGCTCTACATTAATCATCCCAAAATGGTTAAGACTTGGCTTAATAACTGCAAACTTTCCTGTTTTGCCCATACTTCCAACTTAGGAAAAAAAACAAAACAAAAAAAACAAATATGCTCCACAAACCAGTCACATAGGATGCCCAATTTCTACTTACCCTACCTCCATCTTTCCCATGCCAACACAGTTCAACTGTGGCATGCTTGGAGCCTTTATTTTCATTCACTATGAAGTTTTCCCTCTCTCTTTCTGAATGAGCAGTTGTCCTCAGGTATTGAATAGCTTCCACCTAAGATTTAAGACCAAGACCTCTGTGTAATTCATGTCTTGTTTTGTATCCGTTTGTTTTTAGTGATTCTTTTTCTCATTGTCTATACATCTCTACTTGTGGTACATCTGAATTGCCCTTTTTATCTTTTCTTTAGTGAAAATATTAGTACAGTGATGTTGAACATCTTAATGAATAAGAAACTAGATCACTTTCCTAGTAAATTTTTCCCATCCTTGTCCTCTAGTTGCCTTCCTATATCCATGTTTCCTTCTTCTCCCTTATCTTTTTTTATCTCTTTTCTTCTGAACCAGTATCAATTCATTTCTCTTCTTCCCCTTATCCAAAATCTATTTTTTTGTCAAAATGTTTCTTGTAAAACTCCAAATGCCACTTTCTTCCAAAAATCCATCCGGTCCATGCGTTAGATATGCTGGAAATTATAGAATTTAAATCTTAGACCCAAACTGGTAATATCTATAATTAAAGATATTTCTAAACCCAAGCAAAACTGGAAACTACTCATGGAAGAATCTAGAAATGTTTTAGGTTACCTGACCTATTTCAACTGATATACACTTGGTTGCATGCTAAATCATTAATGATAAAAGGTGATTGTAGTAGCCTGGAAAGGTACAATAAATCTGAGGGTAAAAAGAAGCTTGAAAATAGGGCAAAGTATCCTATAAACCATACACTAATATTTCAAATAGAAATCATTTGGACCATGTCTTTTTCAAAGATGCTCTCACTAGCTCTTACAACCATATATGGTGCACTCTCTTGAAGACATATTGTCCTAATAACTGAAAATCAGGGAAGCCTATATATTTAGGAATAATGAACTCTGTCTCACTCTAAGCACATGTGACAAAATATTTCAAGGAACTCATGTTTCTATCCTATCATCAAAAGGTTAAAGCCACATTTCCACAACATTCACCTAAACAGTCTCATGTTCTCCAATCAATAGTTTTTGTTTGTTTGTTTGTTTTGAAGAGACAAGAGACATCAGAGAAAAAAGTTCTCTTGAACCTGGTGCTGTTAACAAGAAATACAGTAGTGAAACTCCAGGGAATTGATCTTTGAGTCCACATTTGACAACTAAATAAGCAATCCAGAATTCCATAAATTTGAAATTTACTCCAATAAGACTGTTCAAACTGAATATTTTCAGAAATTCTTTTTTAAAGATTCTTATTTATTTATTTATTTATTTATTTATTTATTTATTTATGAGAGAGAGAGAGAGAGCTCAGAGTAGGGGTAGAGGGTGAGGGAGAGAATTTCAAGCAGCCTCCACACTGAGTGCGGAGTCAGATATGGGGCTGAATCTCAGGGCCCTGAGATCATGAATTGAGCCAAAACCAAGAGTCAGATGCTTATCTGTCTGAACAACCCAGGCAACCCTCTGAAATATTTAGAAGCAATTGATCTTTAGAAATAGATAACTGAACTAAGACTTTCTGAATAAGCAGTTGTCCTCAGGTAGTGAATAGCTTCCACCTAAGATTTAAGACCAAGACCTCTGTGTAATTCATGTCTTGTTTTGTATCCGTTTGTTTTTAGTAATTCTTTTTCTCATTGTCTATACATCTCTACTTGTGGTACATCTGAATTGCCCTTTTTATCTTTTCTTTAGTGAAAATATTAGTACAATGATGTTGAACATCTTTTCATGCCTCTTGGCCATCAGTATATCTTCCTGCTAAAATGTCTATTCAGGTCCTCTGCCCATTTTTAACTGGACTGTTTGTATCTTTTAGTGTTGAGTTGTATAAGTTCTTTATATATTTTGGATATTAACCCCTTGTCAGATATATCACTTGCAAATATCTTCTCCCATTTAATAGGATACTAATGTAACATTATGTGTCAAATATACTCAAAAATTAAGTATTAGTTCAGAGTATATCTGTTTTAATGTCATTTATAGATTATCCAAGACAATTGTCACTGCTCTTAATCTCCCTGTTACACATACCATCCATCATTAGGTATCTAAGAATCATAGCCATGCCATTTCTGCTTATGCCTATCTGGACAGATAATCTTAAACAAACCAATCTGTGAACTTGCCTGATGTACATCTCTCTTAGAAAAAGAAACAATTATTTATTAATCAGATCCTAAATTATTCTAAATTTTAATTCAACAAACTTTATAGGGTGATGAGCCAATTGCTTCTTCCTGATGTAGATCCAAATGTGTAACTCAGCTAATGCATGACCTTGATTTGGACATCACATCATAAATAACTTCTTTTTTCCTGAATCTCCATGTGCCCCTATTGCATACTACTTTCTTTGTGCTCAGGCCTAGTCTTGTGTTTGTCAGACTAAAACCTAATGCTCTTTAAGAATAGTAATCTGAGAGTTATATGTATACAAAGACTCTAATTCTACAAATTACACAGGCTGGAAATTCAATTTCAGATATAAGCTCCAAAGGGGATCACATAAATTATTTAGGCACACTTCCTGGTTAATTACTTACTTGTTTATGTGAAAAATCAGAATAATATCCCCAACAGTGAGAAGCATACAAATAGAAACAATACAGAAAACTTATCATTAACCTTCACAGAAGTTATTAAAAATACAGTTTCTGGATTATATAGATGGGATATAGATCAGTTAACTCATTTGCATGAGTAGTGAAAGACAATCACATCATTTTAAGTTTTTTTTTTTTTTTTTTTTTTTTTTTTTTTTTTTAAAATTTTTTTTTTTTTTTTTGACACNNTTTTTTTTAAAGATTTTATTTATTCATTTGACACAGAGAGAGAGATTACAAGTAGGCAGAGAGGCAGGCAGAGAGAGAGGAGAGAGGAGGAAGCAGGCTCCCCGCTGAGCAGAGAGCCCGATGTGGGCCTCGATCCCAGGACCCTGGGATCATGACCTGAGCCGAAGGCAGCGGCCCTAACCCACTGAGCCACCCAGGCGCCCTCATTTTAAGTTTTTTTGTTAACTGGTCCTGATTATAGGAATCAGTAAAACAGACAAAGTAGAATGGACTGTGCATAGCTTTAAGGAAAAAGCTGCTTGGTTTTCTAAGATTGATCCTCATAGGTTTTGAGCTTTGTTCTCTTGGCCTGGGTAGGACAATTAGAGTTCCATGTTCCAAAGCATCTTAACAAGAATATTACTTGTTTTGTTGTTATCATAATTGTTATGATGCTAGTGAGTTGAATTTTTTTAAGAGTCTAAATGCAGTTGCATGTGATGGGACACCAATGGGAAATGGCCAGACTTTACATGATGAAAGACCTCTGGCCCATAACCCCTGTAGCAACTAGTTCAGGAAGCCAAACCACAACTTCTGTAGAAATTACACAAGAATAGTCAGGACTTGATCATTGACTGCAGGCTTCCCTATTTTTTGCCCCACTTCTAACTCAGAATCAACCAGTGAAAACTAAATATGTTTGTTAACTCACTATAAAGCTTTCCCATTCCTCTGCCTCCCTTTGAATCTCTTTAAAACACAGTGATTTGGGCTCACTCCCTTGCTATAACAAGATCTTAATAAATGGCCTCTGCTCTCTTTTAAGTTATTATATATATATATATATATATATATATATATATATGTATATACACACACATATATATGCGTATATATATATATACATCCTCATACATAATGTATATTTCTATTTTATTTATGTATATATGTGACTATATATATACATGTATATAATCAATATTAAAAAATATGTAATCACCAAAGGCTGAAAATAGTCAAAGAATTCCTAAGAAAGAAGAACAGGCAGGAGACATTAAACTTCCTGATTTCAAGCTATTGTAAAAAGCTGTAGTCATCAAAACAATATGGTACTGTTATAAAAACAGACAAGTAGACCAACGGAACAGGACTGACAGCCCAGAAATATACCTAAGCCTCTACAGTCAACTAATACTTGACAAGAGAGCCAAGAATACTCAATGGAGAAAAGACAATCTCTTTCATAAATGGTGCTGGGATAATTAGATATTCATACTTAAAAGAATGAAACTGGACTTCGATCTTTACACCACTCACAAAAATTAACTTCAAATGGATTAAACACTAACTGTAAGACCTGTAACAATAAAACTCCCAGAAGAAAATATAGGAATACAGCTCTTTAATGTGGATCTTGGCCATAAATTTTTGGATATGACACTTAATGCACAAGGTACAAAATAAAAAATAAACAAGTGAGACTACATCAAACTAAAAAACTTCTGCATAGCAAAAGAAACAATCAACAAAGGGAAAAGACAGCCTATGAAATGGGAAAAATATTTGAAAGATATATATATATATATATATGTATATATATATATATATACACATACATACACATATATCAATAAACTTAAAGCAATAGCAAAAATACCCCCAAATAACCCAAATTTTAAAATGGGCAAAACATCTCAATAGACATTTCTCCACAAAAGACATACAAGAGGCCAAAAGGTAAAGCAAAGATGCTCAATGTCACTAGTCATCAGGGAAATGCAAATTAAAACCACACTGAGCTAATATCTCATGCCTGTTAGAATGGCGATCATCAAAAAGAGAAGATAACAAATGCTGGCATGGATGTGGACAAAAGGGAACCCCTATTCATTGTTGGTGGGAATTGGTGCAGCCATTATAGGAAATAGCATAGAGGGGGCACCTGGGCAGCTCAGTCCATTAAGCTTCTGCCTTTGGCTCAGATCATGATTCTGGAGTCTCCAGATTGAGCTACACATCAAGTCCACATAGAGTCCCACAAGGGGCTCCCTGCTCAGCGGGGAGTCTGCCTCTCCCTCTGCCTTTGGTACTTCCTTACCCCACTCATGTTTTTTCTCATGCTCACTCTCTTTCTCAAATAAATGAATAAAATCTTGAAAAAGAAAAGAAAAGAAAAGAAAACAGCATAGAGGATCCTCAAAAAATTAAAAATAGAACTACCATATGATCCAGCAAATCCACTTCTGGGAATATATCCAAAAGAAAATGGAAATGGCACTAACTCAAAAAGATATCTGCACTCCATGTTCATAGCAGCATTATTCGAAAGAGCTAAGACATAGAAACAACTTACGTGCCTGTCAATGGATGAGTGGATAAAGAAGTTTTGGCATAGAACTATAGATAACACTACTATATGGTATATAAGAAAGTTCTTAAGAGAGAATATGCTAAGAGTTCTCATCACAAGGAAAACCATTTTTCCCTTTTTCCCCCCTGTATCTATATGAGAAAATGGATATTAGCAGAATTCATTTTGGTGATCGTTTCACAGTATATGTAAATCAAATTATCATGCTGTATGCCTTAAACTTATACAGTGATAAGCAATCATTTCTCACAAAACTGAAAAAAAAATCTATCTGCATTTGCTTATCTATTTATCTCCCTAAATTCAAAATTTAGTCTCAGGCATTTATTTGGGACATATATATGTTTGAAAGAATAAATCAATAAATGCATAAATGAGTGAATAAATGAATGGCTTTGGTAATGACTCTCTATAGCTTCAGTTTTTCCTATTATTTACTAGAAATTTTGGCACATTGTATTTATTTTTTAAATTTTGTTTTGTTTTGACGAAGATTATGTGCTTGAAATTGTAGTAATTACTATTATGTTTTAAGTGTATTGCATCTCCTACATTTTTTCCCATTATTGATGCCAGTGTGTACCTCTGGGCTTTCATTACTTTCTTGACCATATTTGCTTTTCTTTTAACTATCTCCAACTTACTCACCTTTTTATTGTTAGATTTCTTTCTAAAAAGTAGGTTTAATAAAACAATTCTAAAAAGAAAAATATCAAACCATGTGAACTAAAATAACAAAATACTGGCATCTCAGACTTTTTGAAGGTCATATTTTGGCATGAAACTGCATTCTAGGCAATAAGTGTAGGTGATACATTAATGAATAAGATGAATCCTGTGTGAAAATAATGCTATAATAAAAGTGAACAAACTATAATGAGACCAGAGAGGGAGGTGAACACAGGTGAAGAAAAGAATGTGGGACAGAAATACTTAAGGAAAGATATGTATTTGTAGAATCTTGAACAATAAGTAAAATTAGTAGGTAGAAATTGATGGTGGTATTTTCCTGGGCAAGTCAACAGAATGAAAAAGTATAGGTCAGTGAAAATGAATTCAGATATTTGTCAAGTACAAATGTGATAGGAGCCAGAGATGTTTGAATGCTATCTGTCCTAAAAAATAGAAATCTTTCCTTACTCTCAAATGGCAAAGTCATTCTCTCTCTCTCTCTCTTCTAAAAACATTAATTGCATACTTTAATGTTTTAGATTTTTATAACATCTTTATCTAATTTAGGGAATGGTATGAGATACATATGAAGATTCATTTTTTTCCCTCTAAATATTCGATATTTCAGCACTGTTTGTTGAAAAGATTTTCCTTTTTCTATTAAATACTTTAGCTTCATGGTCAAAACTCAATGGACCTTATATGTGAAAAACCATATTTGAAGCTTCTGAGTTTTTCATTTTTTCCCACTGACCTATATGTCTATTTATATGCCAATACACATGTTTTGATTATTCTAGCTCTGTAGAATATCTTGAAATAAGCTAAGAGAAGTTTTCTAGTCTTGTATATCATTTAAAATGTTTGTGCAATCTTAGGCTCTTTGTATATACATTTTAAGTTGAGCATTTCCATTTTCCTAAGGAGTTTATAAAGATTTCAATTAGACTGGCATTAAATTTACAGAAAAATTTGGGAACAATAAACATGTTAATATTTCTTGTCATTAATTAACATTATATATATATTTATTTCCTTGTTTTTATTCTTTTTTGTTGCTATTTTCTCTCAAGTTTTGTTGTATTCTGTGTAGAAATCTTGCTTGTCTTTAGTAAATCAACCACTAAGTACCTTATAGTTTTTGATACCATTGTAAACAATATTTTTAAATTAAAGTTTTAGTTTCTTAATGCCAGCACATGAAAACAATTTAATTTTATATGATGAATTTGTATTCTGTAATTGCTAAGTTAGCATAGTCATTCTAATAAAAAATGATTAAGGATTTAGGAAACTCTACATGTAATCATATTGAGAGCAAATAAATAACATTTTTATTTCTTCCTTTCTAAACTTTGTGCTCTGTATTAATTTTTCTTGCTTTTTTTCTACCATATAAGACCTCCAATTGCACACTGAATACTAGTATTAGGTTTAGCCATTGTTACCCTTTCTCCAATCATGAAAGAAAATATTCTCATCTCTCACTATTAATTATGATGCTGCTTTTTTGGTAAATGCCTATGTTAATTTGAAACTCCTGGAGTGCAAAAGTCAAGCAGGATTAAATAGGCAAGAGATTTAGTGGGGAAAATATCTGTAAATGGCATATCCCTGAATCTTCATAAGGTGTGCTTTCTACTCTCTAGAGTGCAAGTTTTATACCAATGTTTCTCATACTAGCCATCATTTTTCTGTCCTGCCTGACCAGCATGATGACATCAATGTAATTAATTAATCTAATGTTTTATGAAATGCACAGACAAAAATCTCTTTCAACTGTATTGTAACAAAGTGTTGGAAAATAAACATGGCCAAAGGGTAAAACTCTGAGTATTCTTGGCGCCTGGGTGGCTCAGTGGGTTAATGCCCCTGCTTTCGGCTCAGGTCATGATCTCAGCGTCCTGGGATCGAGGCCCGCATCGGGCTCTCTGCTCAGCAGGGAGCCTGCTTCCTCCTCTCCCTGTCTCTCTGCCTGCCTCTCTGCCTACTTGTAATCTC
>LNAC01000383.1:235210-379552 GCA_002007465.1 Ailurus styani
AAAACTCTGAGTATTCTTATCTTTTCCATATGAGTACGAACTGCTTCCTATATCTTTTCCTGATCGTTATAGAAAATAATGCTTTAGCTAAACCAGTGCCTGTATATCATGCACTTAAAACCTTGCTAATCATATCTAGCAATGATACCATATTCAATACAGAAATTGTAATTGAGGCTACTGCTGGTTGAATTGGCAGTCCTTCTCAGAAATTCCCTAGAATCCTTCCATTACTGCAGGGCCAAACTGGAGAATTAAGCAAAGATATAAGACCATCATGTCTGCATCCTTTATTTTTATAAAGATGGTACTAATCATATTTCCATCCCAGGAGGCATTATTTTTTATTTACTACCTTGGCTAGGACAGGAGGCAATTTCATAGCTTTCCACTTCACCTCTTGTACTGTGTACTCTGTAATTCTTGCACCAAGGACCCAGGGTTGGAATTAATCCAACTTCCAAAGACATTAACCCCAATTATGGTTTCAAAGTGTGTCAAAAGAGTATTGGGTGGATTCATGGACCCAATGAAACCACTGTAAACCAGGACTCCATTTATTCCAGGCTCCTGTAATTCTCCATTCTAACAAAAGGTTAGTGCTTCAGGTCAATGTCAACTCAAAATTTTGTTCAACCATCTTCAAATATCTGCATATATGTTTTCTTCAGTATACAGTGACCTGCATACATGATCATAGATTTCACTAGAGATATATTTAGGGAATCATCATATTCTGTACTTGCTATGAAGTTGCTGATCTTTCTCCTAGGACTAAGCTATTTATTCAGTTAATAAATTCTGGTTTTTAAAAATAGCCTAGGTCCAGGACCAGAGAAGGGAGTTTGTCTGTTTTAGGAATAGCCTTTTGTAGCCCCCTGCTCCTTCATAAATGCCTTCTTTGGAGTGTAGGTATTAAGCAGAATTTATAGTTTGACCCTATAGACACAATGGTCTGTTAACCATTTCCATAATTCTCTGTGTGTCATGGACCTCAGCCCCCAACCTTGACAACCATCATATTGATTACAGGACCCTAACTTATGACATTTAATCACTGTCATCTGACTCATATTACTTTGTGGTTCCATTATTCCCATTATTATTAGTGGGTGAATTTCAGTCCTGACCTGAGTGAACAGTCATCACTGACTATCTTGATGATGATATCCCTCTTAGTAGGATGTTCCTAATGGTCTTGATGATTGGAGTTAACTTTGGGCCCTTCTGAAGGGCATAATTCTCTGGAAGGGAGACTTGTTGGCTCAAATTTTATATATATATATATATATATATATATATATATATATATATATATATATACACACACACACACACACATAGACATATATATATGTATGTATATAAAATGGTATGCCCATTTCTTACTTATTTACCATCTGCTAGGTATTTTCACTTTATTTACAATGGACCCTTACTTTCTCTAGAATTCTAAGAGTTGTGCCAGCAGCACATCCATTTTCCACATCTCCTGTGGTTCATGCCAGAGTGTTGAAGCCCATGTCCAAAGAAAGTGACCATCTGGTTAATAAATCCTAGGTTATCTAGTCTTATGTTCCAGATCACTTAATCATGAACCTTTAAAATCCAGCACAATAAATAAATAAATAAATAAATAAATAAATAAATAAATACATACATACATAAATGAATATCCAGTACTAAGAGTACTTTCCTGGATCCTGACATACATGTTTGCTCTTAAGCTTCTTCAGGGGTGTAAACGTTTTCATATTCATCAAATCAAGAATATCCAAAGCTGCATTACACTGAATTTTACTTCTTGTTTTGACCTGGCAACTAGAAAAGAGGTGACATGTCCTCTTCATGTGAATTCTTTTTACTTTCATGGAGGAAAGGGGAAGGATGGCTTTTCTAGTTTCTGTCTATGCTGGGGAAGTGCTAGGTCTTACTTCAAGATGTTGGACCTCCTGTGAAGTCCTGAGGGTTCATATACGTCAAAGACTTAGAACCCTGAAGAGTATGTACTCAAATGTCTCCATCACATTTCCGGGATCCAGTTTTCTCCAACTAGGAGTCATCAAATAGTATCACAGACTTGCTTTGGCTGAACATTTACATGTCTTTGGAATTCTAAGATCCTGTCAGATCCTTAGTTTGCACTTTAGCTCCATCCTCTTTAGCACTGGGAGAGAAAGTCTTTCTTGTAAGCTATAAAAGAAGTTCTCTAGCTTTTGCACTTAGATTTTAACTGCTTATTAACTGTCCTCAGTTTCACTTTATCCCTCTGCAGACCATTGAACACAGGAACGACCAGCCAACTTCACTGTCACTGTAGGGATGTCTCATGTATCTCAAAACCTGAACATTTATATGAGCAAAGGAATTCCCTTCTACCAGAACATTTCCTCAAGCCCCTGCTGGTGAACTCTTCAGTAAGTGATCTGCACTTTTTCCCCCTACTGATGTCCCACATAGCAGTTAGATCCTCTGTTAGTTAATGAGTAACCAGCCCTGAAACCCTTTCAAAGGTATGGTGTTTTAAACCCCCCTGTATATGTTTAGGTTCTCAGAGAAGAAAATGCTAATATGGGATTAATCGTGCAAGAGATTTTCTGGAGAAAATGCTTGTGAATGATAAAGAAGGATAGTATAGGAGTGAACAGGCAGGAATTCCAGACTGTAATGATGTGAATCTAACACCTATGATAAAAAGGGAAAGAATGATGGAAAGAAAAGAAAGAACATCAAACTGACTTGAGTTCTGAGAAAGTTTTGGCCAGGTCAATGGAGAGTCCTTGTCCACTAGTGGAATGCAGCATTACTCAGGAGAGAACAAGTTCTCATTTCCCTGTCATTAGCTGGAACATCCTAAAGAAATCACCTTCACTACTCTCATTTTGGATTTCATCTCTCTATGCTTAGGTTTGTATACTACCCTTAGGTATAAGCCCAGGGTGATGGTGGAGCTTATTACTTTATTTAATTTCTTTTAAGGATTATGACCTTGTGCTCTCTCTTTTCCAATGCCAGAAAATAATTGCTTCACATACTATTCACTGTTCCTTAATTACTTAACGGTGTCAGAGTGAGTCCAACACACATTCTTCCATCACAAATGAACCAGAATTTTATTTAAAAAATCCCAGCACTATTTTAATGGGTACTTCAACTAGGTAGTGATAAACCCATCTAATCATTAAGGGAAAAATCACATCTATAAAACCTAACTAAATGACTTGCCAAAGAGCAAAGGAGTTTTCTATGGGCTGAATGTTTATGTCCTTCCAAAATTCATATGTTAAAAGTTTAATGTGGTGTTACTTGAAGGTGGGGACCTTGAAAGGTGATTGGGTTATGTGGGTGGAGCCTTCATGAATTGGATTAATGTCCTTATAAAAGAGATTCCAGAGAGTGTCCTCATGCCCTTCTGTAAAGACACAGTAAGAAGATGTTTGCCTATGACCCAGAAAAAGAACCCATGCCAGCCACTGAATCTACCAGCTCCTTGAGGTTGGACTTCCCAAACTCCAGAAATGTGAAAAATAAATGTTTCTTGTTTAGCCACTCAGTCTATGGTATTTCTGTTACACACCCTAGTAGTCTGACAGAGGTAATTTTCATATGTGATTTATGTAACCACTCAGTTGGAACTGCTAAGAAGAGAAATCTCCTCTAATTTATTGTTAGTTACATAGATTATACTTTTAAATATCTTTCCCACATCTCTATGCTTGTCTGTTTTATATAACTCAGGCACTCATGACCTCTTTCTAGCAACTTTACAATGAATTATAACTTGTTCTGACTCTTTGCACATTTATGTCTGCCTCCACAATGTTAAAAAAAGTTAAAATTAAAAACTGATGGTGCCAATCCCTCCCTTCCAACTTTCCATAGTTCTCTGTATCTTTCAGGCTTAAACTCCAAACTGTCACACACAAGTTGGTTTATGACTAGCTCTTGTCCAATTATATCTCATTAAAGAACTTACTACACTACTTGAAAATTTTTACATGTTCTAGGGAACAGCTTGCCTTCATGTCTTTCTACAGGCTTTGTCCTCTGCCAGGAATGCTCTTTTTCCACCCCTAGCCGCAATTCATCACCTGACTAACTCTCACTGACTTTTAATTGTATAAGGCTCAGATATCTCTGAACCTCCTTAAATTATGAAAGTACTCCCACACAATTCTACTTATTCCTGTTATAGTAAGTGCTATTGCACTCATTGCAATAAATGTAATTATTAACCTTCAGACTGCAGAAGTTTTGAAAAAAAATTGATCATCCCTCACATTTCTGTATTTCAGAGCTTATTGGTATCTGAGACACAGTTGCTTGACAATATTGATATAACAAATACATAGATGAAAATAAATTATTAAACTATATATGTAATTATTAAACTATAATTAATAATTAATTGTTAAACTGATTAGTTAATTAATTAATTATAAAGGAGTCATTCAAACTGTTGAGGTTGTCACATCTCTTAAAATCCAAGATCCCTATTAGTATTTTAAAAATAAAGTCCACATTTCATATATTCTGCAATCACTAAACCTTAAGGAAGTTGTGATGATACATCATTATACAATATGATAAATAGAGAGGTGGAGATTCTATCTCAATCTTAACTTCTCCAGATCTGACTTTTATAAGGAATCGGATATTATTGAAGCTTCAAGGAAAACTTTTTGTGGATCATTTTAGTTAGTGAAGAAAATAGAAATATATATTAGAATTTTTTACACTACCTTGCTTCACATCTGTCTAAAATCTATTTGTTGGGTGCCTGGGTGGCTCAGTGGGTTAAAGCCTCTGCTTTCGGCTCAGGTCATGATCTCAGGGTCCTGGGATCGAGGCCCGCATCGGGCTCTCTGCTCAGCAGGGAGCCTGCTTCCTCCTCTCTCTCTGTCTGCCTCTCTGTCTACTTGTGATCTCTCTATCTGTCAAATAAATAAATAAAATCTTAAAAAAATAAATTCTCTTTAAAAAAATAAAATAAAATAAAATCTATTTGTTTACTCTTCTATATAGAAAAGATTTTTTTTAAATATTTTCACAAATATCTTCTCACATTCTATGGGTTGCCTCTTAGTTTTGTTGACAGTTTCCTTTGCTGAACAGAAGCTTTTTATCTTGATGAAGTCGCAAAACTTCATTTTTGCTTTTGTTTCCCTGCCTTTAGAGATGTGTCTTTTTATTTTTTTAAAGATTTTACGTATTTGACAGAGAGGGTGAACCAGAGAGTACAAGCAGGGGGTGGGGGGATGACAGAGGGAGAAGGAGAAGCAGGAGCCCAATGCGGGGCTCAATCCCAGAAACTAGGATCATGACCTGAGCTGAAGACAGATGCGTTTATCACCTGACTGAGCCATGTCAGAGACGTGTTGCAAAAGAAGTTGCTGTGCCAGTGTTGAAGAGGTTACTGCCTATGTTCTCCTCTAGGATTTTGATGGATTCCTGTCTCACATTGAGTCTTTCATCCATTTTGAGTTTATCTTTGTGTATGGTGTAAGGGAATTGTCCCGTTTCATTCTTCTGCATGTGACTGTCCAATTTTCCCACCACCATTTACTGAAAAGACTGTCTCTTTTCCACTGGTTGTTCTTTCCTGTTTTGTCGAAGATTAGTTGACCATAGATTTCAGGGTCCATTTCTGAGGTTTCTATTCTGTTCCATTGATCTATGGGTCTGTTTTGCCAATGCTGTCTTTTTTTTTTTAATTGTGTTATGTTAGTCACCATAGTATACATCATTAGTTTTTGATCCAGTGTTCCAAGATTCATTGTTTATGTACAACACCCAGTTCTCGATGCAATACATCCCCTCCTTAATACCCACCACCAGGCTCACTAATGCCCCAAATACCCTTGCCTCTAAAACCCCCAGTTTGTTTCTCAGAGTTCACAGACTCTCATGGTTCATCTCACCCTCCGATTTACCTCAATTCACTTTTCCTTTCATTCTCCTAGTGTCCTCCATGTCATTCCTTATGTTCCACAAGTAAGTGAAACCATATGTTAATGGACCTTCTCTGCTTGATTTATTTCACTCATCATAATCTCCGTAATATAGCTTGAAGTCAGGCATTGTGATGCTCCCAGCTTTGGTTTTCTTTTTCAACATTCCTCTGGTGATTCAGGGTCTTCTCTGGTTCCACACAAATTTTAGGATTTTTTGTTCCAGGTCTGTGAAAAATGTCAATGGTATTTTGATAGTGATTTCATTGAAAGTGTTGATTTCTCCAGGTAGCATAGACATTTTAACAATGCTTATTTTTCCAATCCATGATCATGGAATGTTTTTCCATCTCTTTGTTTCTTCCTCCATTTCTTTCTCAAGTGTTCTGTAGTTTCTAGAGTGTAGATCCTTTACCTCTTTTGTTAGGTTTATTCCTAGCTATCTTACAGTTTTTGGTGCTATTGTAAATGGAATTGATTTCTTGATTTCATTTTAGATAAAGGGCTGGTATCCAATATCTATAAAGAACTTCTCAAACTCAACACTCAAAAAACAAGTAATCAAGTCAAAAAATGGACAGAAGACATGAATAGACACATATCCAAAGAAGATATACACAATGGCTAAAAGACATGAAAAAAATGGTCAGCATCACTAGCTATCAGGGAAATACCAATCAAAACCACAATGAGATACAACCTTACACCAGTTAGAATGGTGAAAGTTAACAAGATAGAAAACAACTGACAAGAATGTGGAGAAAGGGGAAACTTCTGGCACTGTTGGTGGGATTGCAAGCTGCTACAGCTACTCTGGAAAACAATATGGAGGTTCCTCAAGATGTTACAAATAGAGCTACCCTATGATCTAACAATAGTAGTACTAGGTATTTATCCCAAAGATACCGAT
Organism: Ailurus styani; assembly: GCA_002007465.1. NCBI lineage: Eukaryota > Metazoa > Chordata > Mammalia > Carnivora > Ailuridae > Ailurus > Ailurus styani. Next base: position 242,072 of record LNAC01000383.1, read on the forward strand.
GTAGTAAAAAGAACGGAAACATGCACCTCAATGTTCATAGCAGCAATGTCCACAATAGCCAAACCGTGGAAGGAGCTGAGATGTCCTTCAACAGGTGAATGGATAAAGAAAGTGTGTCTCATATATACAATGGAGTATTACTCAGCCATCAGAAAGGATGAATATCTGCCATTTGCATTGACATGGTTAGAACTAGAAGGAATTATGCTAAGTGAAATAAGTCAAGCAGAGAAAGACAGAGCCCAGGGCCTTGATATCTATCAGTCTGAAAATGGATTCTGCTGATGGCGTATCTATTTCTAGTGAATGGAAAATTGAAGTTGTAAATAAATTTTAGTGGTAAGTGTAAATGTGTATGACAAAATATTAAAATAAAAGCATTTTACAAGGAATCGTATATTAAATTAGATAGAAAAATTTAAGTGGAATAGAGAGGGAGAGTACATTATGATATTAATATTTAATAGTTATTAGCTCTGGGGGGGCACTCAGTGGCTCAGTCGGTTAAATGTCCAACTCTTGTTTTCAGCTCAGGTCATGATCTCAGGGTTGTGAGATCAGGCCCTGTTTTGGGTCCCGCAATGGGTGTGAAACTGTTTAAGATTCTCACTCTAGGGGCGCCTGGGTGGCTCAGTCCTTAAGTGTCTGCCTTTAGCTCAGGTCATAATCCCAGAATCTTGGGATGGAGCCCCACATTGGGCTTCCTGCTCTGCTGGAAGCCTGCTTCTCCCTCTCTCACTCCCCCTGCTTGTGTGTCCTTCTATGGCTGTCTTTCTTTCTATCAAATAAATAAATGAAATCTTAAAAAAAAAAAAAAGATTATCTCTCTCCCTCTCCCTCTGCCCCTTTCCATCCCACCCCACCCCATGCTCAAAAAAAAAAAAAATTATTAGCTTTGGATGATAGGACTAGGAATTTTTTTTCCTTTATAGCTTTTAAGATGGGTTAAATGTTCTCTAATCATTATGTATTATTTTTTAAATCAAAAATAACATCAAAAAATAAAATCTTTTGGCACTCCATACATAATCTTTTTTTTAAAGATTTTATTTATTTATTTGACAGAGAGAGATCACAAGTAGGCAGAGAGACAGGCAGAGGGGCGGGGGAAGCAGTCTCCACGCTGATGCAGGACTTGATCCCAGGACCCGGAGATCATGACCTGAGCCAAAGGCAGAGGCTTAACCCACTGAGCCACCCAGGTGCCCATCCATACATAATCTTTACAAATAACAATTACGATAAATATTTATGAAGTTAAAAATCACAGAAGCAATAATGATATTACTGGAGAGTTTCCTTGGAGTTGAATTATATCCATGGGTCATCTGTTATAAGGGGTTTCTTAAAATGAGAATCACAGATCTCTTCAGTCTTAATGAGTTTAATGAGTGAGTTCTTAAGTTTTAATGAGTGAGTTCTGATGGTAACTAATAAAATTTCTGAAATTATATGCTTTATTATATTATTAATTAATATAATATTTATTATTATTATTATTATTACATTGTTTCCTGGCTTATGAATGATCATAAATGTAATCTTGTTTTTAAAGTGTGGTGACATAGGGCGCCTGAGTGGCTCAGTGGGTTAATGCCTCTGCTTTCGGCTCAGGTCATGATCTCAGGGTCCTGGGATCGAGGCCCGCATCGGGCTCCCTGCTCAGCGGGGAGCCTGCTTCCCCCTCTCTCTCTCTGCCTGCCTCTCTGCCTCCTTGTGATCTCTCTCCCTCTGTGAAATAAATAAATAAAATCTTAAAAAAAAAAAAAAAAATATTAAAGTGTGGTGACATAAATGAAATAAAAAAAAGAATCTAGAGGAGGCACAATAAAAGAGGAAAAGCTTTGGACAAATACGTTCTTTAAATAAATTATATTTGAAAATAATAATAGGGAAAAATTAGTTACTTTAACTCCTAATTACCTAAAATTATCTTTGATTATATCAATTCTTAGATTCAGTATGTTAGATTATTTTCAAGGTAATCATATCATCTTTTTTGCTTCTCTTAACAACATTTTCAAGGACTACTTTAGTGGTCACATTTCTTTCTTTCTTTCTTTCTTTCTTTTTTAAAGATTTTATTTATTTCACACAGAGAGCGAGATCACAAGTAGGCAGAGAGGCAGGCAGAGAGACAGGGAGAGGAGGAAGCAGGCTCCGGGCTGAGCAGAGAGTCCGACGCGGGCCTCAATCCCAGGACCCTGAGATCATGACCTGAGCTGAAGGCAGAGGCTTTAACCCACTAAGCCACCCAGGCGCCCACATTTCTTTCTTGTAATAAAGCAAAAACCAAAACTATCCCATTATTTATTTTTGTGTGTGTGCATAGCCCAGTGCCTGGCATTCCTTGCAGAAGATTTATGTTTCCTGAAAGCATTTTGGCGCTATCCATTTAATGGTTGTGCCAAAAGAACCACTGAGTAGGAACATACTTTAAACTCTGCAGTCAGATGACCTATCTTGAACAAATGGTTCAAGACCAGAAGGAGTAGTTATTCATTCACCCTAACAGAGGTGTCCCACTGATGCTGCTATCAAGACTATTCTAGCGTTGAAACTGAATAGCACTCCAGAACTCCCTCTATTGTGCTACCACTCCAATATTGGCATCACTTAATTTGTATAATCTCCTAATACTTTTATAATAAATTTTATTTTTGCCAACAAAATTCATGTTTATTTTTGCTGATTTTGAACTAAAAATACTAATAAAAAATTATTACTTAGAATGGCTTGCAGACTATGAATGCAGGGAAAATAGTATTTGGAACTTAGTTACCTAGTCGAAAAGGAGAAGGAAGCATTCAAATTCCAGGATGGGACTTACAAAGAGCTGTGATGAAATACCAAAATTAGTTCAGAAATTAGTTCAGAAATTAGCATTTTTGAACACATGGAAACAGGGGATATGTCGTTTGACAAAACAGGTAAAACTAAAATAAAATACATAATTAAGATCATATAAAGTGGCTGCATCTGATGATCTGTCATAGTTTAAAGACAAACTCAAGTGCTTAATTTGTCATCTCAAATTTGTTCTTATAATTTCTAGCATAGGCTATAAATAATTGGGTTAAATTAGTTGGACCACTTGACTCAAGATTAGATAACTGATCGTGAGGCAGATTCTCTTGAGTTTGGAAAGAATGATGAGGAATACAGTCAGATTTTGTCATACTGGAGCCAAGAATTCATGTTGACCATGTTAGGCTGTAATGGTGTTGAGGAGCCAGTCTCAATGAGAAGGTGAGAAAATAAGAGGGAAAAGAATTCTAAGCCCCTGGACAATAGAGGGTGAAAGACCAGGATCCATGAAATCTAACTCCCTAGTCTATGTCTATCATAGGCCAATGGCATCTTTAGAACATTTGTTTTACTTGAATATTACATTTGTATGTTTGTTTTTGGGTGTACAATCTGAAACTCTCAAATATTCTATGATGGTCCTGATTACATCTTATTTATGCAGATTCATATTCAAGTACTGAAAACAAAATTGCAATTTTGATTCTACAGATTGTGAATGTCAGTAGAATTCATAATCTCTCCTGCTCACCCATGTGAATATTAAGGCATTATTTGGAGGAAGACTAAGTCCTTGATCATTGGTACAGTAGTATTTATAGGAATCTGAAAGTTTCTCAAGTCTTAATGCCCAGAGAATGGCTTTCAATGACCTGTCTTTAGAAGCTGTTTCTACATGGATTGCAAGTCTTTGGCTCTCCTTCCCATGTAAATTAATAATAATAAAAATATTAATAATAAACTTTTCTCACATTTATTACAAGAGAGAGAACTAAACTTGGGCCCTAGCATGTACCAAGGGAGCAAGTACAAAATAAAATTCTTAATTATCTATCACCATTTTTCTGGGAAATGGTTCTGGTAATGAAGTCTCAAGGGCACTTGACTGAGAAAGGAAGGATGGTTGTAGTTTGGTAGATATCTGAAATAGATATACTTCATGATACTCTGCATTTAACATAATAGGTCTTATGCTCAATATGGTTCATTTATGGATTTTTTTCTTATTGCTGATGCCACCCAGAACATGACATTTGATTTTGCTAATTACTATTCTTTATCTCATGTAGATCTGTAATTATCAAAGCTGACTGAAAATTAGCATCATCTAGAGAATTTTTTTAACTATTTTATTTTATTTTATTTTATTTAGTAACCTCTATACCCACTCACAACCCTAAGATCAAGTACATGCTATTCCTACTGAGCTAACCAAGCATCCCATGTAGAGATTTTTAAATATGCCATTTTAAATATACCATTTTTAAATATACCATTTCAGGAATTTACTATTTATTTATTTCAATATGACTTCAACCTTACAGAAACTTTGCAAAACCAATTGTAGAATGTTTATCAGTTCAGATTTGTCTGATGTTTCCTCATGAATAAATACAGGTTATTAATTTTTTGGCAGAAATATCACAGAAGTGATCTTAGTTTATTTATTGTTTTCTAATTGCATTTTATCAGGTGTTTTGTAAGTTCTATGTGTCCAATTACTGATTATATAATCTTTGTTAGCCAGACTATGGTAGTGGCTGCCAATTTTTGTACTATAAAATTATCCATTTTTCCTTTATAATTAATAATTATTTTATAGGAGATATGTTGAGATTATGTGAATGGCTCATCTCTCATTAAACTGTGACTCACTCATTTTAGCATTTATTATTTCTTCCTGACTGAATTAACTGTATTGAGCAAAATAAATCTCTTATGCTCAACCTTCTCCTAGTTGGCCAGTGGGAGACCCTTTTGCCTGACTTCCAGATATGTTACATAGATCATTTGTGGGCTGCAAAGTTTAAAATATTTACTTTCTGGTTCTTTATTAAAGTTTGGCTAACTTTGCTATTTAATCAAATACATTTTTCTCAGGTGTTTGAGATGCCACAATGGAAAACTTTATGTTTGGTCTAGTAGGACCCCAAATCCATCTGGTGTTTATGCCAAGTTCCTGATTACATATAGCTAGAACTAGTAGCCTTACCAACCTGGTAGATTACCAGTATTTGATTTATCCCACCCATAAAGAAAAGGCTATTGTGGAAGAAGTCAGTTAGAAATAACATACCACTTCTGAGAGCTTAATTGAATATTAAGTATCTATACATGTAAGTATATGGTCATCTAGATGGGTAGCTGACATATAAAGACACTTAATAAATGCTAGCTATTATTTTCATCCTTAACTTTCCAAAACTTTCTTGTTCTCACTTACTCCTTGGACATTTGTGCTTGCATTTGAACTTTAAAATTAAATAATTCTGAGCAGCCATGATACTCAATAAGCTAACATTACAGTGCTACAGAATTTTTAAAGTTTTTGCGTTTGTCTGTTTTGGTGTCTAGTGGAATGCAGGTGATAGCTTATGTTGAATATTTCCTCCAGTGAAATGATTTACATGGAAATGTTTACATTTTCTATTGAAGAGGAATGAAAGAGATGCTATGAACTAGAGTAGAATTAAATAAATTACATTTAATACATAAAGGTACTATTATTTATAGCAATTTTTAACAAATCAAAAAAGGTATTTTTATGGAGGAAAAGGAAGATGTTTTTACACTTTTCTTTCTGTATTTCATAAAAGACAGAAATCCTAAAACTGAATCATCTGAGCTGGAGCTACACAGTGGTCTAAATTGAGAAGTTTCTATCTCAGCCATTTGTAGTGCACACCATAAATTCTCTATAAGCACATACTTCTTCCACATCACTGCGATCACTCGCTTTTATCTTTGGACTGTCATTTTTAAAACTTGAAGTGAAGGGCCATTTCTTACATTTTAGTCTTCATAAAGTTAGAACTTGGGCATAAGACATTTCAGCTTTGAAGTTCCAAGTGGTCTTAGAGTCAACACACAATAAACCATATAACTAAAAGTACTGTTTTATGAGTTTAAAGGCATTTACTTGCCTTTGACATAAATTATGAATTCTTTTTCCTTGGTACATATATTGTAAAATAAAATATATAGATCTTTTTTGAGCAGACATATAAGTCAAATTATATAAACCTGGATTTGGGGATCAAGAAATTGTGAACTATTAACTCACACCACAATTTTATTGCTCATACTGAATCATTGTATTATCTGAATTAGGATATTAGTGTTGGAATATTGTCCAAAAAGTCATAAAATAATTGCATTTTGAAAAAATTTAATAGTTATTTTTTGAAATGTGAAATTTTAAGAAAAGCAGAGTAATTCTTGATCTTAATATTTTATACCACTGTAATTTTTAATTTACTATTATTTTCACCTAAAAGTAATTATTATAAAACTAATTTCATGATGAATTATATTATACAGAATAATTTTCAAATAAATAAAACAATTATTATTCAAGACATAAAGACCATTATAGTAGTTTGTAACATCATAGTGAAATAAAATACCTGAAACAGAAAACCAAATACCATATATATTTTTCATTTAAAAATTAATTAAACATCTTCTTTGACCATGAACAATTAAAATATTAGACCATCTGAAATCATGTTCATAGTCATAAGATAACTTTGGAAATATTTTGTTATTTTCATTTCTAAGAATAAGATCCTGATGCTCCTGTCTCAGTTTTGCCATCTCCTACTTTAGAGACCCCAGTTAAATCACATAATTTTACCAAATATTGGTAAAAATGTCCTATATCTGGGGCTCAATGTTGGTTCATGTTGATGAAATTAAAAAGTATTGTGAAATGGAGTAAATCCATTTTTGGACCCACTTTTAATACATGTTATGAAGGGTAGAGAGACCTATAAAATACTGGTGAGAACCTAGAGTTTGATCTCATGTGAACCAAAGCTTTCTTTATCATTTAAGCAATGAGAGCATAGGAATATAAAATTAGCAATAATAGCTGTCATATAGCTTCTTAGATTATATGGTCCCTTTCTTCTTAAGTGATCAGAGCATTTAAAAGTCTTTATTTTATTTAATGCAAATTGAGATTCAGTGAGAGAATGTAAAAGATTATGAAGTGTTTAAAAACTCACAGTGAGTAAATTAGTAGTCGAATGACTCCAGAACATCAATCTCTTTCTTCTGAAATTCAACTCAGGGTACATTTTATTTATTTATTTTTTTTTTTTTAAAGATTTTTTTTTATTTATTTACTTCATAGAGGGAGAGAGATCACAAGGAGGCAGAGAGAGAGAGGGGGAAGCAGGCTCCCCGCTGAGCAGGGAGCCCGATGCGGGCCTCGATCCCAGGACCCTGAGATCATGACCTGAGCCGAAAGCAGAGGCTTTAACCCACTGAGCCACCCAGGCGCCCAACTCAGGGTACATTTTAAATAAAATATCTGGATTCTTGGCATGATGAAAGGTCCTTGGAAAACATCTTTAAGAGTCCTGCATGTACTTCGACCATTATTTTAATAGGGTTCATTACACCTTCAACTGGAGGCACGGGTATCATTTTGTTTATTCAGATCATATGTGCGAATTAAATAGTCGTGCATGCATAATACTGTTCACTTAATCAGTATATTATTGGCTTATTTTTATTTTCTTTTGAAAAATACAGTGGAAAACTAGTGATAAACTGAGTTTATACTGGTACATAAAAACAATAGAACCTAGAACATTTTTTGACTAAATAGTTCATTTTTAGTTAAAACATCATATAGAACTTATTTTTACATAAAATTTACATAAACTTTTACATAACTGTTGTTGACTAATTATTTAATACTATGAAGCAATATATTCTGTAAACCACTGTGAATGAAAACTTTTAGGAAACAAAGACAACACCACCATCATTCAGGCCAAAGGGCAATGTCATTAATATCTTAGTAACAGCATCTTTCAGTAATGATTGCCATATTGAGATGCAATTATCATAAGATTCCTATGTTTTCTCAGGAATATATCTCTCACATGGCAAGTTTTATCATTGTACTCTTCATCCTTCTAAGATACAAGTTTTGAATTAGTATCATAACTAGAAATTGTCAAGGGTGTATGAGGGCTCAGTCAGTTAAGTGTCTGCCTTGAGCTCAGGTCATGATCTTAGGACCTGGGATTTAGCTCCCCTTTAGGCTTCCTGCTCAGCAGAGGTTCTGCTTCTCCCTTCCCTTTGTCTCTCCTCCCCAAGTGTGTTCTCTCCCTTCTCTCTCAAATAAATAAATAAGTAAACTTAAAAAAACATAACTAGGACTTTTCCTCTAAAATGAGGTCTTCTAATAGTTTTCTTGAAATATTTTCTTGTAAACACACACACATTGATAAATTTTTGTCATTAACAGTGTTTGTCAAGCATATTGAGATTTCATACCAGCATTAAACTGATATACACTTCTATTCCCCATTTATTTTTTAAACTTCTTTGAGTATAAATATTACCTCTCAATTGATTTTTGACATTTTATTCAGTCAGAGTCCCTCTACTACATTTCAGTTGGGAACAAAATATTTCAATTTGCACATAACAAAAATCTGAAATGAAGAATTTAAGTCATTTATCACAAAAATGTTACCTGCTTTTAGTTCACTGATCTCATCCCTTCCTTGGTGGTACAATTTTTTTTTTTTAAGATTTTTTATTTATTTGTTTGACAGAGAGAGAGATCACAAATAGGCAGAGAGGCAGAGAGAGAGAGAGAGGAGGAAGCAGGCTCCCTGCTGAGCAGAGAGCCCCATGCGGGGCTCAATCCCAGGACCCTGAGATCATGACCTGAGCTGAAGGCAGAGGCTTTAACCCATTGAGCCACCCAGGCGTTCCTTGGTGGTACAAATCTTAATTGGTTGTTCCAAACAAGTGAAAGGGATACATAAACTTTGACCTACATGGTACTTTTACTAGAACATGTTTTCCTTAGGAAAAAAGAATTATTGTTTTTATACTAAAAGGTAAACAGAAATAGATGTTTTAAATGATTTTTTTTCCTAGAGAAGCATATTAAATATTGCAGAATACATTATATGTTGAAGTGCTATATATATATGTTTCCTTGTAAATGCTATCTAAATAGGTTAATCAGTTAAGATTATTCAAAGCCAGGTAAACAATCAGTATAATTTAGAAGAGGCTTATTTTACTGTAATGTGTAGTTACCTCTAACTTCCAGTAAATAAAATAAGTGAAACAATACATTAAAAAGCCTACTGATATTGGAATTGAAAGCTTTGACCATTCAAACTTTGAATAAAGTAGTAGAACTAGTTCTGATTATGACATAGCATTATTTATTTGCTGAAATTTGCTCTGGATAAAGCATTTGAAATACTTAAATGTATTTGAATACTTAGGATAGCCACCTTTAGTTATTTAAAAAATGAAAAAGCTGCTTAAAACATTATCTGTTTCTTCTCTTCACTCTTACTGAATCATCCCCGACTCTCCAACAATCGTTTAAACTTCAGATCTCATATTTTTCTCCCTCTTTAAACTCACCCTTTTCCCACAGATATTTGACTTGTTATTTAAGAACCACAAACATTCCAAAATTGCCTATTGTGTTTGTTCTAATTGGCCCCATTGCTAAAGTATTCTTCCCTGCTGTTTCTGTCCGTCTTTGCATGGATGGCTCTTGTCACTCTGGTTTCCACTTGTTTATTGAAATATTTTCCTGTCCATGTCTGCAAAATACCTCCCCAGTCACTGCCATCATCACCATTATCTTGAGTATTTCTACTTAGTTCAGACATTGTGTTGGTTAATTTTTCTTAACCTTGTGCACTACAAAGATTCGTGAGTGTGAAGGCATCATTTGGCAGGCTGAATATTATTCTCTAGCACGTGCAACACAATTTAGCACATAGTAGGATGCTCAATCAAAGTTGAAAGAATAAACGAAAGTTGAAAAAATGAATGAGTAAATGGAAATGTTTTGCCTATCATATTGCAGATATAAAAATGTAATGATCACTGTTAAAGAGAAAATTGAAGAAAAGACATGTTAGAGGAAATATAAAGTGGTACAAACAGTTTGAAGGGAAATTTTTCAACACCTACCCCAATAAAAATATAGATATTTTTGTGTCTTGTAGTGCAACTATGGAAAATGATTTTTAAATGTATTATTACTAATTTTACTAATAGTTATATTGCTAGCTAAAACATATGAAAATAATATAGACATTAACGAAAAGTCATTCATTTATTTTTTTTTAGCATTTCTTTGGTCAGGACATCAATCTGGCATTTGGATTATATCAGAGAAAGAAACGGTATCTTTCTTATGACACATTAAGACAGAAGAAACAAAATAAACATTACGTATAATAAATCAACTGTATTATAAATTGTTGTTATTTAAAAGACAATGAGAGTTGAGTAAATACATCTGCAATCCCAAGAGAACAGATAGATGTATTCATGTAGAAAGATCTTAAAAACTTAGTTCAGAGAAAAGGGATTGATCCAGATGGTTACATGAACATCTCAGGCAGAAGCAACAGCCAGTGTAAAATCCTGAAACAAAGTATGCCTGATGAATTCATAAAATTCTAAAAGAAATCTGAGGCTACATACACTATTCCATTGATCTGAGTTACATGATGGGACTTACAGAGAATATATATGAATATATATATATATGTATATATATATGTATATACATATATATACACATATACATATATATGAATGATTAGAATGAAAACAAAGGGAAGTTACCCCAAAATTCTGAAAAACAAATATTCTGTCCAAAATTTCAGATTTTTGTAATATTTTATAGGAAAACTTTGTGACTAGAGAACCACTATTAGATATATTCTGGTACCATATTCAAACTGTAAAATGTTAAAGAAAGTATTTAAATGGGGGTGCATGGATGGCTCAGTCAGTTAAGTGTCCAAATTTTGGCTTTGGCTCAGGTCATGATCTCAGGGTCGTAAGATCGACCCCCACATCGAGCCCCCCTGCTCATGCTCTATCTCTCTCTCTCAAAAAAAATTAAAAAAAAAATAAAGTACTCAAATGAATATATGATACAATGAAAGTATAACTAAAAAGGAAAGTTCATCAAAGAAGGTTATGTTTAAGCAAAAAGGATATGTCTCAAGAGTTCTATGAATAGTCAAGTATAACAAGAGTGTGAATGCAATGTAAAATTTTTCTTGAATTGATATGCAAGGATATGAAGACTAAAATTCTCCAAATATCCTTTATAAGTAAACAACTCAAATTCCTGCTTTGCATATAGTGAAAAACAAATAGAAAAGAAGAACTGAATTTTGAGAAAAAAATGTCTACTCCCTGAAATGTTCCTAAATAGATTCCAGATATTCCTCATCCCTTTCCTCATTCCTCTCTGAGAGATGTTAAGTGATTGGTGAATTTGGGAAGGAGAGGAAGAGATCAGGTCCATATTTCTACTTTTATTGGTAAGTAATAAACAAGCTTCTGTCAGTAATAAATAAACCTATATTTTAATAAAATACATAAGGTAAAATAAAATTTGGCCTTCATCTTCCTCTGTTTCATTTCTTAAATTCTTCAAAACCAAAGTAAAAAAAAAAAAAAGATTACCATTTATTGGCAACTTTCTCAGTGACTATTACTTGTGTTTATTTGAAATATTGAGATATAAAATCAAGAATGGAATTTGGGGAGCCAAATATGCATAAAGAGAAGAAATGTTAGTGGAGTCAGAATTCACAACTTGGGCCTTGGATTTATATACCTGTAGCTTGCTATCTACTTTGTATTTTATGAGTCTACAGCCCAGAGGAGTTTTTCGGTTCTACAGTTGTTTTTTTTTAGACCTGTGGCCTGGGTATGAGTCTTTATATTTGTAGTAACTGCAGCTTTTGGTGGCTGCTTATGAAAGAGGATGGAAGCTTCAGGGACATACTGTGGGCCTTGCCCAGCTCTGCTTTAGAAAAGAGGAGTTACACTGACAAAGCAAATGAGTAGCTTTAGAAAGAGAAAAGGTGCCTAATGTAAGCAAAGAGAGGCCAATTTAAGTAATAGCCCTCAGGTTCAGTTTTTCTAAGCCTAACAATTGAGTGGCTCCTTGTTCCTAGCAAGCAGACCCCACATGGGACATTTATAGGGTATGGGCCTGCCCAGATGCAGGCAGGGTTAGGGTGTTGGGTACACTTTTCCTCAGTACAATGATCTCAAAAAAAAATTTAACTGTGTAGAATATAAAGTCTTGGTCATTTTTAGGCCTTGATAGGCAAAAGAGTATTTTAAGGCTAAGGTATTGATTTCAAAGTGCAGCATGAAATACTGTTACCTAGAGCCAAAGACAACAGCCAAGAGGTAAGAGTTGGTATTCAAGAACCAGAAAAATATTGAGAGACAATATCTTGTAACTAAAAGCGGAGAATTCATAGTAACATCCATAGTAACTGGGGAAATGCCCTTTAAATTTTATGACGGTTTTATTAAATGAATATATAATATGTGGAGACATTAGAAAGGTATTGCATTTCTCTATGCCTTTCAAGATTATACAGCTATTATAAGTGGGAATAAAATTATTGCCTTTGACTAGAAAGAAACATACCCAGAAATGTGTGGAATTAGGACCCCATAGAAAGGTAGGTGAGATGCACTGAAATGAAGTCAGCAAAATGGGCGGGCTGTGTTTTAGGCAGATTCAATAAGGAGCTTCTTGGGAGCATATCTCCTTTGTAAGGTTATTCAGCTCAGGATGGTTAAAGTGAATAGTTCGTTAAAGAGATCTAACTAGTAAAAAAAAAAAAGAGAGAGATAACAAGTTAAAAATCATCGAGAATATATTAGACATGTAAATGTATTGTCTGTCCCCCCCAAAAAACAATGAAAAACAAAAGAAGGCTGTATTCAATTACAGCAAACTATATCAGTCCTATATCCTGACAGAAGGAAATAATTGGACTTATACAACAGGATGAACCTAATTTAGCTGAGTTTTTCAAAAAGACACTAGGTGTAATAGAAATAAAATCTATCCCACAAAGTTTGTCCCATTAGTTTAGAAAATGACATATGAGAAAGTAATACTAAAACATTACAAACTGGAGGAAACACAGTTTTGAGATGTACATGGCAGTGATATGGGTAGTAAGTTTTTATTCTAAGGAAGCTGTGAAAGTGAATTTAACTAGAAAGTTTCTTGGGAGAAATCCTTCAGTTGATCAAAGCTAAGTATTAGGGTGAAATCTCTATTGGAGATGGGTTTCAAAGGTCTAAATAGTTGCACAGCAAGTGGCAGAGGAAAGATCCACTGTGCCTCAGGATTAAAGGGGAAAAAAAAAAGCTTACTCAAAAGAGTGTGGAGGCTAAGATGCTAGACTGGTACCATCCTCAGTGCAATACATATAAAGTTCCATAAACATGGGACTCAGAAAAAATGGAAATTGAGATGTTCTGAATATATTGGATATAAAATAAAGACACATTGAATTATTTCTGTTAATTGAGGCTTCATCAACATGACAAATTTCTAAGGTTTGCAAAAAAAGGTCAGGTGTGATTCATCCACATAAATGGAATCACCCCACAGATACTGCACATGACTACTACAAAGTTAGCATGATGTTGAGAGATTTATCCAAATAAGTTTAAATTTAGAGGTTTTATATTGCAACACTTCTATTCATTGATTATCACGCTCATGATCCTGACAAAATTTATCCTCTCTTTACCACTAAATTTCTACTGGGGTCTATTGCAATATTTTAACAGTTTTGGGAACATTATTTCACCTGGGATAACTACAATAGGGCTTGATGATTGGGTGGTAGGTTACTTTTTCTAATTCTAAGAGTATTAGGAGAGGATAAACATGATCTTTCCTTTTCTTACTTCTGACCTCTATTAAATGAGACACTTGACACTTGACCAATTCAACTGCTATACGATTAAGAATTCACAATATTCTCTTCTGTTACCTCCATATTGACATGAAAATGAAAGTGGGGAGGATGATTTCTTAAATTTTGATATATAACGTAAGAATTTTAGAATTTGAGCCTTATCTCAAAAGGGGAAGATAATTTAATTTGGACTTTAATTTCTTTTAAGATGTGGTACAGCATAATTCCTTTTGAGAGGCAATGTTTCTTGTTGAGGAAAAACCAAACTCTTGATCCATTGTCTGGATTCAAATGCAAGATCCACCACTATTAGCTAGTCAGTCTTGGATAAGATATTTAGCTGTTCTGCAATCTTGAGATATCAGTAGGACCAAATTTAAAGAACTTTTGTGAGAATTAAATGAGATGTCATTTACAAACTACTTTGAACAGCGTCTTGCACATGTTAAATACTTTACATGCTCTTATATCTACCACTCTTGCATATGAAATTCTGAGTGAATTTAATGTTTATCTTTTTCCTGGTTTTGATAATAAAAAGGTTGTCCATTTGTGTTGCTGTTCAATCAGGATCATTTTTAAATTTTCAGTCAGTATATATTTGAATATAGTTAGGTAAAATTTTGAAAGTGTGTAAGATGCATTAACAAATACAGAATAAGGACAATTTAATAACCTTTTCAACTCAGTTTTTACAAAGAAGGTACTGTTTGGTATATACAATTAAAATTATTTGGTTATTGACATAGTTCAAAGTCCAAAGTTGTCTTGAGAATCCAAAGACAGATATCTAAAGAAATCTTTATTTCTCTGAAATTAAAAAAAAAAACTATAGTTACAGTTCTTTTATTTTCAGCAATTTTCTCTAACAATTTACTTGCTAACATCACTAATCCCAATCTGTTCATATTTTTTCTTTAAACAACTCAGACTTTACCCTTTTTTTCCTAAAGAATACTTTTTTCTCACGCACAATGCAACAGTCACTATCATAAACTCATTTAATATCTTTACCATCATCATAACCTAATTGTGGCATTTATCTTCATGATATGCATAAAGAATTCCTTTGTATGCCAGAATTTTAAGTCAAGTGTATGCTTTCATAATTAAAGGACTATAATACATAAGCATAGAACACTAAAACCAAAACTCTGTGCAGGATGAGTTTTTATGTGTTTACAATCAGTTGAATCTGGAAAATGAACACTTCGAATTACTAATTTTAAATTATGTGTCTTCCTTATTATGTGTAATTTAGAATCATCCTTACTAACGAAAACTAAATGGTAATTAATCATATGAATGTTTGTTGAGTAAGGACTAAAGAAAATATAATAGCTACAGGTTTCTTCAATTTTTGAAAGTATCTGTTTACTTAATTATAATTTGTGTTTTATTTTGGTAGGCACAAAGACTTGAGAGTCTCTGCTTAAAAGAAAAAAAAAGGCAACAGAAGTTTTCTGTTTCCAAAATTATTTGAGAATCACTTGAGGGGATTTATCTTACAATTTTGGGTTAAGATTTATATCTATTATCTCTACTGATAATTACCTGAAATATTTTATTTTCATTAATATTGAAAACATTGGGGGTTTTGCATATCCTTTAGCAAAGTTCACCTTTAGAAAGTATTAAACTGGATTTTACATTTTTGCTCAGTTTTCTTAATTCACAGATTCATATTATAACATATTTAAGTGTATTTGATATTTGAGTTTAATAAGATAATCTATAAATTGAAGAATTAATAAAATGTTAAGACTGAGTTGAGGTCAATGGTCTTGTTCTATTAAAGAACTATTTAGGGTGTGGGCAAAATTACAAGCATAATTAAACTAGCCTTTGACTGATGAAACTAGAACTCGAGTGTTAAAAGCAGCCATCTATAGACAGAACAAAAAAAGAATGGGAAAGGAAGGAGAGACACTTCTATAAACTAGATGTCTAGTGCGAGTCACAGGGATGCCCACAAGTATGAGCATTGAGGCTACTGGCGGGGTCATTGCTGATCCATCTGTGGGAATGTGCTTTCTAATCCAGAAAGGTCTGACATATACTAGTTGAATATATGCAAATGTAGTTTTCTCTCAGTACTCTAGAGATTGTTCCAGGAGACTGTTTGAGTCAGCAAGAATGAGGCTCCTTAAATTTGTGTCTTGGTATATAAGTTTCTCGTTTTCAACAAAAATAAGATTCATAAGATATTCAACTCTTATGGGTTCATAATTCTTGTCCTGGACTCTACAACCTCTTCACATCTGATTGTGTATTAACTGTATATTCTAAACAAAAAGGATGTGAACCCCTTATTTCTGATTTATCTTTCATGTATAAACAGAAATACATTTCACAAATTTTAAGTCTCATTTTTCTCTATATATAAGTAGATGAGGACTCACTGTGTGAAATATCCAAATGCAAACATATAAATTGTGTACTTTTCTTTTTCTTTAAGATTTTATTTATTTATTTGACACAGAGAGAGAGAGAGAGAGAGATCACAAGTAAGCTGAGAGGCAGACAGAGAGAGAGGAGGAAGCAGGCTCCCCGCTGAGCAGAGAGCCCGAATCGGGCCTCGATCCCAGGACCCCAAGATCATGACCTGAGCCAAAGGCAGAGGCTTTAACCCACTGAGCCACCCAGGCACCCAAATTGTGTACTTTTCTATAGGCTATATTTATGTACCAATACTGTGGTCAACATGAAATTTCACTTTATGAAAATAAGAGGGTCTTATAATTCTTTTAAAAGTAGATTACACAAAAATAATTTAAATAAATGTTATTAAATAATTTGGGCTCTTTTGTAATGTAAGAGATTGAAGACGAGAGTTTTTTTACTCTCCAAGTGATCTTTCTGATATTGTGCTTTTCATATAGTCCTTGTCTTTTAAGATCATGACATTTAGGGATGCTTGGGTGGCTCAGTTGGTTAAGTGGCTGCATTTGGCTCAGGTCATGATCCCACGGTCCTGGGACAGAGTCCTACATCAGGCTCCCTGCTCAGCAGGGAGCGTTCTTCTCACTCTGCCTACTGCTCCGCTGCTTGTGCTATTTCTCTCTCTCTCTCTCCCTGACAAATAAATAAACAAAATCGTTTTAAAAAAATCATGACATTTATTAAAATAATATCCTTCAGTATTAACAGTGGTTTTCCTAAGTCTGCAGATAATTGACACCATAGTCCATAAAGATTCAAAAAATAAAATGAAACAAAAAACAAAACAAAAATACATATCATTATTGAACAAAGAAAAGCTACTTTTGGTAATATTAAATTTTTATTTCCTCATATTAAATGTATTATCTGTTTTCAAACTAAAAGAAAAGAATAACATCAATACAAAATGAACAATATGCATGTCATTAGGGTAAAAAATATGGTCATCTGGGAGATGAATGATTGTGTTATTATAAGCTGTATGCTTAAACAGGTATGATCTTAAATATTTACACAGAGTACAATCTTTAATACATTGATGTATCATGCTATCTGCTCTTAAATTTTAGGTTAAATTAACAGGATGGAAAAATGCTAACAGGGCGCCTGGGTGGCTCAGTGGGTTAAAGCCTCTGCTTTCGGCTCAGGTCATGATCTCAGGGTCCTGGGATCGAGGCCCATATCGGGCTCTCTGCTCGGCAGGGAGCCTGCTTCCTCCTCTCTCTCTGCCTACTTGTGATCTCTCTCTCTCTCTCTGTGTCAAATAAAGAAATAAAATCTTAAAGAAAAATGCTAACAAAGTAACTTTTTTCCCAATATAATTGATATTTTCAAAGAATCAGCTTCTCATTACACTGATTTTCTCTATTGTTTTCATATTTGCAATTTATGAATTTTTATTTTTTATTTTCTCAAATTTTTATTATTTCTTTTATTTTGTTTACCTTAGTCTTGCTCTCTTTCTCTAGTTTCCTAAAGTAAGAGATTAGATTATTTATTTTAAACATTGCTGTCATTAATTTCACTTCTCCATTTGCATGAATCACCCTAAAATAATTGTTACTATTTTTATTTTAATAATTTTCTTTTAAATCAATAAAAATAAGAAATAAAATATTTTATTTTCATTTATTTCTCCTCTGATAATTTTCCTTTTCATATGTACATCCAAGTTTCTGACTTACAATATTATTTTTTCTGCCTGAAGAATTTTAAATGTTACTTGCAGGGAAAGACTGAATTTTGTCAATTTTTGTTTGTCTAAGAACATCAATTTCTCCTTCACTTTTTGATGCACAATTTCAGTGGATATAAAATCATAGGTTGATGGTTTTGCCCTTTCAATATGTTCCCTTATTTGCATTATTTCTGATGAGAAGTCAGCTGTAACTCTTGTGCTTATTCCTTGATATCTAAGGTGACTGCCTCCTCTCTGGTTTCTTTCAAAATTTCTTCACTGTCTTTGATTTTCTACAGCTTCATTATGATTTATCTGGGTGGTTTTTTGTTTTGTTTTGTTTTGTTTTTTCCTCTGTTTTATTGTACTGTGACATTTATCTTGTCTAGCCTTCCCTGAATTTCCTAAATCTATGGTTTGGTGTTTTGTCACTAATTTGGAAGATTTGGATCATTAATTTTAAAATATTACTTTTATTTTTAATACTTCTATTGATATACAATTTATGTAGTATAAAATTCATTCATTTAAAGTGTTCAACTCAATAGTTTTTAGTCTCTATACAGGTATGTTCTACCATCACAAAGTTAATTTTAGACTATTTCTGTCATTTCATAAAGAAGCCCTATGCTCTTTAGACATTGCCTGCTAGCTTCCATCCTCTCCCCCTGCCCTAGGTAATACGAACTTTCTTTCTGTCCCTATTTCAGACTTTTCTTTTCTTTTAATATTTATTTATTTATTTATTTATTTATTTATTTATTTATTTATTTATTTATTTATTTATTTTATTATTAACATATGTATTATTTGCCCAAGGGGTACAGGTCTGTGAATCATCAGGCTTACACATTTCACAGCACTCACCTAGCACAAACCCTCCCCAATGTCCATAACCCATCCACCCTATCCCTATCCTCCCACCCCCCAGTAACCCTCAGTTTGTTTTTTGAGATTAGGAGTCTCTTATGGTTTGTCTCCCTCCGGATCCCATTCTCTTTTCTGACATTCATATCATTGGCATTATATCGTATGTGTTCTTTTGTAACTGGCTTCTTTCTCTTACCATAATATTTTCAGTGTTTGTGGTCATTACTACTAAAAGTATTTATTCTTCACCTATCTCCCTTTTCTGCCTTCTTTTATTCCAATTATACATATATTAAACTTTTATGCACTTTTCTCACTCTTCATGGATGTTTTATTCCTTTTGTTTTTTTTTTTTCCATGCTTTCATTTTCCTCTTTGAATTTCAGTTTAGGAATTTTCTATTGACATATCTTCAGCCTCCTTGATTCTTTCCTCAGCTGTGTCAAATCTACCAGTAAGCTCATCAAAAAATTCTTAATTTCTAGTAAAGTGAGTTTTTACGATTATTATTTTTAGCATTACCTTCTGATTCTTCCTCAGAATTGCCGTCTCCCTGCTTATATTACTCATCTGTTCTTACATGTTCCCTCCCTTCTCCACTGGGGCATTTAAGATATTAACCATGGTTATTTTAAATTCTCAGGCTTACAACTCAACATTTTTCTCCTATCTAAGTGTGGTTGTGATGACTATTTTTCCTCTTCACAGTGGTTTTCCTTGCCTTTTAGCATGCATTGATTTGTTGGTTAAAAGCCAGGGATATTTTATTGGATAAATAGGAAATGAGATAATGGGCCCTTAGTGTGGGGTTTTATGTTAACCTGGCTGGAAGTTGAACTGTGTTTAAAGATTTCTATAGCCATAGGTATCAGAGGTTTCAAAGTCCTTCACTGTCTTTGTTTTTGTCTCCCCTCTTGACTTTGGACTTCTTTACTCCTCCACAAAGAGTGTACCTTGCAGCTCTTTCAGCTGTGATCTTGAAAAACTGTAATCTTGGGGCACCTGGTTGGCTCAGTTGGTTAAGTGACTGCCTTCATCTCAGGTCGTGATCCCATGGTCCTGGGATTGAGCCCTGCATCAGGCTCCCTGCTCTGTGGGAAGCCTGCTTCTCCCTCTCCCACTCTCCCTGCTTGCTTGTGTTCCCTCTCTTGTTGTCTATCTCTGTCAAACAAATAAATAAAATCGTAAAAAAAAAAAAAAAAAGCTGTAATCTTAAGAACTCGTCACACATAAGAATTTTATCCAAACCTCTGAACTAACAGATGACCAAAATCTAACCTGGCTTCTCACCGACATGAAGTTGCGTCCCTAAGATGGCTTCAGCTCTCCCATCTAAAATGCTGCCTGCATGGGCACCTGGGTGACTCAGTGGGTTAAAGCCTCTGCTTTTGGCTCAGGTCATGATCTCAGGGTCCTGGGATAAGAGCCCTGCATCAGGCTCCCTGCTCAGCAGGGAGCCTGCTTCCTCCTCTCTCTCTGCCTGCCTCTCTGCCTACCTGTGATCTAATCTCTCTTTCTGTGTCAAATAAATAAATAAAATCTTAAAAAAAAAATGCTGCCTGCAAAAGGTCAAACTGATGAGAATTTGCTGTTTATTCTAGCCAACATCTTTTAGGTCCCTCACCTCCTATTTTATTGCATTTACTAAAAATGGCTAACAATTGTGAATATGTATTTTTTAAAATTCAGAAGTATCTTTCCTTAGGAACGGAAAGCCATTCTTTTGAAATGTGGTCACCAGGAAGTATGGGCCTCTTTTTCCTAGTCTCTGTAGAAGGATAGGGTCCTAACTTGGATAAGTGTCAGTTAACAAATACAACTGGCCTAATCACATTTATATTTACCAATTCATAATTTTCACTTTTCTGACTCTTTGGGGCCTTTACTTTTTCCCTTCCCACATTCTCCCTTAAAGACACCAAGCCACCTCTGCACAAATTGGAATTGTCCTCAGATTTTTCCCCTACTCTCAGGAGTTACTGAATAAAATCTGTGTTCACCACTTTAACTAATGTGTGGCTGTGTTTATCCTTAACGATTCACTGTTATTACACTGAAGCCCTGTTTGTGATAAAGTATGGGGAAGGGGCATTCTATAATCCTCTAGCTGAATATGTCTTCAGTGGGGCTATGTTTAGTGGGCAAGTTTTTCTCCAGTGGTATAACTTTTTCCTTCCCTGCTCCTCACTCTCTTCCCAACCTTCAGTGTTCCCATTTTCCTTAAATCTCTGACCCCTGTTGACTATGTTTTCTTTTCCTTTTCTTTTTTTTTTCTCTTTTCCTTAGGAAGAACTGGAATAGTAGAAAGTATTGGAGTGGAAGGAAATCCCTTCTTCTGGCTTGGATGAGGATTAACCATCTTTTCTCTGGTAAGCCTTTCTTATGGGGAAGTCTGTAGGTATATTTTACAAAGATCTATGTTTCCTCTCCATCTGCCAGGTCCTTGAAGGTATCTTTTTCAAATCTTCACCATGATGAGAGCCTGGTGGGATTCCTGGAGGAAAAATCCACGGCTATTTGGACACCTTTCCCATAGGACTTGCCCACAGGCTTGTCTCATTTTTATGCTATTCTATACTTAACCTCCAATAATTTGTCAAAAATACCATTAATGTGTTTCTATCAGATATGGTTTCATCAGGCTCTGCTTCTGATAAGCAGATTTTGGCTGTGATTATATTCACAAAGGATGTTTATTTTCAGTTTGTTTAATTCTTCTTATAAGGAGGAAAGTGGTGACTTTCAAGTTCTTTACGCACATCAGAGTTGAAATTTAAAGTCTTCCAGTGATTTTTTTGGTCTTTTCTCTGTCTATCTTTCCCCTTGCTCACCACTTGCAACTACTAATCTTGTTATTGTCTCCATAGTTGGCCTTTTCTACAATGTCTACAGCTGGAATACGACAGTTTGACCATGTTTTTCTTAGGGAAATATTCGTCTTCACATTTTCCATGGAAAGAAATGAAAATTGTCACAACAGCAGATGTGAAGACTGCTAGATAGTTCCAAAATTGAATGTTAGTTCATATTCCGATGTTTTCATTGATTTGTAATCATTTTAATATTAACAAATGCAATAATGCTACAATGTTAAACATATTTGTAATTTTATACTCTTTTCACTAATTTACATATTTTACTTTACCTCAGTACTCTGGCTGTTTCTATATAAACACACCAAAACAAATAAGTGATCAATTTAGTAAGCCAGTCTTGGTATATTGGTCCAGTCTTTTCCAATCTACCTGTAACATGCATTAATCTAGATTTCTTTGGTTATGTTTATTTTTCCAACATTCTTAACATTTAAAAAACAACACATTTATTTAATACATTAATACAGTTGTATCAATATTCCTAACTGCTGATATTTGACAAAGCATAGAGATTTTGGGGGGATCATTAATGGTAGGAAAGTACTACCAGCATCTAGTGGGTAGAGACCAGCGATGCTCCTACAAATTTTGCTATTCACATAACAGCCCCTCCTCACCCTCGCCTAAGAGAAAATTAGGCAGCTCAAAATATCTACAGTGCTGATGTTGAGAAACTCTATAATCTGTCCAAACTAATGATTGTTTGACACAAATTTCAAGGTAAAGGGAGAACGCTCATTTAAAATTTGTCTCAATTAGCCTATTGGGAAATGGATCAGATTGACTGAAACATAATTTTTTTTAATAAAACCATGCTAAACTTTTTTTTCTGATGTGTCAATTTGGATACAAAACATACTCTTTTTTTAAGATTTTATTTATTTATTTGACAGAGAGAAACACAGCGAGAGAGGGACACACAAGCAGGGGGAGTGAGAGAGGGAGAATCAGGCTTCCCACAGAGCAGGGAGCCTGATGTGGGGCTCAATCCTGGAACCCTGAGATCATGACCTGAGCCAAAGGCAGGCACTTAATGGCTGAGCCACCCAGGCGCCCCACAAAACACACTTTTGATAATATAATTTTTATAGGCAGAAGCCAATGTTTCAAGTCATTAGAGTAATTGTATTCATTGTTTGAATTTTTATAACATCTTGGCTGTGACATCTCTTGATGTATTACATAAATGTTACTTCCTTAAAGGAATTTTCCCTGTTATGCTGTAGTTGTCACTACACTTTCATGTAATGTGGTTCATTGATCTTTTCAGTGTTTCATTTTAAACTGTTTGAAATCCACCACAAAGAGCAATTTATGTTTCTGTTTTCCATGATATTGCTTTCTACCTTCCATCTTCCACTTTTTTTTTCAGACATTAGTTTCATGTCTCTGGATCACTAAATTGATCTAACTGTCCAGAATTTATCAATAGATGTGAGCACTAGGGGATTCTGGAGTTGATATATAAGCCATAGTATATTAGGACTAACCATCCTCAAAGCACTACTTAAATTGACAGAATATGACTATTTAAACTAACATAGAAATAGTCTGAGTGAGGGGGATCAAAAGGAGTTTCTTTCATTATATTTCAACACTATTATAACTAATACTATTACCACTAGGTAACTAATAGTATTACCATCCAAATATCCTGCAATAGTTATGTCACAATTTACTATGGTCACAATTCTTTTCACAGAGTCTACATAGAGATAAAATGAAACAATTTGTGTACATTTTGAATGGACCCATTCTTCTGATTTAGAGTCAGAATAATTTTGAGAAATTCAAACTTCTATTTAGGTGGAAAGTAGCTAAACTATCTTTCTATACCGATGAATCGTTTAATATATTTTTTCTTGACTCCCTTAGATAAAGTGACTGACCTTTGAACAATGCTGCAAGAGTGAACATATTGGTATTGATTTACCTTTCCTGGCAGAATCTGAATTCATTCTGAATGAAGATCTGTGTCTCTGATTGCTGTCTCTAGGTTTTATTGGTTTTTTTTAATAGCCTTTTGAATTGATATTTTTTTTTTTAAAGATTTTATTTATTTATTTGACAGAGAGAGAGAGATCACAAGTAGGCAGAGAGACAGGCAGAGAGACAAGGAGAGGAGGAAGCAGGCTCCCTGCCGAGCAGAGAGCCCGATGCGGGCCTCGATCCCAGGACCCTGAGATCATGACCTGAGCCGAAGGCAGAGGCTTTAAACCGCTGAGCCACCCAGGCGCCCTAATTGATATTTTATGTTTTGTCAGATCTAACTAGATCTATTCTAGTCAGAAGCTGGGTCTGTTTCTATTTGCTTGTAACAGAGAAGTTACAATTTGTTTTCTTCTTGTTATTATTCATGGTGTCTTTTCTAAGCCCCCTTGCATGTAAATTTCACTATTTTCCTTTGTTATTTGAAAATCTTATAAAATACCTTCTAAAATACAAACCGAATAAATAATTTTATAACCCTAAAGAAGATCTGAATAACACATGGTAGATTTGAATAATTAGTAACTCTCCCAGGAGATTCCTACTTTTTTATGTCATCAAGTGTAATAAATCAAATATCCAAAAGCATAGTCATAGTTTTGCTTCATTAACTGGTAAAATATATCATTTTAGAACATTTTTCTAATAATATTATAAAGTCTTCTCCTTTTGGAAAAGAAAAGAAAACAAAAGTTCCATAGCACTCTTGATAAAATCTAAACACCTAAAAGATGATTAGGTAGAATCATATCAAGCTTTGCTGTTTCACATAAATTTTACTTGCTTCTTGGATCAAAAAGATAGATATCCAAAACTAATTATAAGTGGAATAACTTAACTAAGGGACTACCCAAGTTTACGTTATATCCCTTATTTCCCTAGACGTCACTGATCATCGTTAGAACTAAGAGTACGAATATCAAAATAGTAATAATGAAATCTACCAATATGAGTTCTTTGACAAGAATTACCACCCAAACATTATAAACTGTCCAGAATTTATCAATAGATGTGAGTACTAGGGGATTCTGGAGTTAATATATAAGCCATAGTATATTAGGACTAACCATCAACAAAGCATTACTTAAATTGGCAGAATATGACTATTTACACTAACATAGAAATATTCTGAGGGGGATAAAAAGGGCTTTGGTTTCTTTCATTATATTTCAACACTATTATTAGAAAATTGGCTTTGGAAAAGACATCACAAAATACAATGGTACCCACAATCCTTGTAGTCCTTATTAAATCCTAACAGTGATAGTGTTATAGGATTTTGGTTTGTTAGTGTCTTTGATTCTTGATCATGTCATTTCAAAGAATGAAGAAGTAGACCAGATGAAGAGCGGTGGACAGCAAAGTAGAGTTTATTGAGCGATAGTACAAAGCTCCCAGAGAGGGAGGAGACCTGAGAGGGTTACGACTTAACTCTCAAATCTAGGCGTTAGAAAGAGCTTATAAAAAGCTCTTTCAAGAAACTATTTTAAGCATTCTGAGTGTGGGCCTGTGAAGATTGGCTGCTGAGGTGTGCCAATCAGGGTTTTAATTGAGTACCTGTCTACCTATCAGGTTATTGATCACATGTTGCTGGGCTTTTGGGCTGACATCTGGAGACTAACTGCCTCAACTTGTGATAGTGACCCATGTTTTATGGTTAGTTCTTTTGTTTCAGGATGTTTTGCAAAAGTCACTCCTGCAGAGGCTGCTAGACAGGATGCTATTGTGGTCTTGCCTATGCTCTTAAATAGGATGTTAGTGTGACTTTGTCTTTGCTGTCCCAGCTCCCTCTTTTCTTGGGGACACTGGCCCAGACTACTTAAGTGTCCATTTAACTGCTAACAGTAGGCCGACCCCTCTTGCATCTATATAGCCTTCACTTCGTAGCTCCTCTTTCCTCCAAGGCAAAGGTGGTAAGCACTGAATAGACTATCGACCTTGTTTTCCTTTTTCATTCACATGCATTAGTTGGATTAGAGAAATTATTCTCCATCTTCTATGAATTATATTAATTTTAAAAACTTAAATCTAAAATATAATTTCTTGTTATGACATGAGAAAAGAATCGGGGATTAATTCTCCCATTTATAACTTAGATAAGAAAATACACAAATATCTTATAGAACTTTTGATTATGTGATACATACTAAAAAAGATAAAACCATATATAGCATATATTTTACAAGTATTATCCCTACATATTCTTTTATTTACTTACACATATTTACTGTGCCCTTACTATGTCTGAGGACTAACAAAATTACTATCTTAAATATTTTAAAATTCATCACTTCTGATATATTTTGGTTATAATTGCAGATGCTCAAATCAGAATGACACTCTTCTTCCTTAAATGAAAACGTATTTTAGATTTTGCTCATTTTTTTCTAGAAGTTGATGACTTAGAGATGAAATATAAATCTCTAGTTAGAATGGTATTTAAAATATGTTTCTTATAGCAGTTTCTATTGAAATTGCCTAGAAACACCATTAATCCCAAATGGGACTTTTGTATTTATTAGTTGGCATACAAATACTTGATAGTTAATCAACAGAGAAGAAACACGATAAAACTTAAAAGAACATAATAATGATAGTGTATGTACCATTTTCTTCATCCTACTGAATCACCAACATTGTACTTAAAATGTAGCATTGAGCTTAATATGCAATAGATACTCAATAAATATTTATAAATAAGTAGTTATGCTCAAATGATGAATGTTTACTTATCATTTTGAATAAATTGAATAAGGTTTTGCAGTTCCAGGATTATTGACATTTAGAGGCATAGAATTCTTAGTGTGCGGGGTTATCTTGTAGTTTGTAGGACGGTTAGCAACATGTCCAGCCTTCACCCACTGGATATCAGTAACAACTCCTCCTCTTTCCCAACTGTAGCAATCAAAAAAGTCTCCAGACAATGCTAAATATCTCCCAGGGGGCAAAATCATATACAGTTGAAAACCACTGATCTGGGATGATTTCTCATTAGTTTTCATAACAGCTAAGCAGAATACAGAATTAAGGAAGAAATACCTCTGATTCCTTTTGTTTGCTTTCAAATTCTAATAGAATTGATTTCTAATCACAAACTGTTATTGTATTTGTTTGTGATTAAGAATCAATTAGTTATTTATGTTTCTTTACTTCTAATACTTTGATCTGTAAATAAAAGTTTCAAATGAGATGATTATGATCAGCTTCTTCATAATTATTTAATATGTAAATAATAATTATTAAATAAACATATGTGACTATACAAAAGGAAGTTAATATTCCATAATTATTCTTTGTTTAGCATATTTAAAAAATCATTCCTCGGCTTATTAGGGGTTTATTTTTTCTCTTATTTTTCTGGTTTCTTGAGATGGGAGCAAATATTATTGATTTGAAACTCTTCGTCTTTTCTTTTTTTTAATTGAGATACAATTCACATATAATATCTTATTAGTTTCAGGTGTACAATATAATGACTTGATATATGTATATATTGTAAATGATCACCACAATAAATCTAGTTAACATTCATCATCTCACATAGTTATAAACTTTTAATAATAAGAAATTTTAAGATCCATTCTCTCTTAATAACTTTTAAATATATAATACAGTATTATTATCTATATTTGCCATGCTGTACAAGAAGGCAAAGCAATGTTGCAACTTAAAGGAAGTGGGAGAAATCATTGCCATTCTTAAAAATTTAGAGTATGTTGATCCTCATCATACTGCCATTTAAATTACAAATCTGGTCTTTACAATAACCGTATGGGCCCTGGACAATGGCGGTGGCCTACGAAGTAGTCAAATATGTCTTTGCTACAGCATGTCAATATCTACCCACACATGTGGTATTTAACCACTGATCTGGAGAATGTTGTTTTGTTTTGTTTTGTTTTGCTTTGCTTTGCTTTGCTTTATTTGTTTTTCACTGAGGGAAGGGACCATAAGCAGTTCTTGTCAATGTGGAATAAACAACAATGTATTTCATTCTCATCCAAGAATTATACTAACTTTTTTGCTCACTGCCATAATATAGCTCAAAAAGACCTATAATATCTGTACACTCTGCATAATAGCACATTATTTCTTTCTATTGATTAAATTGTGTTAATTAGACCATATGAGTACAAAGTGAGAGAAACATCAAAGGCCTTGATGAGATACAAGTACTCCTGAAGGTGGGTGATAATTCTACGAAAATTCAGGACCCACTAGATTAATGAATTTTCAAATAGGTCTTATTGTCTGGGGCATGTGTGGACAATATAATTCTCATCAAAGTATATGATAAATTATCAAATTAATACATCTTATATGTCACACTACTAAAAAAATAGTATAATAAGAACATTCTTTCCCCTCGCTCACACTTACGCTCACCTGGGAGGCAGGAGAAGAAAATTTAATACCAATGGATAGAAACAAATAACGGTGTGGCTTAGTTCAGAGACTAATTGTCTAGGTATTTGGGAGCAAGTTGAAAATGGCCTATTATTATGTTACTGTCCAAGTCAGAGGTGGCCCTGAAAGGCAGCAATGAGAGGAAACCATCCCAACGATTAGCAGTTTGAACCATGCACACTCACTTTGAATGTGTGTAAAGAAAAGTGGTACACAGAATATACACAGATTTATATGCAGGGTCAAGCTGCTGAGTCCTGTGATTAGACTTCTGAAGGAACAAGGATTAGAAGATAAAGTACAAGAAATTCTGTAGAAGTATGTGCAAAGACTTTTGGAAGTGAACATGAATTGTAAAGGTCTTTATATTGTACTAAAATCCATCAGGGAAGCCATAAAGGAAAAGACATTAAACCAACCAAAAAGTTGGTGGGTGCTTCAGTCGGTTAAGTGTCTGCCTTCAGCTCAGGTCATGATCTCGGGGTCCTGGGATTGAGCTCTGTGTCTGGCTCTCTGCTCAGTAGGGAGTCTGCTTCTCCCTCTCCCTCTCCATCTCTGATCTCTCTCACTTTCTTTTAAATAAATAAATAAAATCTAAAAAACAACCCCGCCCCCAAAACAACAACAAAAAATGCCAACAAAAATCCCAAATAGCTGGAATGACTTGGCAAATTTACATCAGTCAGTTTCTTTCATTGGCCATCCCCGGTAATAATAAACTGGGCTCACAAATAGAACAACCATGTTAACAACGATGGCATCTGTCAATAAACTCAATAACATGAACTTCCACTTATCAGTGAAATCCAAATTAGTGTTGCTGTTGAATATCAAAGCAAAAGACCCCAATACTGACCTGTCAAGACAACATCAATACTCAAAGAGAGCAATCAGCCCCTTGTTGACAAGTAAAATACATAAATACATTGAAACCATTCATCTCTAAAAGGTGTAGGGATTTTTATTGGACACAGCATATGTTAAGGGTGTGGATTTTCCTTCCTTGACCACTGAGCCTCAGAGACCACTATTATCTAATGGTCTACAGAGCATATGATCAACTGACACATGACTTGCAAAATATCACATAAAAGAGCACACATGGATGCAACTGAATTTTAATGATGTACACAGGATCATGGAACTCACTTGTCCTGTTATGTACCACACCACCCAGAAGCTTTGAAATATAATGATGGGAAAACTTTTGAAGGGTAAGCAGAGGCTTCAGCCTAGAAATGATATCCTCTATATTGAATTTTACCCTCAAGGAGATGCAGCTTACACTTAAATCAATGACATTTATTTGGCACTGTATCTCTAAAAGGTAAGAACACATGGTTCCAGGAACCAAGACATGTAAATAGGAATACCTTTATTTGCTTTCACTCTCAATGGTCCATTTGGGCACTTGATGATTTCTATTTCTGTAACACCAGGATTTACATATGTAAAGAACCTATTCCCCAGAGAGAAAACACTACTGCCACAAGACCCAAGAAGAATCCCATTACATTTTAAGTTTATGTGTTGCCTGGTCACTTAGGGCTTCTCAATGATGCCAAGAGATGAAAAGGTGTGGGAAAAAAAATCAATATCTAAGCGGGAGTAATTTTCTCTGATGATGTCTTAAGAGGTAATCATCTGTTACACAATAGGAGCAAGGAAGAATACATTTGGCATCCAGGCATCCACGGGGATTTCTTGTTATACCCCAGTCCCAATTCAATAGTAACTAGACAAGTGCAAGGCTTTTAAGAAGGATATGACAGCTACAGCTCAGATCCCTCAAGGATGAATACCTGAATCACTCCAGATCAGGTAAGCTATGTGCTAATTTGAATTTTCTAAGAAACAAACAATAAGAAGGAATGCAATATCCAAAGGCCTTAGGAGTGGAGAGTGAAGGTGGGGGATATTCCTGTAAACGATAAAGTAGAGAGGTAGCAGGGGAAACCTTAATACTATAATGTAGATCTGACACATGTGAGAGAGGGAGGGAAAGGCAATTTGTGTAGTTGTGTAGGTAGAGCCTCATATAGTAATAGAGTTCCAAAAAGTCTCAGGTACGTTGATTAGGACCTTTTAGTGAGCTTCCTCTCAGCTCAAGTGCTCTGGCTATGCTTAGTCATGTGAGGAAGGTGATTAAGAGGAAGGCCTCAGTGGGAACCCTGAAATGGAACCCAAGAGATGGCAGCTAAAACTTGTCAGGCAACTATATTACTTGTGGTGAGTATGCTTAAAGAGAGGTCTGAGTAGAACATCTCTGGCAGACATAATTAGTGGCAATCATAGCCACCTGGACAAGCAGAAAAGGGAAACTGGAATAGGTATTAAAAGGGGAAAATAATGAACATCAGCTGCATACTGAGATTAGATGCAATGGAAGACTGTAGCACATCTCACCATAAGTTATATAAATTTCCTCAGAAAAAGAGCACATCCAGAATCTTTGATCTGTTCAGAGATGGGTGATTTATTTATTTATTTATTTTTAATTTTTTGGTGGGTGATTTTATTATGTGCATCCAAGTGGCGTGAGTGGTAGACATAGTGTTTGCTTCAGATACCAAATTTCCCATTCCAGTACTTAGGCACTCATTTTCCAGATTAAGAAGTGATGGCTACCAGCTCACAGCTGAGTCTTTTACCAGGAATAGATCTTGCCCCAAAAGACATGCAAATCTACATTTCATAGTTCGTTTCCTGCAGAATTTATATATGTATGTGTCTATATCACACATACATGTACACACACACAAAATATGAAAATAATCATGAATAAGGGACTGTGAACTTCCAGAAGTTCCAATATTATCCTCATACATGCTCACATTTATTATCTGAATTCCTGCTAAATGAAGATCTGTGTCTTTGATCACTCACTATAAGATTTATTACTTTTTGGATATTGTAATAGCATTGTATGATGATATATGGTAGCTACACTTTTGGTGAGCATAGCTTAATGTATAAAAAAGTTGTGACCATGTATACAACTAAAACGAATGTAACAACCTGTATCAACTATACAAAAAGAAATTAAAAAAAAAACAAAAAAATGAGAAAACAACTAAAGTTTTATTGCTTTTTATAATCCTATAAATTGATAGAATTTTTATGAGCTCTATGTCTACTATGTCAAGAAGCTAGTTTTTTTCTTATTGCATTATTCAGAGCAGTTGTAGTTAAAATTGTATACGCAGATGTATGATTTTTTCTTACTTATCTATTTATGGGGCTATTTCTAATTTCTCTGTTCTTCATGATATTATTCCCTTTTATTACCTTGCAGTAGTTTTTAAAAAAAATAGCTTTATTGCTGTATAATTGACATATAGTAAGTTGCACATATTTAAAATACACAATTGATAAATTGTAACATCTGAATATACCTGATATAATCACCACAATTAAGATAATGAAAACATTGCCAACCCTAAAAATTTCCTGCTGCCTTCTTATAATCTCTCCCAACCTCCCCTCATTCCAGTTGCCAGGCAACCACTAATGAGAATTCTGTCACTATAGATTAGTTCATATCTTATTTCATTTAAATATTTTAAGTAAATAATGAACTTTATTCAAATATAATCATGTAGTATATAGTCTCTTTGGTCTGCCATCTTTCATTCAGCATAAATATTTTGAGATTCTTTCAGTTTGCAACATGTATCCAATATTTATTCCTTTAATTTAAAAAAAAAATTAAAAATATTTTATTTATTTGAGGAAGCAAAAAAGAGGGAGAGAGAGCATGAGTGAGAGGAAGGAAAGAGAAGCAGGCCTCCACTGAGCAGGGAGCCCAATGCAGGATTTGATCCCAGGACCCTGCCAAAAGCAGATGCTTAACTAACTGAACCACCCAGGTGCACAAATGTTTATCCTGTATGGACTTACCAGTTTGTCTGTCTATTCATCTGTTCCATAGATATTACCAAGCCACTAAAGAATGAGAAAGTGACACAAAGTAATCTAGGAAAATTATTTCTTACAATGGTGAACCCTGCCATTTTGAAAAACTACCTTACCCTTTAAGCCAGGGAGAATTTTTTTTTTTTATTGTTAGTCACGTTACAGTACATTATTAGTTTTTGCTGTAGTGTTCCATGATTCATTGTTTACATATAATACCCAATGCTCCATGCAATCCATGCCCTCCTTAATACCCATCACCAGGCTGTCCATCTCCCCACCCCCCCTTCCTTCTAAAACCCTCGGTTTGTTTCCCAGAGTCCATAATCACTCATGGTTTTTTCTCCCACTCCAATTTCTCCCCCTTCATTTTTCCCTTCCTTCCCCTAATGTCCTCCATGCTATTCCTTATATTCCACAAATAAGCGAACCATATGATAATTGACTTTCCCTGTTTGACTTATTTCACTTAGCATAATCTCCTCCAGTCCCATTCATGTTGATGCAAAAATTGGGTGTTCATCATTTCTGATGGCTGAGTAATATTGTATATATGGACCACATCTTCTTTATCCATTCATCTGTTGAAGGGCATCTTGGCTCTTTCCACAATTTGGCTATTGTGGACATTGCTGCTATCAACATTGGAGTGCATACAGCCCTTCTTTTCACTACATCTGTATCTTTGGGGTAAATACCCAGGGAGAATATTTAAGAGTTGTTATCATGACAGTTATGCAGCAAATTGCCCATATTAAATAGAACTCCTTAAAATAATTCTCCCACTCTGTGAATCAACTGTCAGTAAAAGGTAATAAATATTGA
The DNA here is from genome assembly GCA_002007465.1 of Ailurus styani. Classification (NCBI taxonomy): domain Eukaryota; kingdom Metazoa; phylum Chordata; class Mammalia; order Carnivora; family Ailuridae; genus Ailurus; species Ailurus styani. The sequence continues at coordinate 274,873 of LNAC01000383.1, forward strand.
GGTCTTGGCCAGAAAGCAATATGGCTTTAACTATAGAGTCAAGGGATTCCCAAGACTAAAATTGATGCTCTCAATAAAGATGATCTTGCTATCTAATACAGGGCATATACTAAAAACATTGGCACTTCATTTGTGTGAGACTTAAGCAGGTCTCACAATTTACCTTGCTTGTCTGAAGCTTCTCTCTTCCTCCATGCCCACTAATCCTTCCTTTTCCTTCTATCTCTAATTCTACTTATTTAAGAAGCAAAATGAATCTATGAGACTGAGACCTCGTTTTCCCCCAAAGTCTGTATGCACTTGTGAAGTAATTCAGGAAGAGAAGGGACTCAAACTTTTATGGCGTTTTCGAATATAGGCATCAGAGTCACCATCCAACACCGTCCCTTAGGGCAGGGACCAACTGAATTTGGTTAATTAAGTTAGGGCAATGTTTGCAGTAGAGTGAAGAAGCTAACACAATTGTGTGAGTGAGGCCATTTGGGTCAAATCATCATCTTACAATTATGGCTTCATGTACTGAATGTATAATTGCTATTGATGTTTTATATGCTTATATTGTGCATGAAGGCATTCTCCCTATCAGAAAGAACTTCTTTTAGAGAAGTGCTATAACTTTGAGGTCCCACAAACATAATAACCCATTTGAGCTATAAGTCTCCATGACTCAGGATTTTGACAATTGGGGCCTCTAGCAAAGGAAAGCAGCCTCCATCCAGAGGTGCCCCTTGATGTTGACTCATCACCTGCCTGATGTAGAGAGTGAGAACAACTTTAGAAAAGCAGTTTGCTACTGGGTGTTTCCAAAACAACTCCTTATTTCTGGATGCCTTGTGACTCTCTGACCTGATACTTCCATTTTGGAGGCTGGAGTGGTTTTATAGGGACCGAAATTCACAGAGGTTCTCTTAAATGCCCGGGCATGAGTCACTGGTGGCTTAAATTGATAACCAATACTGTCCATAGGGTTGCCTTTGCCTGATCCTTGCAGTTGATTAAATTGTCCTTTCATCCTTCTTTGGGGCTAATTTTAGTGCCTCAAAGTTTTTGACATTATTTAGGCTAAATATTGATGCTTCAGTCCAATCAGCTGACTCCAGGAAATGTAATTGTGGTATTTAAAACTAATTTATGAAATTCCTATACTATTTATAATCTAACAATGGTGTGCCTTTCATCACAAAACCCACTTAACAGTGGATTGATAGTAAAGATAAACCATCCATACCACCTGCAATCATTTGTTAAACATTGGAACATTTTCCTCAGAAATCCTGCTCTACCTCCCTCATCCCCTAGAACATATACCTTATTAAAGCATTTTGGTTAATTAACATGCTTACCTTTAAGAAGGGATCATCTGTGTTTGACCAATTCTTGGGTAATGATCAGAATAAAAGAGTTTGGGCACTATAGAGAGTTATTTGAAGACACACAAAACATCTGTTAATATCTCCAGATATCCTTTCCATATTCATTCCCATAGCTATCACTTACCCATTTCATGGGGTGAATAAATGTGATTCAGCTAGTTTCATGGACCAACAGGAGAGATAGGACTAACTGCCCTTAGATTGTCACTCCAAAATCAAGGACTAACCTCAATTTTTTAAAGTGAATTGATAAGTGCAAGTCTTACCAGCTGTCCAAGAAGCCAGAAGGAAGTACAGACGATGTCTCCTCACTGAAAGAAGGCAATGTTTTTCAATATGTATCCCCTTTCTTTCCAGGGGCAACATGTACACCCTCAAGATTTACTATTTTTTTAAAGATTTGATTTATTTATTTGACACAGAAAGAGAGCACAAGTAGGCAGAGAGAGAGGAGGAAGCAGGCTCCCTGCTGAGCAGAGAGCCCGATGCGGGACTTGATCCCAGGACCCTGAGATCATGACCTGAGCCAAAGGCAGAGGCTTAACCCACTGAACCAGCCAGGCACCCAAGACTGACTATTTTGTGTCAAACATTAGTTTACCTCCCTCCTGAAAACATAGAGTTGTGCACCTAAGTGGTGGTCAGAAGATACCACCAAGGGTTTAAGAAAGCACTAGTGGTAAATCCTGTCACACTGATAAATTGTGTAGATAATTATCCAAAATGAAAGTTAATTAGGCAAACTGCTGCTTAGAAATTACTGTTTGTTATTTAAATAGGCAGTTATCTCTAGAATGGTAATTATCCGATTAGAAAAGGTGCTGAAAATTTGTCTCTGACTTTAGCTAAAGTGACCAATAACAGTAGCTTAACCCTAGAAGATGTTTAGATCAGCCTCACCTTTTTGGCCAGGGTTGTGTAAGTGTTCTCTTTGAGCATCTGTACAATTTTTACTATACATTATTGTACCCAGCTTAATGCCTTGGCCCTGCTAGGAAGGTCAATAAGGAAACTTAAGGAGAAATCTACCAGGTTTTGAAAGAGAATCCCTGAGAGTTTATGAGATTTGTTCAGCTGACTGGTTTTGTAACCCTCTGGGACATCACTGATGTCAATACTGCAGGGTGGCCTCATCCTTCTTTTTTAGATTCCTGTTGATAATAGCCTTAATAAATGCTGAAAGAGAGAAATTAAGCAGACTTGGTTCCAGGCTGTTTGTTAGATGAATAAGAATGGCTCATGGAGTACACATACTGGGAAAAGTGCCAGAAGCCAAGACAGTGTAGAAATGAGTGTGGTATTCTTGAAAGGAAATTGTCTATGAATGTTTCCCATTTCTGTATGTCTCCTGAGCAGAGGTATGTCTACTTTTGTTCTGGCTTGTTTTTTTAAAATATATTTGTATAGTAGAGAGTCTTGGAAAATGGAGTTGGGCTCTATGTAGAGCAAAAGACATGTTTACTTTCATCCTTAAAAGATAAAACCTAGTGGGGCACCTGTGTGGCTCAGTCAGTTAAGCAACTGAATTGATTTCAGCTCAGGTCATGATCTCAGGGTTGTGAAATGGAGCCAGAGTTGGGCTCTGTGCTGGGTGTAGAGCCTGTTTAAGATTCTTTGTCTTTCTCTTTCTCTTCCCCTGCCCCCTCTCTAAAAAGTATAAAAGATAAACAGAGTGCTTTCTTTTAGAAGAAAAGACAGGTGGGTTTACTGTTTACTGTAATAAAGATAATGTCTTCCTATAAAGAAAAATGGATATACTTACTATCTATTATAAAAGACTTGAATTCCATAAGTTCAGAGTTTCTTTCCTGAAACACAACCCCAGTGCATAAGCAGATGTCAGCTGATTTTCTTCATGTTGTCCTGTGCGCTTTGGGGCTTGAGGTACCAGTATAAGGTAATGCACATTCTCTGGCTACTGCTGTTGCTATAAGCGGTAAACTTTTCTTTATCTCTCATTCAGGATTTTCATATCTTCTATAAAGATGCATTACACTGTGGTATGCTAGTGTGTAAACTTGTTAGCCTCCAAAATAGGTAAAATCTAAGACACTTCACAGTTCATGGCACTGTGTCATGTCCTTTTCTTGAATTGTACTACTAATGACATATATCAATAAATTGGAGAAATGGTGCCTAAGTCTGGAATTATTGACGTGTAAGTCATAAACCATAAAAAGAGTGTAAAGGATAAAGAAGACTTTTGCCTACTTCAAAAAAAAAAAAAGGAAAAAGGAACAGGGAGATAGGCAGGGTTATGACTAAATACTGCTTAGATCCTTGAACTAGAACACAGTAGCTTGTGTTCTAAGATCTCAGATGAGGGATGGGGTGTATAGACCCTCATATTTATAGGAGGAATACTGTAAAAGGTTTTTGTAACACACATCACACAATTAAGTTTTATATGCAATCTGTTATCAGGAGTCTGGCAAAAATAACTGATTTAGTTTAGCTACTGATTTAGTAGCTATATCAAAGCTATATGGCTATAGCTTTGAGTAATGCATATCACATTGTATAGGAAGAAAGCATCATTAAAGTTCTAATACGTCTACTTCTCATACCTTTAAAGATCTAGTTGGTTTAGCCAAAAAAGACTGGAATGAACACGAGGGGGATACAGAGTATATGGACTCAGAAATTAAACCATAATGACATTAGCAACAGATGCATATCTGAGAAGACAAACTGGGTGGAGCATGATTATAAGCCAGGAGTACAATATCCCTCTCATGATAGACAATATCCCCTTCATGACAGAATGTCTTCCGTTGTGGGACTTTGAGTATAAATCTTGTGATATGAAGATGTAGTGGTTGCTGCTTTCCTCTTGTTTTTTACTATGGGGATCTGATTTAGATATGATTCTGCTGTGGAAATTGTCTTGGTTTACCTAAAGTTCTTGAAAGTGAAAATAAAATTAAAATTAAATAAGTTATAATAAAATAAAATAAATACTGAACTGTCAAAAGATATGTTTGCAATCATGTATACACACAATAATGGTAATAACTAAATAAAAGATATCATCACTTTGGAAAGGGGTAGACTTATTTAAGATGACCCATTTGGGGGGCTCCTGGATGGGTCAGTTGGTTAAGTGACTGACTTTTTTTTTTTTTTTTTGACTCAGTTCATGATCTCATGGATCATGGAATTGAGCTGTGCCAGGCTCTGTGTTCAGTGGGGAATCTGCTTGATGATTCTCTCCTTCTTCCCACCCCCCTCAAATAAATGAATAATTCCTTAAAAAATGAAAAGACCCATTTGGGGGATGCCTGGGTGGGCTCGGTTGGTTAAGTGTCTGGCTCTTGACCTCAGTTCAGATCTTGATCTCAGGGTTATGAGTTTAAGCCCCATGTTGGAGCCCAGCATGGAGCCTACATTAAAAAAAATAATAATAAATGACCCATTTGTGTACCTCGTTCAAAAGTAGTGGAGTTACACATCTGTCCCTGCTAGCCTGTGGAGTTTTAAGCAACGCGGTATTTCCTCACTGAGCGATTCCAAGTCTATTGCTGTAAGTTTGGATCTCCAGAAGCAGATCCAAGGCAAGAATTCAACTGCAAGTAATTTATACAGACTAGTAAGGGAGTGAAGAAGGGTAAAAAAGTGGAGTAAGCTAGTGATCTCAGCCCAAGTTCTATAGAGGGTAACCTCAGCCTAATTTATCAGAGGAATTTTAGAGTGTAAGTTAGGTCTCAGTAAGGTTGATGTGGGTTTCATACTTTCAAATACATTCATCTTTTCATAAGTGCTTCCTCTAGGAGTTGACATAAATTCCCAGGCACTCCAGGCCATCCCTTCATCTGAATAAAAATTTAATTAACCCAAGATCATTCCTCAGAAAAAGACTTCTAAATGCTGGTTGTGAATGAAAGAAAAGCAAACTAGACCAGGAGGTACATTCAAATAGTAAAACAAAAGTAGACAGTGTTCTAGTTACCTATTTCTGTGAAGCCTCACGTAAAAGCTTAATGGGTTAAAACAGTTTTGTTGCATCTCATCATTTTGTTGGGCAGATATTCAGGCCAGCCTCAGCTGGTTGATTCTCCTGTTCCACGAGACATTGAAACATACCACCTGGTGGTATTCAGTTGGCAGGTGGGCTGGTATGGACGGCCCATTAATGAGTTTTACTCACAAATTTGCATCCTTTGCTAAGATGTTTGAAGGTTGGCTTAGATAGGACTGTGGACTAGAACACCTACACTATAGCATTAAGAGGACATGGATGGAGCATCATCACTGTTCTCTACATCACCCATACAGCACCCATTCTTTACCTTTGTCCAAACTAAGGAAATGTGATTTTATTCAGCAAATGAGTAGTTATATGCTTAGGAAAATTGGCCCTTCCTCAGCCCCTGTAGAAAGTGTGGATCATTCAATGCCAATCACAGTAATCCCATTTTCCTTGCTTGTGGTTATTTTAGGTCTTAGGCATATGAGAAAGAAAATATTTGTTGTGGAGATTTGGGGAAAATATATCCTTAAATGTATAAAATTATACACTTAAGGAAAAATAAGCCTTTACTTTTTCTCTAAATTGCTGTGTGAGGCTGGAATGTCCGGAGCTGTAGCAGTCATTTTACAACTGTTAGGATGTAAAGCTGTGGGAAAAAGCCAGTTTGCTGAAGATGGCAAAACAATCACATAAAATGCTTGTGCAGTTTTGCTGACATTAATTTACCTACTGAATTAATGTACTCTGGAATTGCTTGTTGTATGAAATAATAAACCTGGATACATTTTCTTTGCGATAATATGAGTTCACAATATTTAACAACTTCTAATATCCTGTTACTTGTAGCCAAAAGCATCTTAAATGATATCTCCACCCTAGTGTGTTATTATAAAGTCAATTTAGTGGTTTGCAATAAACAATATAAAGAATAACATAGCCAAGGTTAGAGTTGGCTAGGGTAGAGTAAAATAGGATAGGACAGGGTAGGATAGGATAGACTAGAAATCAGAGTACATTAGTTGTAGTAAGTATCAGATCCATTTAAACATATAGTTGTTTCTATTGTATATACTAACGTATGCAATGCATTACATATTCAAGTGAAAATTGCATTTCTTCAAACCTTTTAAATTTCTGGTCTTTCATAAGCTAAGTCTTTAAGTTTGAATATAGAACAAGAACATAAGCATCTGAAAGTGGATAGCATTAACATATTAGGAACTTCCTAAAAAATGAGGGTTTGAAATTTCAGAATTCATAAATATAAACCAAACCATTCTAAAAAATGTTGCTTGAATGTGATGGATAACAAAACTATATTTAAAAAAATTATCACTATGTGAATTTATTTTTTTAAAGATTTTATTTATTTATTTGACAGAGAGAAGCACAGCAAAAAGGGAACACAAGTAGGGGAAGTGGGAGCCGGAGAAGCAGGCTTCTCATGGAGCAGGGAGCACAATGTGGGGCTTAATCCCAGGACCCTGGGATCATAACCTTAGCCGAAGGCAGATGCTTAATGACTGAGCCACCCAGGCACTCCCAGTATCTGAATTTCTATCCATACAGTTTTTACTTCAGTGAACAGGGTTAAACATTTGCAAAATTATAATCAGGAAACAATCATAATAAGGATTATCCAAACAGAGGGTACAAGAGCTATAATTAGACCCTTCTGAACCACAGTTGTGGAGAAGATCTGCGACTGATTAGAAAGGGGTATTTCCAGAAAGCCAAAAGAGACAACATTGCCTTAAGAGGGAGGCGCAGGCATGAAAGTCATAGCTAATGCAAGGTAACCACTTCAAAGGCCTATTGAGTTGACAAGAGATTTCAAACAATACTGGGATTCCAATTCTCAGACTTTGCAGGTGATGTCCACTTTTAGAGCCTTGAGGAAATTTTGAGACTGGAATTTTCATCTCAGTGCCCAACATTTGATGGTAGAGTCAAATTTTAAACCTAAGACTTGATGCCCACTTGAGTTACCAAGTGTGAAATAAGCTTTCAAGAGTGGCATCTAGAATATTTTAGGTCTCATATTGTCATTTTCTTACCAAAGATCTATTTTTTTTATAGTAAGGTAAATTTGCTGATTTTATGGAAATATCCTATAAAACAATCAATAGAGAAATAGTGTAGTCTATACTTTCTTACATTTTTTAAAGACTTTTTTATTATTTATTTTAGAGAAATAAAGAGACAGAAAGCCTGAGCAAGGGGAGGAGCAGAAGGAGAGGGAGAGAGAATCCTCAAGCAGACTTCCCGCTGAACTGGGAGCCTGATGTGGAACTTGATCCTAGAACTCTGAGATCATGACCTGAGCTGAAATCAAGAGTCAGCTGCACAACTGACCAAGCTACCCAGGCTCCCCTCTTTCTTACATTTTAATTTATCAAGAGTGCTTGGATAATACATTAACTAACAAAGGTAGTTTTCCATAGAACACATGTATGTGTGATTGTGGAAGGTCAACCAAGATTACTTCTATGTGAAAACAAAACAAAGTTTTAGATAAATGTAAAAATTATAAGGAGAGGCATAAGGAAAGAAATTTTCAACATAATCAAAGTTAAAACGTAACTGCAATTGGAGAAACTTTTTGACATTTATAATAAGAATTAAAATGTACATTTTATAAGCTTGTACAAATACATAAATACAAATTTAATAAAGAACACCTAATGATGGGTGCCTGGATGGCTCAATTGGTTAAGCATCTGATGTTTATTTTGGCTTAGGTCATGATCTCAGGATCGTGAGATTTAACCCCATGTCAGGCTCCGCGCTAGGCAGAGTCTGCTTAAGATTCTCTTTCTCTCTCCCTCTGCCCTTCCCCCCACTCTCGAATAAATACATAAATAAATAAAATATTAAATAAAAAAAAACTAATGAAAGAAGACAAAACCAGAAAGGGAGACAAACCATAAGAGACGCTTAATCTCTGGAAATAAGCTGAGAGTTGCTGAAGGAGTGGGGGTTGGGAGGGTTGGGGTGGCTGGGTGATGGACATTGGGAAAGGTATGTGCTATGGTGAGTGCTGTGAACTGTGTAAGACTGATGAATCACAGACCTGTACCCCTGAAACAAATAATACATTATATGTTAATAAAAAATAAAAAATTATAAAAACACCTAAAGAAAATGGTCCGAATATATAAAGAAGATATTTCAAGTCAATATATTTTATATCATAGATAATTTAATGATAAACACATAAAATTTAGAATTAAATTTTTTATCAGTTGTAAATATATACTGACTGTACTGATAATAAGGAAACTGTATGAAAATAGATACTTTCTTACATTGCAGGACTATAAATTAGTGTAAGGTCATTGAAGTGCAAAAAATCAGCATCTATTACGATTTTAAATACGAATATCTGTTGAACACTAAGAATATTTTTTTCAATTTTAAAAATAAAGATTATTCAAATAACTTCTAAATATTTAATACAATATGAAGTTAAATATTTATTTCTATTTTAGGAGCAATATAGACTCAAATATCAGACTATTTCTACATAATATATATGATGAAGTTTAAGAGAAGTATTACTACTTATTTATTTTTAATCTATTTTATACTACCAATATTTAATTGCAAACATTGTCATTCTAACTTTTTGCTCTAAAGAGAATGTATTGATATACACACATATAAGTATTTGGAGAAGGGATTTTGAAGTTTTTGAAGTTTTTGAAGGGTGTCCTTTACTTAAACCCAACACGCCGTGGTATACGGAGCTCTCCCCAAGCTGTGGCCCTGGCCTGCCTCCTATATCCTAGTAATGATACCTACAAAGAACTTGATGGATTTTCCTAAAAAAAAAAAGAATCCCTAGCATTCAGTGTTAAGATGGGAAATACGTGGAGTCAAATATTATACATCATTTTTTCTTCTTAAAATGGAGCTTCAGTATAATTACAAAGATTATGATCGTACACATATGTTTTATAACTCCTCCATCTAGAGCGCCTGGGTGGCCCAGTCAGTTAAGTGTCTACCTTCAGCTCAGGTCATGATCCCAGGGTCCTGGGATTGAAACCCACATTGGCTTCCTGCTCAGCGGGGAGCCTCCTTGTCCCCCTACCCTTACCCCTGCTTGTGCGTTCTCTCTCTCTCTCTCTCAAATAAATAAATAAAATCTTTAAAATAAGATAACTCCTCCATCTCTGTTAGTTACTAGGATGACACTGAAAATATCTCTGGAGTAACAGTGAATTATCTTCTACTTATGAGTGTAAGTGCTACTTCACTATAGATAAGCATGAACCATCTATAAAAATGCCAATTCAAACCAGAAAATTTCCCAAACTAATCATTCGCTTTATGTCTTGGAATATTAAAAAACAAAACAAAACAAAATGAAACAAAGGCTGAGTTATTTTATACTGAAACTGCTGCCACATAACTGACTTAATCAGAAATGTAAGCCAATTTCAGTGATAAGAACTCTTTCCAGGAAATATGTTAAATATTTAATACAAAAAAATTTAAATATTTACTTGTAGTTTCTTGAAACATTTATTTATTTAAGCATACATTGGTAAACTTCTTCAATATGTTTTTACTGAAGAAATAGTCTCTCTGTAGTATAATTTGTAAAGGCAGAAAATTAATGTGTTTTTATTGGGTTGTAAAGAAATGGCACCTTAACAGCTTCACTATTTCAATGTACGTCTATAGTTCAAATGAGTGTATTTTATATTTTAGTACTTAGAATGTGAATCATTAAAGAGCTTATTCAATTTTTGTGACATATGTTGAATTTGTTTTCTTCTGTTAAGAATACAAAATTATATATCTTTTAAATTGTTCTGTTACTTCCATACTTATTCATTTAAATGAGTTCCATTGTAATAACGTTTTAGATATGTTACTTTATGTTGTATTTATATCATTTGATATTAATTTAGGGGTTCTTTCAAGAAACTTAAAAAGACATATTTTTTAAGCTTTGCTAGAAGTTGGGTTGTTCAGCGACTAATAGGGTATTTATTTATTTAAAAAGTAAGGTTTAATGGTTTGCAATATTAAACACAGTTCTGCAAATCTTCTGATAGTCCATGGACAATTAATTCAGAAGAGTTTATACCAATAGGTAAGTGACATAAAAATTGCTTATAAACTACTTTATAAGCAATTACTTTAATTGATTTTCCTACTTTCCCTCTTAACAAAAACTTATTTCAATTTATTAAATACAATTTAAAATGAACAAAATTTCAAGAAAAAAAAATGTGCTCTTCAAGAAGATTTGACAGGGCACCTGGGTGGCTAAGTGGGTTAAAGCCTCTGTCTTCAGCTCAGGTCATGATCTCAGGGTCCTGGGATCGAGGTCTGCATCGGGCTCCCTGCTCAGCAGGAAGCCTGCTTCCTTCCTCCCCTCTCTCTACCTGCCTCTCTGCCTACTTGTGATCTCTCTCTCTCTCTCTCTCTGTGTCAATTAATAAATAAAATCTTTAAAAAAAAAAAAGATTTGACAAACTTTCCATAAAGGGACAGAGAGTAAGTATTTTAGGTTTTGTGGGCCAGATGGTCTCAATCACAACTACTCAACTCTACCATGATAGTACCACAGTAGCCACAAATAATGCTTTTAGGAATGGATGGCTAAGTTTTAATAAAATGTTATTTATAAAAATAGGCAGCTGGCCAAATTTGGTCTTCTATAGTGTGCCAACTGCTGCTCCAAAGCAGTTCTTCCTTAAGTGTGGTTCACAAATAAGCACTATCAGCATCCCTTGAGAGCTTCTTAAAAATGTCAGTTACTGGGCACCTGGGTGGCTCAGTCCTTAAGCGTCTGCCTTCAGCTCAGGTCATGATCCCAGGGTCCTGAAATTGATCCTCACGTCGGGCTCCCTGTTTGGCAGGATGCCTGCTTCTCTCTCTTCCACTCCCCCTGCTTGTGTTCCCTCTCTCACTGTGTCTCTGTCTGTCAAATAAATAACTAAAATCTTAAAAAAAAAAAAGTTATCAGACCTCACCTCATATCTACAAAATCATCATTTTGGGGTGTGGGTTCCAACAACCTGTAATGTGACATGCCCTCCATCAACTGTATAGCTTGTTAAAACACAGATTCCTAGGCAACCCCAGAAATTCTGATTCATCAGGTCTGAGATGGACCTGAACATTACAATTCTAACAAGCCCCAGGTAACTTCAGCGGGGCTGGTCTTCTAACCACACTTTGAATAGTACTGTTCCACAGAGCACTTAGGTTGTGTCATGTATCTTCCTGCCCTAAATAACTCATTTTTTTAAGTGAAAATAACTTCATTCATTCACTGATTCTTTTATAAATATGAATACATATTTAAAAATATGAAATATATATGAAAAATATAAAATATATTTAAATATAAAAACTACATATTTGCTAAGAAACTACCATGTGCATGTATGAAAAATTCAAATTTGGATAACAAAGGCCTCAATTTATGTTATTATAAAATATTTGAGTAAAACAATTCAGTTTAAATGACCAAAACTTTTACAAAACTTATTTGATTTATCAAGTAAATTATTATTGTGCATTACTTACAATATTGTCAGTTTCTGTGCTAAGCAGTGTGTACACAAATGTCAGAAAACAAAATTCCCAGAACTCAAAGAACTTAGGAACTAATAGAAGCATTAAAATAAAAACCAACAGACATGTTTTCTACAATGTGTAAGTTATGAGACTTAAGTTGAGACCTAAGTGATGTGAACAATAGTTTACCAGCTAGAATGAGCACTCCAAACAGGTAGAAAGACCATCCAAAAATCCAAGGAAGCAAAATTAAACAGTGAATGTTAAGGAACTCAAATAATTTAGTAAAGTCTGGGCATAGATGATGGACAGAATGGGAGTGGAAAACATAGGTTTAAGATGTAACCAGAGCATCTCTGTGGACCTTGAACATTTTGAGTTTTGGGACGGTGGTTATCCACAAATTAAAACCCAATGAAGGATGCTATTATGGGAGTTGCTTGATAAGATCCGCATTATAGGAAGATCTCTCTGGCAAAATGTGAAGAATTAATGGTAGAAGACAATATAAACAGATGGAAAAAAGAAAAGTATTTTATTTTGAATGCTACCGTGTAAACAGAATTGCCAGACTGGATACATGGCAAATCACGAGGCCACAGTTTAGGATGACATTCAGATTTCTGGCTTCTTGCTATGGCCACTTTCTTTTGAGGAGTTAGAATCCAACTCACATGCCATCTCCTGGGTCTGGTTTCTACTGACCACTCTGTTACTTTTACTCTATCATAGTTACTCTCCAACAGAGTAGTTTATTTTATTATCTTCATAATGCTTAACTCAAAGTAAAATAATTATTAATGTGTTTTTTTCCCACTTGATTTTTTTTCTGTTCTTCCATCTAGCATTTAAGTCCAGGGAAATTGAGAATTATTCTGTTACTCATCACTATAGCATAGTGCCTAGAGAACTGAATCTTAGGTCAAAATACATGTGACAAAGAATGTATGAATAAACAATGTCACCTAGAGAACTATATGGTGATACAAATGACTGAAGTTATGAGGTAAGATGTGATCTTTAATGGAAAAATGTACATAGGGAGAAAAAGACTATAAATCTCATCCAAGGAGAAAAGATTTGCAAATGACTAATTACTATTCAAAAATATAAAAAACAACTTATAAAACTCAATACCTAGAAGTAAATAATCCAATTCAAAAATTGACAGAAGACATGAATAGACATTTTTTCGAAAACATCCAGGTGACTAACAGACACATGAAAAGATGCTCATCATTACTTATCATCAGGGAAATTCAAATCAGAACAACAGTGATATATCACCTCATACCTTTCAGAATGGCTAAAATGAACAACATGAGAAACAACAGGTGCTGGAGAAGATGTGGAGAAAAAAGAACACTCATGCACTGTTGGTGAGAAGGCAAACTGGTGCAGTGACCGTTAAAGAGTAGGGAGGTTCCTCAGAAAATTAAAAATATAACTACTTTACAATTCAGCAATCTTTACCCAAAGAACACAAGAACATTAATTCAAAGGGATATATACACCCCAATGTTTATAGCAGCATTATTTACAATAGCCAAGATGTGGAAGCAGCCCAAGTCCATCAATTGATTAATGTGTAAAGAAGATGTGAGTTATATATAAAACATTGAAGGTTATCAGAGGGGTTGGGGGGTGGGAGGATGGGTGAAAAGGGGATGAGGATTAAGGAGTGCACTCTGTGATGAGCACTGTTGATATATGGAAGTGTTGCATCACTATATTATACACCTGAAACTAATATCACATTGTATGTTGACCATACTGGAATTAAAATAAAAACTTAAGAGAGAAAAAATGGTACCCAAGGAAAAATTGACATTAAATAAGTAAATAAAGGGAAAAGAAATATCCAAAAGAGTTTGAGAAGGAATTTATAAAGAAATAAAAAGGAATCAGATTATGGAATTTGAAATTTATTTACAAACATTTTCTATCAAAAGAAATGGCTATGTAATATGAAATTCTCAAGAGGAGACAAATGAGCACTGAAAATGTTCAGTGCATTTGGAAATTAACCACATGATTTAAAATAGGCAAAATTAATCTTATCACTACAAATAAGAAAAGTTAGCATCAGTGTGGTTGACATATTTATTTAATGTTCAGATCTAGTAAGATATACAGGCAGAATTGCATCCATGTTTTAGGATTTTTTGTTTCAGAATTTATGAATAGATTTTAAACTTGTTAAACAATACTTAATATCTATTAAGATAATATGAACTGCTTCATGATTTTAAGGATTAACATCATGGAATATATTAATAGGTTGAATAATGTTACATCGTTCTTGCATTTTGAATTGTATCTTATTAGATACCTGTGCCAAAACTAATAAATGATCCCCAATATTTCTTTTTCCATATTGAGTAGAGCTTGCAAACTACTGTCAGGGGGCCAATCTCGTCCCACCACCAATTTTTGTGTGGCTTTTGCATTTTAAATGGTTGAACTGTATTGAAAACTGATTATTTCATAATGTGATAATGATAACTTCACTGAAGTTAAAACTTCATGGTCCATAAATTAAATCATACTGAAGCACAGCAACTCTAATTCATATACTTGTTTTTTGTGATTGCTTTTGTGCTACAACAGTATAATTGAATGGTTGCATCAGAGAGCATATGGTCTCTCAAACTTCGCATACTTAGTCTCTGTCCCTTTACAAATAATGTTGGCTGTTCCCTGATCTAGAGTAATAGAACAGTTAGCTGCATGTCTGTTCAGCTAAAGAATAGATTTCCAGGGGTCTTTTAGGTTAGATATGGCCTTGTGGCAAGACCCTCAAAGCAGAAGCAGACATTATGTGTGCAACTTATGGCTTGTGACCTCGAACCAAAGAACTCTGCTCTCCTTCCCTTCACTTCCCACTGGCTGCTATGACTTTTTACATGATAAAGAAATACATTTTTAGGGGCTTCTGGGTGGCTCAGTCAGTTAAGGATCTGCCTTTGGCTCAGGTCATGATCCCACTGTCCTGGGATCAAGCCCCACACTGGGCTCCTTGCTCAGTGGGGAGTCTGCTACTTCCTCTCCCACGCCCCCTACTTGTGTTCCCTCTCTTCTTTCTTGTCTTCTTTGTCAAATAAATAAATAAAATCTTAAAAATAAATAAATAAGAATAAATTTTTATTTTGTTTAAGCCATTATTATTTTGGCCCGCATTGTAATAGCCAGAACCATATCATAACCAATAGTGCTCATATATCCATATTTTTATAAATTATGTGTGGTTTAACCTGTGAGATTTTTAGATTAGGTTTTATCAACAGTTTATTTCTAGGACATTTGTGACAAAGGGCAATTTATTTCCATATAAATGAAGAAAAATGTACGTAAGGAACATGGAAAAATAATTCACAATAAAGAAGTATAATTACAGTTTTTAACTGAAAAAATGATCATTTTACCTAAAAATCTATAAATTAAAAATTAAAGTAGAAATATTATTTCATTTCACCCACAAAAACTCTTCTGATTTTTTTTTCTATGTGGAAAGTATAAATTTACATAATGCTCTTGGCTTCTTTTTACCTCTTTCCATACTCATCTGCTTTAGAGATTGATCTATGTATCTGACTGGTCAGAAACTTGGCTTACATTCATTGGTACACTGTCCTTATTTTTTCTTGGGAAGAAGCTACTTCAGAAAGCATGCAATCTCACCTTTTCTAAAAAGACATGCCCCTTAAGGAGTCGGGCCAGCTTGGTGTATATGTGTGTGTGTGCACAAGGATGGGAGGAAAGGATTGGGAGACTGTGGCTTTGGGAAGCAAATTCAATTTGTAGGAGATGGGCCTTTGACTTTGAGAAACAAGAAAGGAGTAAAATTTTAGGGGAAAAGATATATATGGATCAGTTGGGGTTTTTTATACATTCAAGTCAGATGGCTTCAGCTTTGAAGTTTTGCAAGTGGGCCTGGCACTGTGAATTTAGCAGTTTGGAGAAGTTTATATTGAATTATGAACCTGGAATTTATAGTTGTACTGCAGCTTGAACAAGAAGCTTTGTGCTAGAGGTCATGCAGTGTTATGACCTTAGTAGGTGACTGTAGCTTATGCTGCATTTTTTTTCCAAAATGAATAGGTCTTTCTATATTAGGACATTACCGAAGCAAGCATCAGTGAAGTAAAGATTCAAATATAAGAAAACAGGCAGTTCAAATATTGTTTATCTAGACATAAGGAGTCAGAAAAATAGGTTACTTTAAACTGAGTTTAGTTTGTGCTTTGAGGCACTGGTGAGTTTCCAGCTTTAAATTTTAGATTCAGGTCTACATAGGCCACTTGGATTAGTTGTTCCAATTTCTATTTTCCATTCAGGGTCAAGGCAATAGTATGGTAGGAGAAGAGAGAGAGGTGTGAAGTCATGTAATCTCTATGTACATGAGTCATCACCTATCAGAGTTTTAAGTTGGCTCTATTTTGGCTATTAATATATGAAGGATGAGTCATTTATTTTGTATGAGACAGATTTATTGGACCTAAGGATTTCTACACCAAGTGGCAGCAGACACAGACGCTGTGACTCAGTTCAAATGCATTTCCCAAAATAGTTTAGACTCCATTTAATCAAATCAAACAACACATGTTTAGTTTAGTAATCCAAGGGTGCCAGAAACACACGGTTTCAGGGTAATGAATATTAATATGTTTTGAATGTGTCGGAAAGAAAAGAAATATACCTCAAATAAGATATGTTGAATAGAACTACCACAATAGAAGATGTCTAAATTTTGCCTGAAGTCAACACTGTTTTAATATCTTTCTCTGAGAGAGGACATATGGATAGTTAGATATTCTCCCCTGTATGGTAAATAAATCATGCAACAATTCATCTTTTGCAGAAAGATATTTCACAAATAAGTTTTAGATGGTTCTCAGCTGGTATTGATTGTGATTCTGGTGAAGGAAAACCCAGGATTTTTCTTGCCTACAGATACTGCTGTTTTTAATATGGTGCTATGGCAACATTAGAAACTGTTCTATGATCATAATTTTGTCTCAGGTCACAGCTCTGGCAGTTGGGGATGCGATGATTACAAATTGGGTACAAATTCATAAATATGATAGTATTTTGTGTCTTATTAACTCTGTGCACTCTATAAAAGTGAGGTTCACAAGCACTTTGGAACTATATTTATGTAATACATGAGGCAATGATGGGAGTTTTATTAATCTAGTGACTGAGGCAGTACAAAGATTACACCTGCTGAAAGAAATTCTAGCCCAGTCTTAGTATCTGACTGAGACTGAGTAGAAACAAACAAACAAGTAATAATAATATAAATTTTTTTTTACTTTTAAACATAAGGAAATCAATTTTAATGTTAAATTCTGACATTGTGTGTTTTAATTTTCAAGAGGCTTTAATGTTTGTGTTTAAATGTATCCTTCAACATTTTATAATAGGAGGGATTCTTCTTAATTGAGGACACTTTGATATTTTTTAGTTGAATTGAATTGAAAAATTTTATGCTATTTAATTATAGTACAATACATCTTACAAGTGATGATGGACTTCAAAGCTGGACCAGTTTGGAAAAGGAAATAGAGTTTAGAGTAAATATAGGGACTTTATACAAGGTACCCTTGCTGTAGATTTAATTAATTCACTGTCATCATAGTTCATTCTCTTGTGGGCCCAAAAGAAGCAGTAGTAACTAAGGAATTAGTTTTGTAAGGATACAAAGAAAATTGTATAAGTAACTAATCTAGTGCCTTGAAATAGATAGCTATATCTTTAGTTGACTGTAGCCTTGAAAGTTAAGACCAGGGGCGCCTGGGTGGCTCAGTGGGTTAAAGCCTCTGCTTTCGGCTCAGGTCATGATCTCAGCGTCCTGGGATCGAGGCCTGCATCGGGCTCCCTGCTCAGCAGGGAGCCTGCTTCCTCCTCTCTCTCTGCCTGCCTCTCTGCCTACTTGTAATCTCTCTCTCGCTCTGTGTCAAATAAATAAATAAATAAATAAATCTTTAAAAAAAAAAAAAAAGAGGGCGCCTGGGTGGCTCAGTGGGTTAAAAAGCCTCTGCTTTCGGCCCAGGTCATGATCTCAGGGTCCTGGGATCGAGGCCCGCATCGGGCTCTCTGCTTGGCAGGGAGCCTGCTTCCCCCTCTCTCTCTCTGCCTGCCTCTCTGCCTCCTTGTGATCTCTCTCCCTCTGTGAAATAAATAAATAAAATCTTTAAAAAAAAAAAATAAATAAATAAAAAAAAGAAAAAAAAAAAAAGAAAGAAAGTTAAGACCAGTAAGGTTAAGAGGATAGAAATAGGAGAATACTAAGAGGTAAACATTCTCCCACTTTTGATTTGGCTTTCTATGTGAAATGACACTTAATAGTGCAACCCTCCTGAAGTCTATCTATTTAACTTCCTCTGAGAAAATAGAGCAACCAATCTAATTTCTGAGTTTGAAAAGCAAACCAAGAATTAGATGCTTAACTGAGTCACCCAGGTGCCCCAACCACAGTATGCATTTCAGGCTCTTTCTGTTTTCTTTCACCTGAGTTATTGGCATGGAGGGAATACAAGTTCTCTTCTGCTTCTCATTTTTGTTTGTTTCTGCAGTGTATGCTCTTCCATTGGAAAAAGATAAATGAGATGTCACAAATCATGGAAAACAGAACCAAATGTGAGGACAAAGTGTTTGATCTAGAAAACTTCAGATTTTAAAGATTAGTGTCTCTTTGGGGATTTGATTTGTGACACTAGTTCAAAGGAGACACTAAAGATGATCATCAAAGGGAAGGATGTTTGGCAATGGGTTGACTCAAATAATGAGGTCAAGCTACGATTTATATGTAGGTACAATTGTAGCAGTCTTTTTTTTTAATGTTTTTTTTTAAAGATCTCATTTATTTATTCGACAGAGAGAGAGAGAGAGAACACGAGTAGGCAGAGCAGCAAGCAGTGAAAGAGGGAGAAGCAGGCTCCTCATCAAGCAGGGAGCCCGATGCGGGGCTCGATTTCAGGACCTTGGGATCATGACCTGAGCCAGAGGCAGACGCTTAACTGACGGAGCCACCCAGGTACCTCACAACTGTCGCAGTCTTGCCCTGAATCTTTATCAATAGGTATAATACTTTATTTTTCCAACTTTATTGAAACATATTTGCTATATAACTTTGTGTAAGTTTAAGGTATCCAGAATATTGATTTGATATATGTATGTATGTTTTGAGAATGATCACCACTATAATGTTAGTTAATACATCAATTGTCTGTCTAATATTTCTTCAAATTACTTGTTGATTAGAATATGTCTTTTTAAATACTTTATTTATTTGACAAAAGGAGAGAGAAAGAGCACAAGTGGGGGGAGTAGAAGAGGGAGAGGGAGAAGCACACTCCCTAATGAGCAGGGAGCACAATGCAGGGCTTGATGATCCCAGGACCCTGGGATCTTGACCTGAGCTGAAGCCAGACACTTAACCAACTGAGCCACCCAGTCACTCCTGTTGATTAGAATATTTTTGATCAAAATTTTATATCACTAGCATTGATTGTCAGCATGGCAATAGTTTGAGTTTTTCAAGAATAAGTTTCATTATGAAACTAGTCTGGTACATTATTTAGCACTGTATGGGAAGAAAGGGCGATCTAAAGATATTTTTGTCCAGAAGAGAACCAGGACAAACAAAGAGATATTTTAAAGTATTTTAATTTCTTGGCAGAAGTATTTACCAATATATTCAGAAGTTGGATGTGTGTTTTTGGAGCATCTGCTTAAGTGAAAAAATGGACATCAATGGTAAATGTGTGGTAAACTCATACTCACGTTTATGTATGAGACACTAATATACTCGTTTATATATGACAGTGCTTATCCAACATTTACTAATTTTTTTCAATTTAATTTACATTTTCTCCAATAGAAAAAAAAAATAAAGTCCAGGAAAAAAAATTACACACACACAAACACACACACACACACACACACACACACACACACCACACAGCACTGCAGGAGATGGAGTGCATAAAGATGTTCCAAAAATTTGAGAGGTCTGGATTTGTATTACATGATTAAGGAGACAAGGTAATACAGATATATGTGAAATCTCATTAATACATATCCAAATAAATAAAATATGAGTTTTAAATGGGAGATATCAATTCTGCCTTGAGACTAGAATGATACCAGAAATCAAGAACTATTTAATGAATGAGATAGAGCTTGAAAATGAGTATTTTTTTTAGGATATTCATTATCCATGTACATATCATTTCATGTAAAAAGAGGCAAGGGAGAAATTACCTGCAAAAGTAATCTCTTTGAATGTGTCATATATAGGTAAAAACTTCATAGAAAGAAATACATTTAAAAGGCAAATCTGAAAACACATAATGAAGAGTCTTGGGGTCCAGCTTAACAATTTTTACCTCATTATGAAGAAAAAAAAAAAAGAAAAAAAAAGAAATGGTGGTTTTATCATATTTTGGTTATTTTCTTTTTATCTCTATTCCATTTAGGGGGAGCATTTTTATTGCATTTTTTATATTTTGATATATTTTGTTAAGGTTATAAATATTGCAGCTAGCATTGCATGATTAAATAACAAAGAAAGTAAAGACAAAAACAAATTGGAGCTACTGAAATCATTACTTTAATATACAAAATACCTGAAAAGGAATGTTGACAATAAGAAAGCTGAGAGAAAATGAGAGAGAAATTAAAATGTCAATAAAAATTCTTTCTATTTCATATTTTTCTTCATTTATTTTACTTCATTGAAAATTTTCATACAGATTTTGAATCAGTTTAACTCACATATTTTTAAAATTACAGATGAAAACACTAAGAAATTTGTTATATAATTCTCCTATTCAAAAATCTGACATTAATCTGCTATATCAATTATAAAAAAATATGTTTGAGAAAAGAACATTTAATGGTACATACTAAATGAGAAGAGGAAAATCTACTATTTATTTTTATGTACCATGTAGAAAGAAAAGTAAAGCTAGTGACTTTTTCTGGACTCAGCTTAAAATAACATGTTTTAAAAAATATTTTGAATGAAAAAGATATTTTGAAAGATTTATATTATTAGATCATCCAAACAACTATTTAACAATTTCAAAAGCTTAAAGACTCAAATGCATTCTCATCAACCATGTATGTATTCAATGCTATTATAATGGATAGAAGCCACACACACACACTAAAAAAATATCTGCTTAAGACATACAAGACTGTGATGATATCACTAATAAAGTAGCATGAAAATAAACTTTAAAAATTATACTGGTGAATTTTCAAATACATGTTTTTTTTTTCTATTTTCACCATAATTATTTCTGTCACTATAAGCATGAACATGAAGAAGTGATTTATTCCACCA
Organism: Ailurus styani; assembly: GCA_002007465.1. Taxonomy (NCBI): domain Eukaryota; kingdom Metazoa; phylum Chordata; class Mammalia; order Carnivora; family Ailuridae; genus Ailurus; species Ailurus styani. The sequence goes on from LNAC01000383.1 coordinate 296,114, forward strand.
AAATATGTCACACCATGTTTAATATTTCTAATAGTGGTCTGTGTTCACTGTGAGAAAGTCCATATCAGATGTCTATACAAAGTTTGTCTGCAGTTACATATGTATCTAAAGATGAAATTATTTTAATATACTTTAACTATAATGCATTCTTATATTGTCTAAGCTCTTTGTGATACCTGTAGTGTTTTTTTTCAAGTACAGGGAAGAAAATTGTATGAATTTCAAATTCTTGACATAACCTGATATAGGAATACTCTACCTACATTAGTGTGTGAACCAGACTAATACCATCTTGGATAAAGCTGCCATGATAACTACTCTGTGACTTGAAGCCTTCTCAAGCACAACACCCACCACCCTCATTCTTTCCTTTTATTTAACTGCACCCTTAAGTACATCCTAGGGGGCGTACTTGTTTTTGATGGCTATGATGCTAGAATATTTCCTCCAGGTGGTCTCCCAAACTGCTCCCCAGGCTCTAAGGCTATAAAACCAGGTTTTAAGGAAAGTGGGTCTGCAGAGACCTATTCAGTTTGCTGCTGCCCAAGGTAGGCTTCTGTCTCTAAGTCCCTTAAAAAACCTTTTCTAGTCAAGCTGGGCTTGTTGGCTTTTTGTTTGGCCTTAGGGTCCTTCAGTCATTTTGAATATAAATCCCTTTCAAGGAACAATTAATCTCCTATAAACATGATATTGATCCACTGTAATAGAATTTGAAAACAAAATTATCATGGCTCTAACTTCATTTTAACACACACATTTATTTATTATTTATTTGGTTTTTGGTTTGTTTATATCCTTTCTGGTGGAAATCTGGAGATAACCACAAAAAATGGCACCTCTAAAGGGGGGGGGAGGAGTATATATATATAATTAGCTTTAGACCTTAGGTGGCCAGAAAAGAGACACTATATGGTGTCTGCCCCATTTTCTCATCCTTCTTGACACTTTTGTCCATGTTGATGTGGGAAAGAAAGGCAGAAGGAAGCATAGGTAAAATTAAATGTCCTTATAACCTGCGGGCCATTGACAAATACTTGAGGCAGGCAGAGTATCGTGTTCTTCCAGGAAGCTCCTGTCTTAATGTTAATGCCTTGCTAGAGGGAAAAACAACCTTAGCTTTATCTTCACTTCCCCCAACTCCAAAGTATATAATCAGTTGCTCCTCATAATCCCAAGACAGCAGGGAGCAGCAGGCAGCAGCAGCTTTCTGCCCGCCGGTCCTGTCCCGGAGCCATAATAAAAATACCATTTTGCACCAAGACGTCTTCACCATCGGCTGCAGAACTTACCCCACCTACCTCACCTATATTCAAAAACTGTATCATATGTCACTATCTTTCTGGAAAGAGACCATCTGCTGTGTACCTGGTGAGATGAAGGTGAAGGCTGACCGAGATGAGTACTCACCATACCACCATTTTGGCCACCTACAATAGGTCCAAAGGTGCAAGGAGCTGGGCATCACTGCTCTCAACACCCACTCCAAGTCACAGGAAGAGGTAAGACAAAGAACATCGACCCCACTCCAAGTCACAGGAAGAGGTAAGACAAAGAACATCGACCCCACTCCAAGTCACAGGAAGAGGTAAGACAAAGAACATCGAAACCCACTCCAAGTCACAGGAAGAGGTAAGACAAAGAACATCGACACCCACTCCAAGTCACAGGAAGAGGTAAGACAAAGAACATCGACACCCACTCCAAGTCACAGGAAGAGGTAAGACAAAGAACATCGACCCCACTCCAAGTCACAGGAAGAGGTAAGACAAAGAACATCGAAACCCACTCCAAGTCACAGGAAGAGGTAAGACAAAGAACATCGACACCCACTCCAAGTCACAGGAAGAGGTAAGACAAAGAACATCGACACCCACTCCAAGTCACAGGAAGAGGTAAGACAAAGAACATCGACCCCACTCCAAGTCACAGGAAGAGGTAAGACAAAGAACATCGAAACCCACTCCAAGTCACAGGAAGAGGTAAGACAAAGAACATCGACACCCACTCCAAGTCACAGGAAGAGGTAAGACAAAGAACATCGACACCCACTCCAAGTCACAGGAAGAGGTAAGACAAAGAACATCGACCCCCACTCCAAGTCACAGGAAGAGGTAAGACAAAGAACATCGACCCCACTCCAAGTCACAGGAAGAGGTAAGACAAAGAACATCGACACCCACTCCAAGTCACAGGAAGAGGTAAGACAAAGAACATCGACCCCACTCCAAGTCACAGGAAGAGGTAAGACAAAGAACATCGACCCCACTCCAAGTCACAGGAAGAGGTAAGACAAAGAACATCGACCCCACTCCAAGTCACAGGAAGAGGTAAGACAAAGAACATCGACACCCACTCCAAGTCACAGGAAGAGGTAAGACAAAGAACATCGACACCCACTCCAAGTCACAGGAAGAGGTAAGACAAAGAACATTGACCCTGGGTCCCATTCAGCCCTCAGAGCCTTTGCTGGTACAGAAAAGATGGGGTGAATTATGGTATCACTGATTTTCTTGACAGCATCTGTGAGAAGGGGATTAGTATGGTTGCTGACCATGGATCAGACTACTCAAATTACTGTTTTCTGTTAATAAATTTTCTTTGTATATGCCAAAAAATTAATATGTTAACTCTAAAGGGTAAATATATCTGAATCAAGGAATTGTTATAAGTAAATAAACATACCATAGGTAACACTATTTAAAAAAGAAAAATATATATATATGGGTTCTTTTCTTTTATCTTTATTTTGCATTACACAATTTCAGCCAACCTGAAAAATTCAGCAGCCACAAAGTTTTGTGGAGGATGTGATTAAGATTTTTATATAAAAAATAATAGAAACAAAAGTATTTGATATTAAGTTTCTGATGTTCCAAGTAGGATTACCTCCCAAAACAACAGGATTTAAAGCCAGTTTTACAAGGTGATTTCTTATAAAATATCTGTCATATAGAAACTAAATTAGAGGATTATAAGATTTCTCCATCATGTGTGGAATATATCTTCTCAATTTATGATGGCTAGGGCATACATTTTTCTGCCTAGGGAAGAAGGGCTGTATCAGTTAAAAGGACATAAAAATCCCCAAACTAGGCCCTTATTGACCCATAAAGCAAGAAAATCACGGAAGGACAAGTCGCCATTTTCTATAGTCTTGGTTTTTCTCCAGCTCATTTTCCACAATCTGAGAGAGAAGAGATATTCAAAATCTATAGTAGAGAATTCAAGGGGTCAGATGACGTTGAAGCTGATGTCATAAACTCCTAATTAGATCAGGGGAGATCTGTGGCTTCTCAGAGTAGCTAAACATATAGTTACTTCCAGCATGACAAGGTGATGAAAATGATTCAACTGTCATTTCTTTCAGGTTTCAATGTGAATAAATACAGTCCCTCTTTCTTGCGATGCCTGAAAACACTTCACTCAGAATTTAGAAAAAAATAATTCCCGATCAGATTTCTTTGGAACATGTTGTTCATTGAGTATTATTACTTCTTTCTCTTGTGGCATGTATTGATATATTATCAGCATTGGTCAGATAGCAACATAAACTCATGATTGTGCTGAGCCTTTCATTCTGTGGCTACACTTGTGTTACATCTTTTAGAACTCAAGCAATGGTTCACCATCAACCAGACGTGTGTGAAAATCTCAGGCCATAGATAAGTAAGGCAACATTAATAAATCAACAGCTTTCTACAAGGAGCAGTTACTCATGTCTGGAATCAGGGGCAAGGATAAACAAACTTCAAGGATAAAACAGTGTTCAAACTATACCTAAAAGACAACCACATTCATGCAAAAGAGATATTACAGTATGAGAAGAGACATACTATATCTGAGTCTATTTATAAGGTGTTGGGTTGATTCAGTAAGATATTTGGTTAAAAAAAACTGCGACATGAAATATCATGCTAAAATTTTGGCTCATTATATTCTCCCATAGTTTAAAAAATTCAACTTTTTCAGAGTAGTAAAAAGAACCCAAAAACCATATTTTATTTATTATTTGTTATTACACATTATTTTTTATCTTAGTCACATGTATACAAAATTGAGGGAAACTTATTAGTTCAGACCACAATTGGCATTTAAGTCTATTCTATTTTTTATTAGGAGTAGTGTAGACTGGGATATCATCTCATTCTTTTTTTTTAATTTAACAGAAAATGGATTTTTATAAATATTAAATTCTAAACAAAAAATAAAATCACATAAATGTTCTTAAAATATTAGTGAAAAATCTCATTTAAAAACATATGCAGTGGGATGCCTGGGTGGCTCAGTCACCAGGGCATCTGCCTTTGACTTTGTCATGATCCCAAGGTCCTAGTACAGAGACCTGCACTGGGCTTCTTGCTCAGCACAGAGCCTGCTTCTCCCTCTGCCTGCTTTACCTGCTCCTCTCCCGATTATGCTCTCTTTTTCTGACATATTAATAAAATCTTAAAAAAAAAAAAAAACCCTGCAGTTGTATTGTAGAGTTCAGCCTTTCTCCTACTCTAACAAGAAAATTATATAACAGGGGTGCCAGCGTGGCTCAGTTGGTTGGGCCTCCTATTCTTGGTTTCATCTCAGGTCATGATCTCCTGGGTCTTGGGGTGGAGCCCAGCTTTGGGCTCTGAGCTCAGGGAGGAGTCTGCTTGAAGATTCTCTCACCTGCCCCTTCTCCCCGCCCCACACACACACTCTCTCTCTCTCTCTCAAATAAATAGATAACTCTTTTTTAAAAATTGTATAACAGGGCGCCTGGGTGGCTCAGTGGGTTAAAGCCTCTGCTTTCGGCTCAGGTCATGATCTCAGGGTCCTGGGATCGAGGCCCACATCAGGCTCNGTCTGCTTGAAGATTCTCTCACCTGCCCCTTCTCCCCGCCCCACACACACACTCTCTCTCTCTCTCTCAAATAAATAGATAACTCTTTTTTAAAAATTGTATAACAACTTTTATTTATGTTCCCTAATTCTATTCCTGGCTCTCCACTTTAAAATAAAAGCTGATATCACAGGATTTATTTTGATAGCATAACTCAAGTATTTTCCTTCTAATTAGACGTTTAAGCCATAATCTAATATTTTTTCTCAGTTTTTTTGTTTGTTCGTTTGTTTTTGTTTTTTGGGTTTTTTTACCCTGCCTCTACTATATTGTCATGAGCACACTATGAAGGTACACACATTAGTCCCATCTTTCCACAGTCAGCTTTATTCAATCATAAAGCAAAGCTAAGTCAGAATTTTAAAGCAGGTTCAGGACTCCAAACTCAATAACAATTCACCACGTGATTAAGCTTGGCTTCTTACACAGCACACAGAGCAGGACTGAAGACAAGCCACACAACAAACAAGATAACAGAAGGGCGCAGGAAGTTAAGGAACAAAAGGCAAAGTCAGTCTGTAGGCGTGCAGTTGAGATAAGGCCTCCATCTTGTCCGGGTCAGCTCTTAGCACTTGCTGCGTCTGATGTTCAAGCAACAAAGATCTCCGTGGTTCTTTTCAGAGATCAGTGGGGCAGAGCCTTCAGTGGCAGTTGCCTTTTTTAAATAGCCAGATATAGAGGGGTCATGTCTGAAGAGTCTGACAGTTTATTGCCAAATTCCTTCCCTTTTTAAAGGGATTTAGTCAGTTTCAGGTCCCTGCAGACCTCTTCTGTTCGTGCTTGTTATCTGTTCCGAGGTGTCAGCTGATGCTGGTCCAGGAGATACCTCCTAGCTTCAGTACCTTAACTACTTGCATCATGGTTTGACATGAGAGACTCCATTTTGCTCTCTACGTATATCATTTTGTTACAAAAGAGAATAGTTAGACTATAAGTAAAGGATAGTTTCAAGTTAAGAAACATATTTGTTTCCAGTTTTATTGAGGTATAGACACATGACACTGTACAAATTTATTTATTTATTTATTTATTTTAGATTTTTTTTTTTTTAAGATTTTATTTATTTATTTCACAGAGGGAGAGAGATCACAAGTAGGCAGAGAGGCAGGCAGAGGGGGGGGGGAAGCAGGCTCCCCACTGAGCAGGGAGCCTGATGCGGGCCTCGATCCCAGGACCCTGGGATCATGACCTGAGCCGAAAGCAGAGGCTTTAACCCACTGAGCCACCCAGGCGCCCGACACTGTACAAATTTAATAGAAACATTTATATTTTAAGTTGCATATCATCAATGAAGGGTTTAGGTCTGCCTGTGAAAGCAGAAGCAAAATTTAATTCATTCTAATGTATATGTTTAAGTGCTAGGTACTTTTCATTTTCTAATAAGGACAATTTTATTAGAGTTGAATAGTAGAATAGAAACAGTGAGTTTAAATGATAACACACCTCATTCATTTGTAAAGATTTTTTACTTTTATTTATCTTTTCCATTTACTTTTTTTTCTTCTTCTTCTTGAGAGGACACTTTTAGCAGACAATGAAAAAACAGCAGGGAGTAAAATTTTGATACTATCATTACATAGAAGGATTTTTTCATTAGAGAATTTCTCTAACTATTATCCATGTTAAAATGCCTTTCATTATGTGTATGTCTTTGAAAATTATATTAATAATTTGTAGAGGATCTCAATCTTCATTGGGGACTGGACACAAAGGAATGGATAATTAGTTGGTGACCCAGAGGAGGCTTTTGTCTTAATGGAAATGGAGCGATTTAGCCCAAGGAAGTGTATCAAAATTGCAATCCATTATATAACATTTTAGGAATTAAAAAAAAAAGGGGGGGAAAGTAGACTGTTAAACCAAAGCAGGAAATAAAATGTGCCTTCTTCAAATTAGAAGAAGGTGTCATTTGTAGTCACTTCTCATTATGCTAAATATATCAAGTTAAATTTAAACTAAGTGTGATGTCTTGACAGAAATAAAATTCACAATTATCTTAATTTATAGGATACATAATAAAGTTTATAAAGGATGCAAATAGAACTAAGTATAAACATAGTTTTGTATTCTTTCATTTACACTTAAATGAATTACTGGTAAAGGTTGTGAAAACCCTGAATCTCTGAAAATTAATTTATTTTCCTTTCCAATTCTTGAAACATACCTTATTTACTTTACAAAAAAATAGTTTAAATATGTAATGTATTAAAACAGCGACGTGCTCATTTCTTTTCTTTTTCCTGTGCTTGTCACTCAAAACAAAGAATATAAAATGTCTTTTTTTTTTAAGGTTTTATTCTTCAGAGAGAGAGAGTGGTGGGGGTGTGTAGGAGCAGAGGGACAAGGACAAGCAGAACCATGCTGAGCTCAGAGGCTGAAGTGGGGTTCAGTCACAGGACCCTGAAATCATAACCTGAGCTGAAATCAAGAATCAGACTCTTGACCAACAGAGCTACCCAAGGGCCCCTGGTATGTCCTTTTGTGAGAGAATAACTTTTAAGTACAAGTGCTATATCTTCTTTAGATAAATAGCTAGGCAATATGTTTTTGTGGCAATACATTTAATTCCATGCTTTACCATTACCACCACTCAAGAATCCTTCTGCATCAGAGCTAATAATGATGCTATTCTTCAAATTTTTGAGGTAAAAAATTTGAAAGTTGTTTTGACTCCTTTCTTTACTTCACTCCCTCCTCCTATCCCTGCCACCCCAAATCCATTAGGGTATCTTCTTGTTTCTACTCTAAAAGTATTTACAGAACTCAATTACTTCTCTCACTTTAACGAGTCATCCTCATCTCTCACTAAGATTAAAACAATGTGTTTTTTTTTAAAAGATTTTATTTATTTATTTGACACAGAGAGAGAGATTACAAGTAGGCAGAGAGGCAGGCAGAGAGACAGGGAGAGGAGGAAGCAGGCTCCCCGCTGAGCAGAGAGCCCGATGCGGGCCTGGATCCCAGGACGCTGAGATCATGACCTGAGCCGAAAGCAGAGGCTTTAACCCACTGAGCCACCCAGGCGCCCAAAACAATGTGTTTTTAAATGATCTCCCTGATTCTCTGCTTGTTCTCTCATAGTTTGTTTCCCACTTGAAGATCAGAGTGATCAGTCACTTTATGTCAATCTTCTGGTCAAAACCCTTCAATAGCACCCATTTTGCCCCTAGTAAAGAGACAGTTCTTTCAATTATCACAAGGTCTTCATCTTCCATGATTTGCCAACTCCATCCTACAGATATTTGTACCATTTTGATGCTCTCCTTCACTCATAAAAAATATTCCATGTGAATTTGTACATATGAGTTTTAAAATACATAAAACAAAAATTAATAGAACTAAAAGAAAGAAAAATACCCAATCATGATTGGGCATATTAACACATCTTTCTAAGTACCTGGTAAAAGAAAAAGACAAAAAAAAAATTAGTAACAATATATAATTCAATCAACACATTTAATCAATTTGACCTAATTGACATATATAGAACATTACAGCAAACAGCTGCAAAAGACATTCTTTTCAAGAACACGGGGGACATTTAACCAAAGAAAACAGATGTTGGGACATAAAACAAGTCACAACACATCTGAACACAACAAATATAAAGAATTATGTTCCCTTACTATAGTGAAATTAACACAAGAACAAGTACCAGAGGGGTAACTTGCAAGTTCTCAAATATTTGCAAATCAAAGAGCATGCTTAAAAATATTTAAGGGGTGGGGTGCCTGGGTGGCTCAGTTGGTTAAGCATCTGCCTTGGGCTCACATCATGGTCCCAGGATCCTGGGATCAAGCCCCACATGGGGCTCCCTGCTCTGCAGAAAGCCTGCTTCTCCCTCTTGTACTCCCCCCTGCTGGTGTTCCCTCTCTCACTGTGTCTCTCTCTCTGTCAAATAAATAAATAAAATCTTAAAAAAAAAAAAGTATCTAAGGGATGAAAAAATAATGCAAGAGAAACTCAACAATATTTTGTGTTGAACAATAATAAAAATATGCAAAATTTTAAACCTTGCAATATAGCTACAGCTGTACCTGTAACTCTGAATGCATGCATTAAAAAAGAAATGCTAGGGTGCCTGGGTGGCTCAGTGGGTTAAAGCCTCTGCCTTCAGCTCAGGTCATGATCTCAGGGTCCAGGGATCGAGGCCCACATTGGGCTCTCTGTTTAGCAGGGAGCCTGCTTCCTCCTCTCTCTGCCTGCCTCTCTGCCTACTTGTGATCTCTCTCTCTCTGTCAAATAAATAAATAAAAATCTTTAAAAAAATAAATAAAAAGAAAAGCTAAAAACCAATAGTGAAAACTTAGATCTCAAGAAGCAGAAAAAGAGTCAATCAAGAACAAACAAAATAGATGAAAGAAGATAATATATTTAAGGGCAGAAATCAACGAAATGTAAAACACATGTTCAATAGAAAAAATCAATAAAGCCAAAATTTTAACATTAATAAAAGGAGACAAACCATAAGAGACTCTTAATCTCAGGAAACAAACTGAGGGTTACTGGGGGACAGGGGAATAGGGATAGGGTGGCTGGGTTAAGGTCATTGGGGAGGGTTTGCGCTATGGTGAGTGCTGTGAAATGTGTATGATGATTCACATACATGTACCCCTGGGGCAAATAATACATTATATGTTAATAAAAATAAATAAAATAAAATAGATAAATAAAATGGAGTTTTTTAGAAAAATGAAAGCATAAAATCAAAAAGAAAAAGTAAGGAAAAATCACCAAATAGGAAGAAAAATAGGATTTCATAAAAGAATTTACAGGGGCGCCTGGGTGGTTTAGTGGGTTAAGCCTCTGCCTTCGGCTCTGGTCATAATCTCAGGGTCCTGGGACTGAGCCATGCATTGGGCTCCCTGCTCAGCAGGGAGCCTGCTTCCTCCTCTCTTTCTCTGTCTGCCTCTCTGCTTACTTGTGATCTCTCCCTCTCTGTCAATAAATAAAATCTAAAAAAAAAAAAAAAAAAGAATTCACAGATATTAAAAGCTAAGGCTACATATGTATTCATAAACTGAAAACTCATTAATGTAAATTAGAAAATTCTTTGAAAATCACAATTTCCCAAAACTGACCAAGGACAAATCTGAATCATTCTATATTAATTTAAAAAAATACATTATTTTTAAATTTCCCATAAATAAAAGCTTAACCACAGAAGTCTTTTATAAATTCTTCCAAAATGTAAAGAGAAAAGAGTATAAAATTTATTTTTTAAGAATATAAAATTTAAACAAACTCTTCCAATGAAGGGAAAAGAAAAAAACACTTCAATATTTTTAGCAAGACCAGCTGAACCCTGATACACAACTTGACAAGGACGTTGCATGGAAAATTACTGGACAATGATTCTCATGAAAATATTAACATGGAAATATTAACAAACCAAAGACAACATTGTATAAAAAAAAACCTTTATGACTCAGTTTTGGTCAAGGAATTCAAAGTTAATTAATATTTAAAAATTAATCAATGTTGTTTAATAAACTTATAAAAGAAATGTATTACACTGTCATCTAATAAGTGCTGATAAATATTTCATAAAACCTATACTGATTCATGAAAAAAAATAAAACCTCTCATCAAACTAGGAATAAAAAGAAGCTTCCTTAATATGATAAAACATATCTACTAATGAAGGAAGGAAGGAAGGAAGGAAGGAAGAAAGGAAAGATAGGAACTACCCATCTTCACATTTAATGGTGAAATATTAAATGCTCTCTCCTGAGTTTAGAAATAAGAATGATCACTTTTGTCAAGTTTAACCATTATTGTTTGAAAGTATAAAGATTGGAGATGTTGGAGAATATTATTTTTGTGGATGACATGATTGTATACTTTTTTTTTAAGATTTTATTTATTTATTTGACACACAGAGAGAGAAATCTCAAGTAGGCAGAGAGGCAGGCAGAGAGAGGAGGAAGCAGGCTCCCTGCTGAGCAGAGAGCCCGATGCGGCCTCGATCCCAGGACCCTGAGATCATGACCTGAGCCGAAAGCAGAGGCTTTAACCCACTGAGCCACCCAGGCACCCTGATTGTATATTTCTTATTAGGATTCATAAACGGATTTAAGTAAGAAGATTGAATACAAAGTCAATGTATAAAAATCAATTGTATTACAATATGTAATAACAATTTGAGAATAGATATTTAAAACTATGCTCTTTATTAAAAGCAAAACCAAAATACTTAGGAAAACACATAAGAAAAAATGCTATTGTTCCAGATGTCTTCATGGCTAAATTGCATGCATCCTTAAATTCATCGTCTCAACAGTCCTACATTAATGGAATTATTTAAAATTAAAATCCATGCTCTCTCAGGCTCCCTGCTCAGGGGGAGAAACTACTTTTCCCTCTCCTGCTCCCTCTGCTTGTATTTTCTTTTTCTCTGTCAAATAAATAAAATCTTTAAAAAAGTGGGGGTGAGGGGGCCTGGGTGGCTCAGTCAGTTAAATGTCTGCCTTTCACTCAGGTCATGATCCTGGAGTCATGGGATCATGATCTCAGAGTCCTGGAATCGAGCCTCACATTTGGCTTCCTGTTCATCAGGGAGCATGCTTCTCCCTCTCCTGCTCCCCCTGCTTGTGTCCTCTCTCTCTGTCAAATAAATAAATGTAGGAATAATAATTCTAATGCTCATAGGTCTTTTCTTGGTACCCTTTTATACTTCTGGTTAATGGAATATGTTTTGACTAATAAAACCTATTGAACTGTGTGCTTCATGCACTCTCATGTCCCTGTCTACCAGCCAGATGGAGGATCATCAATCAGAAGATTCTAAGACTTCAGGAGATGACAATATAGAGGGAACTTTGGCTTCCAAATGTCTCTGTGGCACAGACGGGACTGTCAATTTAGCATTAGCTTGTGTTGACTTATTTAGGAAGGAACTGAAGGTGGGTGAAATCAGGAGGGTCATACATACATGGGACTGGTGGGTCATGATAGTTTTCCAGTTTGGGGCCTGGATGGCAGACAGGTGGTTTAACATTTAATAATCATTTTCTACAATGTGGTTATTTCTTTTTATATACTTAGTCACATGTATTCTATAATTTTCAATAAAAATTAAAATAACTTTATAGTATTTATTTATACATTTACAGAATATCAAGTAACATTTTCTTAATTTTTTTCATTTTCTTAATTTTGTAGTGTTGACTGGTTAGTGTAACTAAAAATATAATTAAAATATACAATGCTATTCATAAAACATTTTATAGGTAATAGGCTCACTGAGTTAAATTTCAAAGCCTTATGTGAATCAGCGTACTTCTATATTTATACTATTAGCAGCTCTATCCTCAATTTCCTTATTTGACCTTATTATTCCTTATATGAAAACACTACGTAAGAAAAAGGATATTTTACAATGAAATCATTGCAGGCAGCATATAGTTTTAATTTTTGTCAAAAGACAAAATGTTAAAGAAAAAAGTACACTGAAGTACTTAGTGTAAAATAGGTTCATTCATTTTTAATAGTCTGTTCCTGTAGTCTTTTTGAAAATTATCATAAAAATATTAAAAGTTGGTTAAATATTTAAAGAAAACCACAGTTTTTGAGAATTAACACTGTGATTTCTGCTTTTTTCCTTAGACAAGTCAACTGTTTTTATTGTTGTTTTTCTTCTGTTATTTTCTCTTTATTGGACAACTTAATATGCCATTATATCACTTGGTTTTCACTTGATATAAAAACAACCTCTATATATTTTCTGCTTTTGTTCTTTCTTTGCTGTCCAGGAAAAACATAGTATATTTGTCACTGAAAAGATCATGAATAGAAGTACAAATATTTGCGTTGAAATCACATCCAAGTCCTAGTTCTGCTCTGTTTTATCTCCAGATAGATTTTTATCATCAACCTCAGATTTCTAATGTACTTTATATAATCATCAAAATGAAAATACTAAATCAAAAGTTTTTCCTTACTTTCTGAAAGAAAAGGTGCCTGGAGTTATGGCTCGATACCTAGAATCCATAATGTTGCATTAGTCAGAACAGGCAGTGAATGTAGGGAATTAGTGGTACCAGCGATGGAAGTGAACAGTGAGAGAACCAGACATTACTGGCATCAGAAAGCTTCCACTTCTCCCATCCCAGTTCTGCAAGCACTCTCTGTTGATCAAATACACCCAAAAGCTCAAATACACCCAATTGGCCTGGGTATCTGAAATGAAATCTGCTGGGGTCAGTCTCCTTGTACAGAGAACACAGCAGAGGAAGAGTGAGGAAAACACTCAAGACAGGCAGAAACTTCAAAATGAGAAAAACTGATAAGACTGTCTATATACATGGCTTTGTTTTCCTTCCTTCCTTTTCCCCCTCATCTTTTTTTTTTCCTAGTAAAACAATTTTAATATTGTTTTTATTTTCATGATTTTAATATATTAAGTTTCTGGATTTTAAAAAAAATGTATTTTACTCTATTCTTAGGCATCGTCTTCATATGTTACAATTTATTTTTTGCCTTTTTAAAAGTTAGTGTGATTCTTTTTAATTGAGCCGTTCTTTTACACTAGACACTTAAAAAAGTAAAAGTGGAAGAACCCCCCCATACACAAAATTATGGTCATTTTCTGCTTTTTATTTTTATTTATTTACTTAATTTTTTGTAGTTTCAAGTTTTGATTTAAATTCCATTTAGTAAACACATAGCATAATTTTCTTTCAGGAGTAGAATTTAGTGATTCATCACTTACATATAACACCCAGTGTTCACCAGAAGTGCCCTCCTTAATACTCACCCATGTAACACAAACCCCTACTTACCTAACCCTTCACAACCCTTAGTTTGTTCTCTATAGGTAAGAGTCTATTTTATGGTTTGCCTCTCTCTTTTGATCCCCCCTATGTTCATCTGCTTCATTACTTAAATTCCACATATGAGTGAAATCATACAGTATTTGTCTTTCTCTATTTCCCTTATCATAATACACTCTGGCTCCATCCACATCATTGCAAATGGCAAGAATGCATACTTTCTATGGCTGAGTAATATTCCATTGTATATATACACCACATCTTCGTTAGCCATTCATTAGTCAATGGACATTTGGGCTCTTTCCATAATTTGGTTATTGTTGAAAATGCAGTTATAAACATCAGGGTGCATGTATGACTTTGGATTAGTATTTTTGTATTCTTTGGACAAATACCTAGTAGTTCAACTGCTGGATTGTAGGGTAGTTCTATTTTAGCTTTTTGAGAACCCTCCATACTGTTTTCCAGAGTGGCTGCACCAGTTTGCCTTTCCACCAAAAGATTTCTTTTTCTGCTGCTTAATTATTGGTGTATAGAAATGCAACGGATTTCTATACATTGATTTTGTATCCTGCTATCTTTCTGAATTGGTGTATCAGTTCTAGCAATATGTTGGTACAGTTTTTTGGGTTTTCTTTTTTTTTTTTTTAAGATTTTATTTATTTATTTATTTGTTTGTTTGTTTGTTTGTTTTATTTATTTGAGAGAGAGAGAGAGAGAGAGAGAGAGAGATCACAAGTAGGCAGAGAGGCAGGCAGAGAGAGAGGAGGAAGCAGGCTCCCAGCTGAGCAGGGAGCCCGATGTGGGCCTTGATCCCAGGACCTGGGATCATGACCTGAGCTGAAGGCAGAGACTTTAACCCACTGAGCCACCCAGGCGCCCAGTTTTTTGGTTTTCTACATAAAGTATCAGGTTGTCTTCCAATAGTGAAAGTTTGACTTCTTCCTTGCCAATTTGAATGCCTTTCATTTCTTTTTAATGTCCTATTGATGAGGCTAACATATCTAATACTATGTTAAATAACAGTGGTGAGAGTGGACATCCTGTCTTGTTCCTGACCATAGACGAAAAGCTCTCAATTTTTCCCCATTGAGGATGATATTAGCTTTGGGTCTTTCATATATGGGCTTTATGATATTGAGGTATGTTCCCTCTATCCATATTTATTTTTGTTAAGGAGGTTTTTTTTTTTTAAGATTTTATTTATTTCTTTAACACAGAGAGAGAGAGAGAGAGAGAGAGAGAGAGAGAGAGAGAGAGAGATCAGATCACAAGCAGGCAGAGGCTGGCAAAGAGAGAGGAGGAAGCAGGCTCCCCGCTGAGCAGGGAGCCTGAGGCGAGCCTCGATCCCAGGACACTGAGATCATGACCTGAGCCAAAGGCAGAGGCTTTAACCCACTGAGCCACCCAGGCACCCTTAAGGAGGTGTTTTACTAAGAATGGATGATGTATTTTGTCAAATTTTTTTCTGCATCTATTGAGAGGATCATATGGTTCTTTTTTTAAATATATTTTATTTATTTTTTTGTGAGAGGGAGAGAGTGTGCATGAGGACAAATGGGTGGAGGGGCAGAATGAGAAACAGACTCCCTGCTGAGCAGGGAGCCTGATGTAGGGCTTGATCCTCGGATCCTGGGAACATGACCTGAGCTGAAGGCAGATGCTCAACTCACTGAGACACCCAGGCACCCCAAGAGGATCATATGGTTCTTATCCTTTATTTATGTATTGTATTATGTTGATTGATTTGTGAATATTGAACCACCCCTGCATCTGAGGAATAAATCCCACTTGATTGTGGTGAATAATTCTCTTAATGTACTGTTGGATTCATTGTTAGTGTTTTGTTGAGAATTTTTGCATCCTTGTTCATAAGGGATATTGACCTGTATTTCTCCTTTTTAGTGGGGTCTTTGGTTTTGGAATCAAGGTAATGCTGGTCTCATAGAAGGAGTTTGGAAGTTTTCCTTCCATTTCTATTGTTTGGAATAGCTTGAGAAAAATAAGTATTAACTCTTTAAATGCTTGGTAGAATTGCCCTGGGAAGCCATGGGGCCCTGGACTTTTGTTTGTTGGGAGATTTTTGATTATTGATTCAATTTCTTTGCTGGTTATGGGTCTCTTCAAGCTTTCTATTTCTTCATGTTTCAGTTTTGGTAGTTTAGTTTCTAGAAATTTATCCATTACTTCCAGATTGCCCAATTTGTTGGCATATAATTTTCCATTATATATCCTTATAATTATTTATATTTCTGTGGTGTTGGTTCTTATTTCTCCTCTTGTATTCATGAGTTTGGGTCCTTTCTCTTTTCTTTTTGGTAAAACTGTCTAGGGATTTATCAAAGAACCAGCTCCTGGTTTCATTGATCTGTTCTAATGTGTTTTGTTTGTTGCTGTTATTTCTATATCATTTATTTCTGCTCTAATATTTATTTCCCTTCTCCTGCTGGCTTTAAGTTTTCTTTCTTTCATTCTTTCTCTGTCTCTTTCTTCCTTTTTCCTTCCTTCAGCCCTCCCTTCTTCCTTCCTTCCTTCCTTCCTTCCTTCCTTCCTTCCTTCCTTCTGTTAGTCCTTCTTCTTTTTTTCCTAGCTCTTTTAGTTATAAGGTTAGCCTGTGTATTTGAGATTTTTCTTGCTTCTTGAGATAAGCCTATATTGCTATATATTTCCCTTTTCTGACGTCTTTTGCTGTACCCCAGAGGTTTTGGACAATTATGTTTTCATTTTCATTTCTTTCTGTGTATTTTTTTAATTTCTTTTTAATTTCCTGGCTGACCCATTCATTCTTTAGTAGGATATTCTTTAATCTCCATGTATTTTTGGTCCTTCCAAATTTTTTCTTGTGGTTTTCTTCAAATTTCATTGCTCTGGGATCAGAAAATAGATCTGATCTGAGTCAGGTCAAAATAGATCTGAGTATGATCTCAATAATTTTATTTGTTGAGGCCTCCTTTGTGACATAGTATGTTATGTATTCTGGAGAATATCACATGTCCACTTGTAAAGAATGTGTATTCTGTCGCTTCAGGATGAAATGCTCTGAATATATCTATTAAGTCCATCTTGTCCTGTGTATCATTCAAAGCAATTGTTTCTTTGTTCATTTTTTGCTTAGATGACCTGTCCATTGATCTAAGTGTTAAAATCCCCAATTATTGTATTATTATCAATGAGTTTCTTTAGGTTTCTTATTAATTGTTTTATACATTTGGGTGTCCCCAAGTTGGGGGCATAAATATTTATAATTGTTAGGTCTTCTTGTTGGATAGACACCCTTATTATGGTTTAATGACCTTCTTCATTTCTTTAGTCTGAGTAGTTTTTAGGTCTTTTATCTCTGTGGTAAGGAATTCCCTGGTGTCCCCTATATTTTTCTCAAGTTTAGCCAGTATCCTTATGATTATTGCTTTAAGTTCTGGGTTAGGCATATTATGCATCTCTTTTGATTAGATGCCTGGTCATGACCTTTTCTTATTTTTTCTCTTGGGATGAATTCCTTCATCTTGGCATTTTGTCTGGGTCTCTGTCTTCTTTGTGTTAGGAAAGCTTGTTATGTTTCCTGCTCTTGGGAGTAAAGGCTTTATGAAGAAAGGCCATCTACATTTAGGACCTGACACTCAAGGAAGTGTCTCTAGAGTATGCTGTGTGCACTCTGCTGCTATGTTTTGGCTGCTCTTTTCCTCCAGTCTTTCCTCTGCAGAGTTTCTCTTTGCCTGCAGTAGGAAATGTTTGGACCTTGGCTAAAATGTGGTGAGTTTTAACTAGGTGTGCTTTGGTCTGCTTGTTAAAAAGACTTGATGTTATTTCCACTAGAGCTGAAGCTTTGCAGAATTCTATGGTCGGTAGATGTGGTACATGCAGGGGTTTTCTGTTGGTCTTCTGGGACAGGGGCCCACTACTCCGGTTCTCAGCACACCTGCTGGAGAAATGCAGTACCAGCAGATCATAGAGAGTGGCATTTGGTGTAAGCAGTTTAGGCCACCAGTGTTGGTGCTATGATGTTTACTGAAGTTAGTTTAGGGGTGGGGTATGGAAATGGCATCTACTGGCTTTTTTGTCCCCAGAGAAGGAATTACACCTCTCCCAGAAATAACTCCAAGAAGGGGGAATCATTCCTGCCTCCCAGGGAATCCTCAGATTAGCCATCTGCCCCTGGACTATCTTCCCTCCTTCTCTACAGGAGAGCTTCAGCACCCTCCTGGATACATACCAGGCACATTTTGGACCTCTAAAACTCCAGTCTTTGACCCCCACTGGTTGTAAAAACTCATGAAAATCAGCCCGTTTCCCTTTCCCAGTCAACGGCATTGGCAAAGTGTTTTCCTTGCGGGATCTCCTGTGTGCTCCTCTTTCCCTGCCTCCTCTCTCTGGCATTGGGGTCTCTCCCATCCCTAGGGCCCCTTATCTGTTTTTTCCCAAACCATGTCTCTGCTCTGCCTAGCTTCCACCATGGGACCTCTTCTCTTTCTCTAGTTGTGAAGTTTTTTCTATCCGTCTTCAGCTCAATTTCTTGGGCATTCAGAATGATTTGATATTTATCTAGCTGTGTTTAAAAGTTGAGGTAAGTGTAGGAACTTCCTACTAGTCCACTATGCCACTTTCCTCATTCCAGTCATAGTTCATTCATTTACATAAATAAGCCTCTCATCGATAAGACCACATACTTCAGTGACAGTCATATAAAACTAACACAGTAGAAAACTGACCTCAGAATCTGCTTGGTCTCCTGTATTCTAATAATAATTTCCCATCTATCAACACAGTTCCCTCCTATTTTCTGAGATCCACATTTTAGAAGGTCTTGAAATCAGGCTTGGTTGAAAGATATTACAGGAAAATTGACCTTGACTTTGCTTGAATAACAGTAAACTTTTAGGAGTATCATGGCTTGTTTGCAGATGCAAGCATGCTGTGCAGCCTTAGCCATATAGAATTCTCAGAACACATTTTAGAAGTGCTAGGAGTAAAGCATAAAACCCTGACAGAAGTGGAAAACTCGAATTGTTGAATCTTTCTCTCCTAACTGATATATAGGATCTTTGGAGACAAGGGAGACTGCACTACTGTTTAGGAGCCAACTCTGTTATTTCCTATTTGGTGTAACCGTTCTTATCAGTTTACATGATTTAACCAATGTATTTTTATTTTAGTTATGTATATATTTTGACATCTTTTTATACATCACACACCAATCCTTCTGTGATAACCATGTATTCATTTTTAAGGGAGCAGATAATCCCCTTCAAAATGTGTCCAAATTTTTTTCAATTCCATTCCCTTTTTTTCTATGTGCATTAATTCAAAAGCATGTAAGTTCTCTGTATATCCCATTTGCTTTACTGATTTGTTATGTCTTGCTCTAATATATTCAAATATATTTTTCTAATCTCTACTGTTTTCAATTATTGAGTTGTTTAATCTGCCTAATATCTAGACTTGCAATACTTTGTATCTCTTATTTTTGACAGCTTAAATTTTATAAATGTTTTATCTTCACAGTTTTATAAACTGCATGTATATAGAAAGGATAATAAGTCTTCCTTTCCTTATTAATTTTAATCGATTCCTGTATTTCCTCATGGATAATGAGGAGTACTTCATTGATCATCTATGTCACAGAATCAAGCAATTTATGCTGGGATATTATTTCCTTACAAATTATTAAAGCAGAGTTTTATTCCTATTTAAATGTATTATTGATTTTAAAAAGTACTTCCACTCTGACATCTCTGGAATACTGTGTTTCCTTTGTGGTTCACTTTTTGCACTATTATGGCATACTAGTGAATCTTCTTCTCTCATACACTCTTTTATTCATCCTTCGTTTGCTGAGAAGACAAATCTGAAAACACAAATTTCTAATCTGAGAAAAGAACTTCTATTCATGATCATATCAAGATCATATCAAGATTCAAGATCCTATCAAATGATCTTAGTAGTTTTCTGTTCCAGTATTCTTCATCTCTCCTTTAAAAGAAAGAAAAACTACTCTTCATTTATTATGTTGGTTACTTTAACCTTCTCACAAAGAAAAGATCTTACGAAAGTTTATTCGGATAAATCTAAAATGTCTAATAGAATCAAGTGTCAGCCAAGATTTATAAGTATTTCACTCCCTTTTGAGTTGAATATTGAGTTATTTAACTGAAAAAGGAGTGATGTAAAATAATTTTGGGGGGGTGCCTGGGTGGCTCACTCATTAAGCTGCTGCCTTTGGCTCAGGTCATGATCCCAGAGTCCTGGGATCGAGTCCCACATCGGGCTCCCTGCTCAGCAGAGATCCTGCTTCTCCCTCTCCCTCTGCCTGCTGCTCTGCCTAATTGTGCTCTCTATTTCTCTGTCAAATAAATAAATTTTAAAATAATAATAATAATTTTTTGATGTCCAAAATAAGGTGAGTTTTCCCAAAGGAAACTTTCTCCTACTTTAAATAGTGCCACTTAAGAGTGGCTCCTCTATTATATGAGTTTTCTTCTAATACCATTTTTTATATCTTTTGTTTTCTTATATTCTGGAGGAAAACATATATGTACACACACACACAATTTGTCACTAGGTATCACTATTATCATCTACTATATATATGATATATATATATTATGGTATATATGATATACTATATCATTATTTCTACTATAAACAAATCATGCTCCTTTGATTCTCATTCTACTGCTCTTCTTTCAAATTTTTCTCTTTTTAACTCTTTTTTCAACTGTTGATATTTTTAACATAGCCTACGCTCATTGTTATATTATACTTCGCAATGGCCTATTTCCTCTATAAAACTTTTGGGTAAAAAAACTTTTTTTTTTGTAACAATTATTACAATTGAATGACAGTCCTAAATGACTGAAAAGATTTTAAAAGCATTTCTTCATATGATCATTTTTCATTACAAATACAGTCTTTTTTTTCTATTTACACTAAATCTTACTCACTAGGCATTTCCCACTCCCATACTTCCAGATATGTGGCAATTATTTAAATCTTTACCACAGCAAAAATTCTGTTGATTTATTTATTTTTGTATTTCTGAATAGTTGACATAATTTTTTTAGTATTTCTGTTTATATTTTGAATATGTATGTATATATTCAAATATGTGCATATACATGTATATACACACCCATAGACATTCAAAATGTGAGAAGGATAAATATTAAAAAATATCTGCCCATTCATTCCCTCTCAGAAACTCACATTCTTTCTTAATAATTTTCCTAGTTTTTAAAGTAACCTCCTAGGTTTCAAGCAGTATTCTTTTTTTTTTTCTTTGTCAAGATTTTATTTCTTTATTTGTCAAGGAGAGAGAACGTGAACAAACAGGGTGAACAGTGGATAAAGGGAGAAGCAGGCTCCCCACTGAGCAAGGAGCCTGATGTGGGACTGAATCTCAGGACTCAGGGATCATGACCTGATGGGTCAGATGCCTAACTCAGCCATCCCTCAAGTTGTTGTCTTTTATATAACCAAATAAGTTGCAGTATTTTTTTTCTGAAACATATGTAAACATATTAGATTATTGCAGTAGGCAGAATGATGCTGCCCCAGCTTTTCATACCCTAATCCCTCCACTCTTTTAGTATGCCTTGTTAAATGGTAAAAGAGACTAGCAGGTGGAATTAAGGTTACAGACTTTCAGACAGGAATGTTGTCCTCGATTACCTGGGTAAGATCAAAACAATCACATGAGCACTTAAAAATGGAAGGCATACCCTCCTCAATGTCTACTGGGGAGGGCATGTGTTGTGGTGTGTATTGCATAAGACTGATGAATCACAGACCTGTACCCCTGAAACAAATAATACATTGTACGTTAATAAAAAAAAAAAAGAAAGCAGAAGAGTAAGAGAATGGCAGAAATTTAGATCTGAGATATGCAAAGTGAGGACTTCACTTGTATTTGGAGGTTTTCAAGATAGAGGATGATAGCCTATGAACCTAGAAACTCAATGGCCTTTAGAAGCTGGGAATAGCTCTCACCTAATGGCCAGCAAGACAGGGACCTCAGTCACGCAGCTTCAACAAGCAACTTGAATTCTGGCAACAGCCTGACTGAACAGGGAAACATATCCTTTTCTATAGTCTCCATAAACACAAACCTTTAATTCCTTGATTTTGGTCTTGTGAGTCTCAAGCTGCCAGATCTCTGATCTACAGAAACTGATATAATCAATTTGTGTTGTTTTAAGCCATTAAGTTTGTGGTATTTTGGTATAGTAGCAATAGAGAATTTACATAATTCTCCTTTTCTGCCATCATGAGATAGCTAGATAATCTGTATTTGAAGAGTTAACCCAAACTTTTAAACAACTTTATAGAATT
Organism: Ailurus styani; assembly: GCA_002007465.1. NCBI lineage: Eukaryota > Metazoa > Chordata > Mammalia > Carnivora > Ailuridae > Ailurus > Ailurus styani. The sequence goes on from LNAC01000383.1 coordinate 318,086, forward strand.
CCAAAGCATATCACACACCATAATGTACTTAAATAGCCCCCTGTTAATTGGCAATCTTTTTTTTCAAATATTTTGCTATGCAAATATAATTAATTAAATTTTAGATACAAAATTTTGCAAATACATAAAAATAGAGTGATAGATAATTTTGTTAAGTATTTCAATTAGCTTCCATTGAGAATTTTATCAAATTACACTATAGTAACACATAGCTGGACTTCTTTCTCTAAGCTTGTGACCACAAATAGACCATAGATCTTTGTGATTATTCCCATTCTGATTAATTGAAAATAGTATTAATTTTATTTCTATAATCAACACTGCAGTAGAAGACTTTTCATAGGTACTGTTCTGAAAATAATTTTTAAAGTCCTTAGCCCACTCATATATAAGTGAAGATTCTTTATACATTTCTTATATATAAATAAAGGTAAATAAACTTTTTATTAATATAAACTATAGTTTTTTCATGATTATTATTTTTTCTTTGACTTTTTTATGCTGTTTTCTTCATGTAGAAAAGTTCCATTGTTCCTAACCTTTTATTTATTTTTTTCTGGGTATCATATTACACATAAACATTCCTCTCCTTCTGAGATGATTAAAATCTTTCTTTAAAGGCATATTTAACATTGCGGGTAATAATGATTAAATAATGAAATATGTGGGATTAACAAAGTATTACAGTGGATTTATTTTTAAATTAGATGCTCAGGTATATATATATATAATTTAGAGACATTGATGTTTTACAAAGTATTTGTATTATAACTTCTTTCTATTATTAAAGCTTTTTTAATCCATATGCATATGAAGGGTTGATTGAGGTTTTCAATGATTTGTTTTAATTTTCATTCTTCTGTTTTTGATTGCTATTGCCTAGCACTTCTTTTTTTTTTTTTAAGATTTTATTTATTTATTTGACAGAGAGAGAGAGATCACAAGTAGGCTGAGAGGCAAGCTGAGAGGCAGGCAGAGAGAGAGGAGAAGGCAGGCTCTGTGCCGAGCAGAGAGCTGGATGCAGGCCTCGATCCCAGGACCCTGAGATCATGACCTGAGCCGAAGGCAGAGGCTTTAACCCACTGAGCTACCCAGGTGCCCGATTGCCTATCACTTCTTATTATGTCTGCTTTTTTTATATTGTTCCTCTAAACCATATCAAATTTCTTTTTGAGATTTACATTTCACTAGTAATTTTTTCTTTTATTATTTTCTCATAGATTTCTTTGAAAATATTCCTTCCCCTTCTTTCTTTTATGTTTTTCCAGTCAAGTAGTCTCTGTTGAGTTACTTTCCATACCTTCTTTGTTGCTTTCTCATTATGTTTCTTGTCTGTCTTTAACCAGGTTATATAACTTCCTTTTTTTTTTTTAATTTTCTGTTAAAATCTCATATCACTTTTTACTCCAAACGTTTTTCATAGAAGCGATTATATTGCTTTTTGCTATTGTTTGTTCATGTGTTTCATTTTAATTTATACAAGGCACTTCAACTTCCTGACTATGTTGTTGCTAAAAGCAATCTCGCATAAATTTTATTTCTATGGAACAAACACACTAATTTTACTGTACAGATGGTCATTATCATACTAGTTTTGTCCCTACATTTAAAGATGTATGAAGCCTGGGTGGCTCAGATGGTTAAACCCCTGTTAAACCCCTGCCTTCAGCTGGGTCACCAGCTCCAGGTTCTGGGATGAAGCCCCACTTGGGGCTCCCAGCTCAGTGGGGAGTCTCCTTCTCACTCTCAATCTCCCTGTGCCTCTCCTCCTGTTTGTGTTCTCTCTATCTCTCTCTCCCAAATGAATAAATAAAATCTTTAAAAATACATAAATAAACAAGAATAAAGATACACTGCACTCAAAAATTTTCTCTAGTCACAGCCATATCTGCTTTCCATGTGCTTTTATGTCCTTTTTGCCTCCATACGAAAAGAACAAGTCATTGGTTCATTCCATTCTCTTCAGTACAAAGTCTTAGTTCATATATTTCTCAACCCATATCACAAACCTATCAAATACATCTTATAGGAGTATTAAAATGTTTAATAATACCTTTAATGAATCCTATAGAGAATAATATATATAATCATATAAAATTTGACTATAAGAATATGATATATAAAACATATTATATATATTTAATAAATGAGTTATAATTTTATATAAGCTTATAATTTATTATCTAAAATGAATTTATTAAATAAAAATTAAGAAGTGCATTTGTCTGTATTTATATATTAAGTTTTAGAGAAAAAGAGAGAAAGAGAGTATGCTTGGGTTTGCTTAATTAAGTTGTCAGAATATCATCTCTCCATACCTATGTTTTTTTTCCAGTTCAGTGTTCTTATATTATGGTTGCAAATATAAATCCAATTTTTCTGCTGATTTTAAGAAGATACAACCTCATTTGTCTGCTCACACAAAAGTTATTTATTGAGTTGAAGACCTTTTGCTAGGTGCTGGTGATAAATGAATGAGCAAAACGGGAGAAATCTTTGATCTCATGGAACTTATAACCTAAGGTTATTCAAAACATAAATACATATTAAATGTGTTAGTGATAAAACCACAGAGAATAAAGAGTTCAGTAAAAGACAGCGTGAGTGTGAAAAAAAAATAAAGACAGAGTGAGTGTGAGTGTTATCTTACATGAGTAGTTGGAAAGAAATCTATGATAAGGTGACTTCGGAATTGTATGTCTGAAGAAAGTGAAAACTGAACCATCTTAATCACCAATAGATAGCATTCACACAAGAAAATTCTCATCATCCTATACCTTCAGCTATTATGCTGCTATTTTAATAAGTGTATTTTAATAAAACAAATAAAAACAAAATGAAGCAAACATATTATTTACCATATATGTAACTTTATCTTATAATGTTTCTGAGATGAGAAAAATTCTAATAGCAATTCCATCTCAAAAATATTTTGATAAATATATATTTTAGCTAATATAATTCTTGGCAAATAGTTTACTTTCCAACTACAGTTCAATAAAAATAGTTAATACTCTTTTTTTTGGCAGGAATTTGCAGGAAAAATATTACTATACTCAAACTTGTCCCAGATATATTAAACTTACTCAAGAAAAATTATATGAAAAGATAGTTATAACCTGGCTTTTGCTTACAGGAAATTCTGATTACTAGACAGAATTTAAATAAACATCTTCAAGGCTTTCTGTAAGTTGATGTGAATTGCTCAAAGGAGAAAATAGATGTGCATGAATATTCCTTAGGAGCATGTTCTTTCAAAGGTCATTAGAATATTAAAAACACTAATATGTCATCATCAGTTTTCCACAACAAAATGACAGCACCTTTTTATGATAAGTTTAAAGACATGAAATTAAACCAAAAAAAGAGAGTGAAAGATTTTTATCAATAACCTGTCTCTTAGTTATGTTTAAATAGAAAATAAGTGATCATGTCAATTATAATGTTTTTTTATGTTCTCTAGTTTCAAAATTAAAGTCCAGTTGTATAAACTATAAATTGCAGATTTTACTCTTACTGAGTTTTTTGGGTCATGTATCTCTAATAAAATATGGAGATTCCCATGGCTCGGTCTCTGTGTAAATTTGCACATAATGAAATGAAGTCTAATAGCAAAAAGTAAAAATGATAATTATAAGTTATTTCAAAGCTTTACTGCCTTTCTTGTGAGCATTCAGAGCAATCCGATTTTTAATACTTAGTAATACTTTTTAATCTTGATATTCACAATTCTCTTGGCCTTACTACTGCTCCTGAATTTCTCCCTCTTTAAGTAACCAAACTTTCTCATAAGTTCTGACTTCAGGGTTTGTTGTTGTGGAATTTGTCCCCCTCCTCTATTATCTCTTTCTTCCAGATCTTTGTGTTGGCTAATTTGTATTCTTTTTGGAAGTCTTTTTTAATTTTTTTTCTTTGTAATACCACCCTTCATATCCCTTTAATTCATCATCACAAAAATTCAAACTTTGGCAGCTACCTCATTCAGCTAGTTGGCTGAAAAAAAATGGGAAAAAGAGAAACACTCGAGAAAATATATCTACCTTCAGCTGCCATCCTTTAAAAGACACTCCTACACTAAAATAGAGACAAAACAAAGTCCATGTGCAATAGCATTTTACAGACTCTAGAGGATTCAGTCATATGCTTTTAATGGCAAAAACACATGCTTTGACATTCACATTTGTTTCTTTATGGCATATCATCCAGTTAAGGACAAAATTTATATTGTCAAAGCATATGAAGCACTACTTTTAGGAAAACCTTAACAAGATTGCTCTTCTGATTGATGATTTCCTTATAAACCAAACAACCCATTTTCACAAAGCCTTATCACAATGTCTCTGGGACCTACCGTAAGTCCCATTTATAAACATATGCAAAATAATGAAGAAGAGACATTTCACTGTTTCTACAAATACCTTCTTCATGGGGAAATAAAAACCACCATGTACAGCCCAGTTTTGTGTAAGATGATGATGCACAAAATGGTGGGATATTATGTGTATGATTTATGGGTTCTTTGCAATTAGGCAATAAAATATAGATTACTATGACCATGACTTTGTGAAAACAGTATTTTGTCTAATTACTACCCCCATGTATGTCCATAAAGTGATTAGGATCATCTTTTTTTTTTTTTTAAAGATTTTATTTATTCATTTGACACAGAGAGAGATTACAAGTAGGCAGAGAGGCAGGCAGAGAGAGGAGAGAGGAGGAAGCAGGCTCCCTGCTGAGCAGAGAGCCCGATGCGGGCCTCGATCCCAGGACCCTGGGATCATGACCTGAGCCGAAGGCAGTGGCTTTAACCCACTGAGCCACCCAGGCGCCCTAGGATCATCTTTTTTAATAAAAGTTTGATCGTTAGTGAAATACTGTTACTCTTTTGCAAGTGTTCTGGTGCTATTTTCTATTTCCTCAAAAGCATTTTTACATTTATCTAACTGATATAATCAGAACATTTCTTTCTCAAAAGAAAGGAAATTTTCTTGATATCCCAGTTATTTCTTTTACACATAGACAAGGAAATTCTGCCTCTATGTTTCTAGACTATGAAGTCTCAGAAAAGGTTACAATATGAGCTGGTGAAACTTGAGAAGAGGCCACTGGCGTTCATGTAGGAAGAGTCCCATGAAGAAGCCAGCAAAGTCAGCTCCTTCCTGGAGACCTTGTGTTCCATCTGCACTTCAGAAGTTCACTGGAGTACAAGGTGCTTTGCTGGGATCAATACTTCTAGAGTAAGAACAAAGAAACAAAAAAAATACACTCATCAGCATATGCACATGGAGCATATACACACGTGTTAATTTAGGATGATGCTTGATTCACAACTAGGAGTAAGCATAGATTTGACAAATCTTTTTCTTCAAAATATACTTATTGTACTCCTAAATTGTGATATATATACACACATATATGTATATATGTGTATATATATACACACACATATGTGTACAAAATCATATTTTATGAAATAGCTTCTTGTTTTTTAATACTAATAATACCAAGTCGGATCAATTTCACAAGGCAAAACAGATCTTTCCCTGATGGGTGGCAATGGCCAGAAAGAAATATGTGATTGACAGTCAGAGACCATTGGGAGGAGAGAATGAGGAAATATCCCATCACTAATAGTTTAGCTTTCATTTATAATTCTTGCCTGAATCAGTCATGACAATGGGGGTTCCAGTCAGGGTTCAATGGCAGAACAACTGCGAGTTATGAGACAAGGTACAGCTGGTGGGTTAAACACCAGAAAGAGACACTGTAAGAACAGAGGAGTCACCAAACTGATGAATCTGAAAACCCAAGGATGGCCAACTGCCAAAGTGTGACAAGGAAGAGAAAACTGGTGACATTTATTGGGAGCTGTTTACTCTTTGGATCTGTAGTCTAATATATAAGGATGGACCCTGGGATCTGTCACTCAGTGTGGTTCATTGAGCAGAAAGAGGAGTTAAAAATGAGATGGAAGGGCGCCTGGGTGGCTCAGTGGGTTAAAGCCTCTGCCTTCGGCTCAGGTCATGATCTCAGGGTCCTGGGATCGAGGCCCGCATCGGGCTCTCTGCTCTGCAGGGAGCCTGCTTCCTCCTCTCTCTGCCTACTTGTAATCTCTCTCTCTCTCTGTGTCAAATAAATAAATAAAATCTTTAAAAAAAATGAGATGGAAGAGAGTAAGAATAAGCTGTCACTCAATAGCATTTTTGTAACTGTCTGCCATTTCTAACCATGACAACCTTCAGGAAGTAATAATTACTGCTTTAGTCCCACTTCTCAAATACCTTAAAAATTCATATTTTGGCCAATCCTAACATGGTAAAATATAAGAAAGAGCCCTTGGGTACTTTGAGTTCTGGTTTAACTAAGACCTGGGAATCTAAGTCACCACAGTCTACTTCTTGTCAACTTGGACTCCTTACATAACTGTTTTAATCACATTTAATTTCTAAATGAAACAATTACAAAATCAGGCAAGATACTTCTGGATAAGCGAATTCAATTAAGTCAATCCCATGTCAGAAGAATTCTATGAGGAAACACGTGTGGGTAGGTATTCTATAAGCCCACTGATGATGGTTATGGGCTAGAAGACAATTCATATCCACATAGTTTATTCCAGTGCTAACAAATTGTTTCTCCTTCCATGATGGCTGAATAGCTGGCCCCTTATGTGAATGGTGCTGAAACAAATGTTCAGCATTGCTATCTGTTGCTGATAGGTTTGGCATTCAGCAATGACCATATCCAGGTTGCCTTGGTGTGTAAAGTATATGTGGCTAACCTCAGGCTTAAAATTCATTCCTGTCATCATGACCCCTTCATTCATAGGCAAGTTTAGGATGGCTGTTATCTCAAGAACAGTTCATTTTGTTTACCTGATTATTAATCAAGGGGAGAAAAAATAACTTTCTCTCTAACCTTCTGAGATCTTGGCAGAGATTCCTTTAATAAAAGACCAATTAGCAAGAGAAAAGCAAACAAAAGTTTATTAATATGTGTATCTCATGTGGGTGCCTGGATGGCTCAGTGGGTTAAGCTCCACTCTTGATTTTGGCTCAGGTCATGATCTCAAGGTTGTGAGACAGCTCCTCATTGGGGAGTCTGCTTGAGATTCTCTCTCCCCCTTTCCCTCTGCCCCTCCTCACCCCGTGCTCTCTCTCAAGTAAAAATAAATAAATCTTTTATATATATATATGTATATATATATAATATATATATTATGAATATCTAGGAGATACTTAGTCAAGAATGTGTAACTCATAATGGTGGCTTCAGAATTTAGACCAAACACTGTCTTAATGGAGAAAGAAGATGATTGTAGGCCTCTTAGGGAAGAGCAAATGAATTTTAGGAAAGACAAATGGGCCCTTAGAACAGATGGAAGATTTGATAGTTTGTGACAAAGTTTGTCTGGATGTGGTATGGACTTCTAGTCTCCTCTCCTCTGAAAAGAGTCAATCTTCTCTGGTTGATAAAACTTTAAGGGGAAAGGATTTATGGCAAATGAGCTCTTTTTTGTCTTTAGGGAAGTACAGGGAGTTCAGATAAAGCCTCTTCCTGCATTTGCTATTTGTGTGTGTGTGTGTGTGTGTGTGTGTGTGTGTGTGTGTGTCTACAGTTAAAATAAGATACTACAACAGCATATTTTGGGGTGTCATGTCCAATTAACTTTATTAAGATCTTCTCCTGCTGAAGTTGCTGTTTCATGGATAATCATAAAAGTCACAGATTATATTTTATGCTCATTTGATGATCTTACCTATATTCTTCTTTTATCAATATCCTTATCTATAGACATCCAGTGGTGTGTATACGTCTTAAGTCCCTAAGCATACAGTCCTAGAATTAGCCACTGATTCAGTGTCCTATGAATAACTTTATATTTATACCTTTGGCTATGTTCTTCTCTGCAAAACAAAACCAAAAGCAAAAATAAAATAACAACAATAACAACACATGTATAGTGTTTAAAGTTCTGCTGATTGGCAGTATTTCCTTCCAACACTATTTCTTGGGATCATTGTAAATTATAGCAATATTGCTAAACTAACAATTTTTAGGAGGTGGCAGCATACTGTAAACTAGTTTCATTTGTTTTTCCTCATTCAGCTCATCATTGAGAATCTTCCATGAGGCCGTAGGTTCAGTGTGTGAGAGAGAGGAGGCAAGGTGTACCTCCCTTAAAGGCCGTATTTAGGACTTTCACATTATTTATTGCTATAAATATACTTCATAAAGCCAGGATGATTTTCCTTTTTTAACTTTTGTCCATAGAAATTATCTAGAAACGTCATTCATCTAAGTCACTAGACTTTCAAACATATACCCTTATATGATTTTTCACCAAACTTTAATCTTTATGGTTTTAACCAAATCTTAGTTCAAGTGCTCTAACACTATGTATAAGTGTGTGATTAGCTCACATTTTCCAGTGTATGACAATGACTAAATATGTGAATAAATTCTGATCCATACTTTCACAAAAATTGTGTTTATTTTATAAAAGTAATGAGGTTTCTACACTCTTTTGTCAATAAAACGAATTGATTTTCTGTCCTAGACCTACCTGTCTTCTTCTGCTGTGAATGTGTGTGTATTTATTTGTTTGTTTATATATGTATATTTTAAGCAGAGTAAGAAATTGGTTTTTATTGTTAAAGTTAGCAGCTTGTTAATTAGGAAATCAGCTGCTGTACAGTAGCTTTTATTGATGGAAGAAATCAAGATGTGTGAATTGGCTCAGCTATTTTAAAATAATTTGTTACCTCTTAAAAAGCAAGTTTTAAGAAATTAGAAACCTATATAGCTTGAATCCTTCAGAATGGCACTCTTGATTTTTTTATATTCCCACTGATGCTTCAAAAGATTCTTCTTGGGCTGGATTTAAATGAGGTTTGTTTAAACCTACCTCTGAAATTTCATCACATTTTTTCCTACATGAACCTTTCACAGAGAATGTTTTTGAGTACTGAAATGCACAAAGCTGGAATGTATGATTACTTAGTACCCTGTTTGCTAGTAAATGTCTTGAAGCATGGCAAAATTTGACTGAGAATGGTGGTTACCAGTATATACCAAAAATAACTGAATAAATGTACATGCCAAACTGACTCAGAGAGGTGCACAACTGGGAACACATTTAATTTTTATCTGTAATACTCCTGAGGTGTGTAGAAGAGATAAATGAATGTGTCCATGTAATTGGAGAGTTTTCAAGATAACAGGTAGAGGTCATAGTATTTTACTACAGGTGATTTTGGGCATATTCTAGATTCTGATAATGTTTTTGTGAAATTGTTTTAAATCTAATCAGACTTGAGAGAGCTTTAGCCAGAAATGTAATTTCTTTTACAAATAACATCTGAACTGATAAAGAAGAAATTGTGCCTCATCTCTTTTACTTACTTCTTTTCTGAAAAAAAATGTAGCTATAAATTTCTATTTGTCCTCTATTCATAATGGCATAAAACAATAAAATATAAAAACCACTGTCTGTCTTAGTGCCTTATCACAATTTTGGATGTCAATTAACATGCATATGCTGCTTAAAATAGTGAGCAGTAAAGGTGACATAGGAAATAGAGCATTAAGATTAAAAATTCATTTGGCAAATCTGGTTTAGGTTAACATTTCTTGATAGCATTCAAGTATATTTTACTTGGGACCTACCTTGCTTTTACCTAGTTTGCATTTTTGAGCAATTATGTATTTATTTCTTTAACTTCAAATATTTGGTTATGTCCTTAAATTTTATTTATTTTCCTGCTACCCATTACTTTTACAATCATTGTCCTTTGGAAAGAATGCCTTAGCCAAAAGAGGGGGGAAAAAAAAAAGGTTACACAGTCAAAGGAAATGCAAGTGTTCCTTTAGGGAATCTTATTTTGAATTTCAATTATATACAATATGGTATTGTACCACTAGCCTAAAAGATATAGTCACACATTTCAAAGATATTTGAGAAGAGGAAACAGATAAAACAATATTCAGGAGTTGAAGAGGAAATGTTATTAATGTCATTATTTATATATTTTCCCTTCACCTATAAACATTATGCTCAATGTAAGTTTACAGTAACATTTGATGTTGGTGGATGCTAAAGATCACAGAAGTAAATGCATTTATTGTGTTTATTCCCATTTAAATATAACCATGGTTCTTTATTTTTTTATTTTTTTTAAAGATTTTATTTATTTATTTCACAGAGGGAGAGAGATCACAAGGAGGCAGAGAGGCAGGCAGAGAGAGAGGGGGAAGCAGACTCCCTGCTGAGCAGGGAGCCCGATGCGGGCCTCGATCCCAGGACCCTGAGATCATGACCTGGGCCAAAAGCAGAGGCTTTAACCCACTGAGCCACCCAGGCGCCCTAACCATGGTTTTTTAAAGATTTTATTAATTCTTTTGAGAGAGACAGACAGACAGACAGAGAGCATAAGCAAGGGAGAGAGGTAGAGGCAGAGGGAGAAGCAGACTCCCTGCTGATCTGGGAGGCTGATATGGGGCTTGGACCACTTAACCAACTGAGCCGCCCAGGCTCCCCTTAAATATAATTACGTTTCATTATTCTATCTTTTATTTATTTATTTATTTATTTATTTATTTATTTATTTATTTGGGAGAGAGATAGAAAAAGCAAGCAAGAGAGCAGAAGCAGGGGTCGTGACAGAAGGAGAAGGAGAAGGAGAAGAACGCCCCTTGCTGAGCAGTGAGTCCAAAGTGAGGCTCCATCCCAGGACCCTGAGATCATGACCTGAGCCGAAGGTAGACACTTAACTGACTGAGCCACCCAGGAGCACACATTCTATTTAAATCTTTAAGCATCTTTATTATAGTAAGATAGCTAGGAAGACATCATGTGGCATTTCCAGGTGCCAACAATTCGAGGTTATTTGTGTGTTCACAAAATATCAGCAGGAAATAACCAACTTCATCCAAGACACATGAGTAGGTATAGCCTGCATGCAGTAGAAATATCTATTCTCCAGCAGTAATGAGTATATCATGGCAAAGATTACATAGTGTTGAAAAAATATTAAATGATTGAGAGACTAAAATGCTTCTTCTATAAAATAAGAGTATAGGGATTCAAAGATTATTTTACTTTTTATAGAGTATGTTTTCATATAGTCTGATCATCCCCTCCTCATTCTATGAATGGAAGCCAAGTGCATTCCCCCAAATTTCCTCATATTTCCCAAGTTGGGGTATGACTTTGCAAATGTTCTTATAGACTCCTTTATCTCTTGGGTTATTGTAATAACTCACATCTCCATGCTTCGTATGATTCTAGATATGGATTTCAAAAACTCTCTTTCTCTTCTCATTCTTCTTTTTCTCTGTCCCTTCCTCTCTTTCCCTCTCAATCTGTCTCTCTCCCTCTGTCTCCCATACTGTTTCTACTTCTACCTCTATTTCTATCCTATATCTAGTTTACATCTTTATTCTTCTCTTTCTTTTTTTTTAAGATTTTATTTATTTATTTGACAGAGAGAGAGAGATCACAAGTAGGCAGAGAGGCAGGCAGAGAGAGAGAGAGGGGAAAGCAGGCTCCCTGCTGAGCAGGGAGCCCGATGTGGGACTCAATCCCAGGACCCTGAGATCACGACCCGAGCTGAAGGCAGAGTGATAACCCACTGAGCCACCCAGGTGCCCTCTTCTTCTATTTCTACTTATAATACTACTTCTACCTTTCTGACTCAAGCAGGATTCATGAATATGGTAGATTTTTACCAATATTTGTTCAGGAGATTATAATTATACTGTAACTTGGGCTATTCATGCGAATATACTTTGCAAATCTCAAAATTTAGAAAATGTTTGACTAAAGTCTAAACCATTGCATTCTAACCTTTATTGCCATGTCTGCTTCCATATTTTCAGTGAGGGTTTCCACTGACTGGGCATCAGTCAATTAAGCAGGTTTACTGTCAGGTCTATTTTTGGCAGATATGGGACTCCTCTGATGTCCAGTTTTGGCTAGAGGACACCTTAAAGGCTTTGTTGAATTTTCTTGTGTAGTATTCTAGCATACTTTATGAAACTTTCTCTCCCTCTCTTCATACAGTTCAATCTTATATTTTGGTCAGAAAGCTCTCCCAGATTCATTTGCCTCCCTCCCTATAGCCTATCACACAGCATTTTCCACTAATAAAATCCTTACAATTTAATTACATTTCGGCAATTATCAATTTATTTCTTATCAGTTTATTAATCTCTTCATCTGTGAAAATGGATCTAGGTCCTTTAGATAGCTTTACAACTGGCATGATATTAAGCTTGGCAGTGGAGAACACACACGCACACAACATTGCAATATCTTGAACTAAATATCAATAAAAATATTTAGAAAAGTAACAATAAGCAAAACTGTGCAAAAAGAAAGAAATTTAAAAGCAATATTTTCAAAACTTTAATTGGAAGAAAATGGTTAAAAAGTCACCAAAATGGAAAAAGAAAAATCATATGCTTAGGGGGCTGGGTTAAAGAACATATTTATTTCTATCTTCATTTAACTAGTGTCACACAACATGTTTTTATCAGGAATAGGAAAATAAAAACTCTTCCTTAATTTGCCTTATAATCTAACTTAACCGATAATACTAATGGTCTCACAGACTCAGGAGATAATATTCTACGTTTTGTTGCTTTTTAATTTTTGTGCTAACAAGAAGTTTTTGGAAAGAGGAAAATGTATATGAAGGTTGACTTTTAGAAAGAAGACTAATTGAGGAAAGACTATAAGTACAGAGGTCATTTCAGAAAGAAATTGCCTTCAGTAGTGGAGTGGCTATATTTGGTCAGATAGAGTTGGCTCAGGCAATAATCATAAGCCAAAAATACTCTGGTTTGGAGCCAGGAGTGACCTTATTGTAACAACAGATCTGACAATGTACATCTGTACAATGGCATAGTTGTTCTGAGTTTCTGTAATAGAGAATTCTCTCCAGTATTAAAAATAATGAATGTAATACAATTGCTATTATTATTTTCATAGGCATGTGACAGGCACAATAAATTATCTAAATAAGAACACACTAGATATTATCTACTATATCTAATGACTATATGGTTAACAAATAAATGTAATATCAAACATTGTACTCTATGATGGATACACTTTATTTAAATGTATGCATAGCATTTACAAGGACATTATTATGTAATAGACTGCAAAGAATTTCTCAAAATTATCACCATGATCTATCTTCAGTTAGGCATTCTCTCAGCAGCCTGAACCTGAACCCTGGGCAATATATGCTAAGTGGAAAACTGATAATGTTTCAGGCTTCAATACTGACATATAAGACTCAATTATCTTAAATTGTTAAGAGTCTTTGCCATCCCAGTGTCCCACTATAAAGCTGGCATTTTGCTACTGCTCATGGGTTTTTTAATCAACCATTGAACTAATTTAAGATTGCAAACATATGTCGTTTTTTTCAAGAGGATAGTATCTTAAATTTCATGGAAAATTTGCTACATTCCCATATAAACTGAAAAGTGAGAGCAGAATTACTAACTCCATGCTGTTAAAACTACAGCTTGTGTGAAGCCCAATTAACCTGTTCTCAACCTAAGAAAATTCCGGATGGCAAGCTTCTAAATCTAAGACTCTTTTTTTTCCTGCAATTGTATTTTAGCCTAGAGTTTAAAGATCAATTCAAATAGGAATCTTTTCTAATAATCTTTATCTGGAAAAGCTATATGCAGCCTTTTGAAGTTAGGCAGTTCTTTTGTGGGACTTACCTCAAATTCTTAGCAGTCTTGTTATTATCATTTCTTTGGTTTTTGTATTTCTGGATCTGAATTCAAGTCTGGTAAATGTCTATTTCTCTTGACTTTTAACCTTAATATATTTGCTTAGATTTGCATATGTTTCATTCTTTTGATTTTATCAAATTTTATCAGTTTTGAGAAAAACGAAGTTGTAAAATGAAGACTAAGAACTAAAACTCCAAGAAAGAGATGACTCCTTATAAATTGAACAGCTGTTAATACCTATTTTATTTCCTGGGCCTGAGGCTGAGGATTACCATAAGCAGAGGGAAGTATGCTACTAGAAAGAAATATCAGCAGATCCTTTGAAAGCTGTAGAAGCCAATGTGACAGATTGGAACCTGGAAGTGCTTCCACACATGTCAAGTTTATTCTATGGAGAATTTGTGATGTTTTGGGTTGTGTGTGTGTGTGGGGGGTGATAGGTTATGGATTAAGGAAGCAGGTCTGAATAAGTAGAATGAAATTTCTTACACTCTCATGATGTGTATATGTGCAAGTTAAGCTAGTCACTTAAGTTAAGCTATCACTGAGAATAAATATATATTGGGTCTCCTTCCAAAGATATTCCCTATATATTAAAGACCCAAGAGAAATAAAATTGAAAGCTAAGCAATAAAAAAATCCATAGGCAGAATTTTCAGGGCAGAGAATATCACTAGACTCTGGATCAAAATTTCAAGAGGACCTGAAGTGAGGAGAAGATAAAGTCATAAAGGCAGAGAGAAATCTTCTGTAGTAGTCTGGTGCTTAAGAGGCAAACCTTCACCAAGAAGAAGAGGCTGTAGGGCACCTGGGTGGCTCAGTCAGTTAAGCATCTGCTTAAGCTTGATCCCAAGGTCCTGGGATTGAGCCCCACATTGGGCTACCTGCTTGGCAGGGAGCCTGCCTCTCCTTCTCTTTCTGCTCCTCCCCCTGCTTGTAATCTCTTATTCTCTCTGTCAAATAAATAAATAAAATTGTAAAAAAAAATAGAGAGAGAGAGAGAGATCCTATAAAAATTGTAAAAGACAAATAAATGAAACATAGAAACTATAGTTCTGGGGCACCTGGGTGGCTCAGTCAGTTAAGTGTCTGTCTTCAGCTCAGGTCATGATCCTGGGGTCCTAGGATCAAGCCCCACATCAGGGTTCCCACTCTGCAGGGAGTCTGCTTCTCCCTCTCCTTCTGCTGCTCCCCCTGCTTGTGTGCTCCTTCTCTGTCAAATAAATAAATAAATCTTAAAAACAAAAAAAGAAAAGAAACTATAGTTCTTGTTTGAGAAATAGGATACACTCTTTGTAGATGAAAGAAAAATGAAAACTGAGAATTATAGCAATCTTCTAATCAGAAATGATCCAAGCCAAAAGATGATGGAATAATACCTTAAAAATTATAAAGAGAAAATGCAATCTAGTTAACAGAAAACTTGTCTTTCAAAAACTAAAACAGAATACATATTTTTGGAGGGGAAAAAATCCTAAAAGAATTCATTGCTATCACATTCCATAATATATGTTAAAAGGAGTTCACATAGAAAGCTTTATGATACCAAAGAGAAGCTTTTATCTACGGGAAGAAATGAAGAAGTCATATTTAAATAAATACAAATTTTGTTCTTATTTTGTTTATTTCAAAAGGCAATTGAGAGTCTTAAACAAAGTAAATGACATATTATGCAGTTTATAATATATGAAAAAGCAAAATGTATGATAATGGCATGAAGAATGGCTGAATTAAAAGTATACTGTTTTAAGGTTCTTGTAATATATGGAATGGTATAATATTATTTGAAGGTAAACTGTGTTAAATCAAAGATAGATATAAGTTGTATATCTATTCAGCTGATAATAACATAAAATGAAAAAATAAAAAATAATATAAATATATATAATATTAACAATAAGGGTATAACTACTTAGCCAATATTGACATAAAATGAAATGATAATGGTAATAATAAAAACATAATCTAAAAGCAGATGGAAAAAGGAAAAAGAACACACAAGGGATGGAACAAATAGTAGTAGAGAACTGAAATATGTTAGATTTAAATCAACTTTATTATTAGTTACATTAAATTAAATGGTATAGATTACAAACTTAAAGAGAGTACTGTGAGATTTGATGTAGAAGTCAAGACCTAGCTATATGTTGTCCCTAATAAATCACCTACAATGACATACAGATTAAAACAAGAGTGGAAAAAGATAGACCATGTGATTATTAAAGACAGAGAAGTTGGCTATATTAAGATCAGAAGATGTAGGTTTCAGAACTCTATGTATATAAAGAGACTTCATTAAAGGAATAAATTTACCATTAATATATGTCAAGCCTAAGTGTGTATATATATCTAATAATAGAGTTATAAAAATTATGATGCAAAATACATATGGAAGTGAAATGAAAACCAGATAAATACACAATTATAGTTGGAGTTTTCCACACTTCTTTCTCAGTAATTGATAGAGCAGTCAGAAAGTCGGTAAGAATATAGACAATCAGCAGTATTATCAATCAACTGACCTAATTGACATCCTGACATCTGTAGAACATTCCATCCAATAGCAGCAGGAAACAATTTTAAGTGCACAAGAAACAATCTCTCAAATAAAATGTAACCTGAGGTATAAAACAAATGTTAACATATTTTTAAAAATTGAAATCACAGCAAGTGTTGTCTGCAATTAGATTAGAATTAATTAAATATCAGTATCAGAAAACTATCAGAGAAGTTGCCAAATATAAGAAAATAAGTAATATGAATTTAAGTCTGTATTTTTCAAGACAAAGTCACAAGAAAAAAATCACTTATTTAAAATTTAATGAAAATGAAAACCCTGATAATATCAAATGCTGATGAGGTTGCGGAGCAAGAGGAACACTCATTCATCTCTGATGGAGAATACAAAATGTTATACCCCCTCTGTAAGACATTTGACACTTTCTTACAAAACTAAACATGCTTTCAGGATAAATCAGTAATTCTTCTCCTTGATATTTACCCAAACGAGCCAAAAATTTATGTCCATAGAAAACCATGCACAAAAATGTTTATAGCAGCTTTATTCATAATTGCCAAAGCTCAAAAGCAACCAGAATGTCTTTAAGTAGGTGAATGGATAAACTATGGGACACCCAGACAATGGAGTATTATTCAACTCCAAAAATAAATTAGCTATAAAGTCATGAAAAGACATAAAGGAAACCTACATGCATACTACTAAGAGAGTTAATCTGGAAGGGCCACATACTGCATGATTTCAACTCTATGACATTCTAGAAAAGGCAAAACTATTGAGAGAGTAAAAGATAAGTGGTTACCAATGTCTGGTTGAGGGAAATAAATGGGTAGAACACAGAGGATGTTTAGGGTAATGAAAATATTGTATAATATTGTAATAATAAACTCATGTCTGTACACATTTGTCCAAACTCATAAAATGTGTATCACTAAGAATGGACTATAATGTAAACTATGGATTTGGGGTGAAAGCTATGCATGTGAAAACAAAAGATATATGGAAAATCTTTATACATTTTCTCCTCAACTTTACTGTGAAGGTAAAAACTCTGTAAAGATATAAAGTTTTACAGAAGTATAATACAATGTATTTAACCAGAAGAAGGATGGAGATGTTTAATATTTACCTATCACCAAGTCAAGTGGACCCATAACTTATGACTTTGGTTATCTATGATACAGTAGAAATAATATCTATGACAGTGTTCTTGACTATCATTTCAAAGAAAGAGGAATAAAAGTGTCTATTCTAAAACATAGAGGAAAAAATTTTAAGTTTACATAATGTCTACTATTATGTACACTCTAGCATTTCAACAAAGTTTGTGCCATATCATGTGCAATCTCTATCATTTACAAATTAATTTTCTTTATGTTTCCTCATTATTAGAGTTTCGGAGATGGTTCCCTAGAGTACTATGTGGCTCTCCACAGATCATATTTCAACTAGAGAATTCCATATTGCAGGATTTAATCTGAAGTGTATTGACAGCTTAATGAAAACAATAATAACAGCAATCAAGAGAAAAAATAAAATCATTAAAATATTTGCATTTTGTTTCTATCAAATTTTCAAAATGAAGATAAATGAAATGAAATCAATTTGTTTAATAATTCTGTTCTATTCATTCTCCACTTCCAAAATTATATCCAGGGTGACTGGGTGGCTCAGTGGGTTAAAGCCTCTGTCTTCAGCTCAGGTCATGATCTCAGGGTCCTGGGATCTGAGGCCCACATTGGGCTCCCTGCTCAGCAGGGAGCCTGTCTCCTCCTCTCTCTCTGCCTGCCTCTCAGCCTACTTGTGATCTCTCTCTGTCAAATAAATCAAAATAAAAAATCTTTAAAAAATTATATCTAGAAACAGATAAGTTTTAATTATGGTTTAAATTGCAATGAAAACTGAACTTTTAGCTTGGTGAAGCTAGTGACAAACATACCAAGGACTTTGAAGGCTATTCTTAGGATTTTGTTTAAATAATTAGTGATTTTCTAATTAGAGTCATAACTTGGTCAATTATACTATTCATATGTTATGTTTTGAGGTTATCTCATTTGCTGTGATCAAAGTAGAGTAAAGTTTACTTAAATAGGTCGATGCAAAATAGAGACTGTTTAATTAAACCAGCAAGAGAAATATTGTGGAACCTTGGGTGGAACCCAGTTGTTTAAGCATCTGCCTTCAGCTCGGGTCATGATCCTAGTGTCCTGGGTTTGAGCCCCATGTCAGTCTTCTTGCTCAGCAGAAAGCCTGCTTCTTCCTCTCTCTTCGCCCCTCTCCCCTCCTTGTGCTTGCACTCTCTCTCTCTCTCAAATAGAAAAATAAAATCTTCGAAAAGAGAAATATTGCTAAATTTGGTCAAAATATATTTTTGGAATAGCAGTTTCTTTTTTCAATTATTATACTCCCCTTGTTAAGCGCCTGCCTTTGGCTCAGGTCATGATCCCAGGGTCTTGCAATCTAGTCCCACATCAGGTTTGGCAGGGAACCTGCTTCTCCCTCTCCCACTCCCCCTGCTTGTGTTTCCTCTCTTGCTGTGTCTCTTTCAAATAAAGAAATAAAATCTTAATAAAAAACCAAACCCAATTATTATACTCCCTTCTTTAATATGAATTGACCTATAAATTTAAATTTTGCGGGCGCCTGGGTGGCTCAGACATTAAGCATCTACCTTCAGCTCAGGTCATGATCCAAGAATCCTGGGATCGAGTCCCACATCGGGCTCCTTGCTTGGTGAGAAGCCTGCTTTTCCTCTCCCACTCCAGCTGCTTGTGTTCCTGCTTTCGCTGTCTCTCTCTCTCTCTGTCAAATAAATAAATAAAATCTTTAAAAAAATTAAATTTTGCATCTTATCTGCACTGAGAAAATGCATTCTCAAATTACCTTTATGTAATAAAAGATCTGACTTTGTCTTTACATTCTGAGTCTGTCTGTATTTTGATATGCTATTAAAAGAGCTTTATCAGGATTTCCCATTAGATTATGTCTCTTCTTTAAAAGTTTTCGAGGTGCCTGGGTGGCTCAGTTGGTTAAGTGTCTGCCTTTGGCTCGGGTCATGATCCCTGGATACTGGGATACTGGGATTGAGTCCCCCAACCCCACCCCCACCCCGCATCAGGCTCCCTGCTGAGCAGGGAGCCTGCTTCTTCCTTTCCCTCTGCCTGCGATTCCATCTGCTTGTGCTCTCTCTCTCTGTCAAGTAAATGAAATGCTTAAAAATAAAACTTGCTTTTCAAGGCCATATATGAAAAACCCACAGTTAATACCATCCTCAGTGGGAAAAACAGAGCTTTTCCCCTAAGGTCAGGAACAAGACAGGGATGTTTACTCTCACCACTGTTATTTAACATAGTACTGGACATCCTAGCTTTGGCAATCAGACATCACAAAGAAATGAAAGGCATTTAAACTGGCACAGAGGAGTCAATCTTTCACTATGTGTAGATGACATGATACTCTATGTTGAAAACCAGAGAGATTGCACCAAAAAATTGCTAGAAGTGATAGATCAATTCAATAAATTATCAGGATACAAATCAAAGTAAAGAAATCTGTTGCATTTCTATACATCAATAATGAAGCAGCAGAAAGAGAAATCAAGGAATTGATGACAATTACAACCGCATCAAAAACCATAAGGTATCTAGGAATAAACTAACCAAAGAAGTAAAAGATCTGTACTCTGAAAACTATAGAAGACTAATGAAAGAAATTGAAGAGGACGTGAAGAAATGAAAAAACATTCCATGCTCATGGGTTGGAAGAACAAATACTGTTAAAATGTTTATACTACACAAAGGAATTACACATTTAATGCAATTCCTATCAAGTTACAACCAGTGTTTTCCCTAGAGCTAGAAGAATCAATCCTAACATTTGTATGGAACCACAAAAGACTCTGAATAACCAAAGCAATCCTGAAAAGAAAAAGCAAAGCTGGAGGCATCACAATTCTGGACTTTAAGCTGCATTAAAAGCTGTAGCCATCCTGGCACAAAAACAGACACATAGATCAATAGAATAGAACAGAAAACACAGAAATGGACTCACAACTATATGGTCAACCAATCTTCGACAAAGCAGGAGAGAAAATCCAATGGAAAAAAAAAAAAGACATTCTCTTTATTAAATGGTGTTGGGAAAACTGGACAGCAACATGAAAAAGAATGAAACTGGACCACTTTCTTACACCACACACAAAAATAAACTCAAAATGAGCAGAAGACCTAAATGTGAGACCTGAAACCATAAAAGCAGTTGAAGAGAGCACAGGCAGTAATCTCTTTGGCATAAGCCATAGCAACTTCTTACTAGATTATTAGATGTGTCTCTTGAGACAAAGGAAACAAAAGAAAAAATAAACTATTGAGACCTCATTAAAATAAAAAGCTTCTGCACAGTGAAGGAAACAGCCAACACAATTAAGAGACAATATACTTAATGGGAAAATATATTTGCAGATGATATATCTAGTAAAGAGTTGTTATCCAAAATCTATAAAGAACTTACCAAATTCAACACCCCAAAACCAAATAACCCAGTTAAGAAATGGGCAGAAGACATGAATACACATTTTTCTAAAGAAAATATATAGATGGCTAACAGACACATGAAAAGATGCTCAGTATCACTTATCATCCAGGAAATACAAATCAAAACTACAATGTGATATCATCTCACACCTGTCAGAATGACTAGCAATTCAGGAAACAGGTTTTGGCAAGGATGCAAAGAAAGAGGAACAGTCTTATACTGTTGGTGGGAAGGCAAACTAGTGCAGCCCTTCTGGTAAACAGTTTAGAGATTCCTCAAAAATTTAAAAGTAGAAATACCCTACAATCCAGCAGTTGCACTACTAGGTATTTACCCGAAGGATATAAAAATACTGATTCGAAGGGATACATGCATCTTGGTGCTTATAGCAGCATTATCAACAATAACCAAATTATAAAAAGAACCCGAATGCCTATCAACTGATAAATGGATAAAGAGGTGATGTGTGTGTGTGTGTGTATATACCTTCATATATATATATATGTACACATGCACACTTCATATATAAACACACGCACATACATACATACAATAGGATATTACTCATCCATCAAAAAGAATGAAATTTTGCCATTTTCAATGAGGTGGATGGAGCTAGAGAGTATTATACTAAGCAAAGTAAGTCAGTAAGAGAAAGACAAATACCATCTGATTTCCTTCATATGTGAAATTTAAGAAACAAAACAAATGAACAGAGGGGAGAAAAAGAAAGAGGCAACCAAAAAACAGACTGTTAACTATAGATAACAAAGTGAAGGTTACCACAGGGGAGGTGGGTGGGGAGATGGGTTAAACAGGTGATGAGAATTAAGGAGGGCACTTGTAATTGAGCATAGGGTGTTGTATGTGGGTGATGAATCACAACATTCTACACATGAAGCTAGTGTTGCTCTGTATGTTAACTAACTGGAATTTAAATAAAAATTTGAAAAACAACTAAAAGTTACTTTTTATTTTTATGATGGTGAAAAAAATGCAATGTGAATACATAAGGAATCCAAAGTCATATGCAAAACAATTTTCTCCTTCTAAGCTAAACTTCTGCAATCCTAATCATGACTATATTCTTACTATTCAAAGGCAGATACAATAACACATCATTTTTGCTTGTTTTTGTTTTTGTTTTTGTTTTTTTACATTGTGGTCTAAAAATCCCATGCAAATACAAGAGTTGGAAATTTTTCTTAAATAAAATTTTTCTTAAAACACTGATACAATAAGATACAAGACATTATAGTAGAAAGAAAAGTTTTTATTTTTCCCATGTTTATTCCACAGATGTTTGAGAGGAAGGAAGGAAGGAAGGAAGGAAGGAAGGAAGGAAGGAAGGGAGGGAGGGAGGAAGGAAGGGAGGGAGGAAGGGATAAATGATAATATTTATTTTTTCTTGTGTCTGTATCTACAAGACTTTTCCCAGAAATGTATGTAGAACAAAATAATAAAAGTACAGATCTTCCTTGCATTAGTATAGGGTTACATCCCCATGAACCCAGTGTAAATTGAAATATAAGTCAAAAATGCACTTAATACACTTAATCTACTGAACATCATAGATTAGCCTTGCCTACCTTAAGTGAATTAGAACACATATCAACCTGTCGTTGGTCAAAATCATCTAACACAAAGTTTATTAGTTAATAAAGTGTTGAACATCTCATGTAATTTCATACTGTACTGAAACTGAAAAACAGAATGGTTGTATGGGTAAAGAATTGTTATTAAGTGTACTGGTTCTTTACATTTATGACCACTTGGCTGACTGGGAGCTGCAGCTGCCAATGTACAGTATATTACTAACCCAGGAAAAGATCAAAATGCAAAATTCTAAGAATTCTA
This sequence comes from Ailurus styani, assembly GCA_002007465.1. Lineage (NCBI taxonomy): Eukaryota > Metazoa > Chordata > Mammalia > Carnivora > Ailuridae > Ailurus > Ailurus styani. The sequence continues at coordinate 340,755 of LNAC01000383.1, forward strand.
AGTACAGTTTCTATTGAAAGCCATTGCTGGGTGCCTGGGTGGCTCAGTGGGTTAAAGCCTCTGCCTTTGGCTCAGGTCATGATCTCACGGTCCTGGAATCGAGGCCCGCGTCGGGCTCTCTGCTCGGCAGGGAGCCTGCGTCCTCCTCTCTCTTTCTCTGCCTGCCTCTCAGCCTACTTGTGATCTGATCTCTCTGTGTCAAATAAATAAATAAAATCTTTAAAAAAAAAAAAAGAAAGAAAGAAAGAAAGCTATTGCTTTCACACCATAGTAAAGTTGAAAAATCCCAAGACAGGTCATTGTAAATCAGGGACCAGAAATCTGTAGAAACTGAAATGTTTGTGAAATGCTCTTAGAATTATTCCTGTATTTATTGCAGGTAAAAGAGAACTTTAGAATCATATTGTATAAAAACAACATTCACCTCTCATGGTTTTGTTCACAAAATAATGTAATTATAAGATAGAATTTAAGAATCAAAGGGCACAAAATATTACAGTTATTAATAACTGTCTTGAAAGTTGTGCCTTCTACTTTTTCATTTACTCTTAGTTTTAAGTACAACACCTAGATTTTTTTTTTTACCAGTGAGTTAATATCAACAACTCATTTTTCTTCCTAATGTTTACAAATACTTTAGAACAATTTCATGTTTATTTGGCTCCTTAACCCCTCACTCCACCAACTAGATGCAAAACACCAACATACAGTTTTATTCATTATGTATAAAATGACAGAACACAAAATTTAATTATATTTTTTAATAAAACTAAAAATTAGGAGAGGAACTAGGATAAACGACTTTCAAATCACTAAAAGAAGGTCAATTGCAATACAAAGACTCTTAAATTGGGTTCCAAACTTACATGCTAATCAGAAAAACTACATATTAAACAAAATTGCAATACACACAAAATAATGGATGTTATGTGATATGTAAAGATTAAAATAATAAGAAGTAACAGGTATTATGTTTTAACAAAAGGAACAGTAAATCCATGTTTATTAAGAATGCATTAAGCAGGGGCGCCTGGGTGGCTCAGTGGGTTAAGCCTCTGCCTTTGGCTCTGGTCATGATCTCAGGGTCCTGGGATCGAGTCCCACATTGGGCTCCCTGCTCAGCAGGGAGCCTGCTGCAGGGAGCCTGCTTCACCCTCTGCCTCTGCCTGACTCTCTGCCTATGTGTGCTCTCTCTCTGTCAAATAAATAAATAAAATCTTAAAAAAAAAAGAATGCATTAAGCAATATACACTGGATAATCTTGTGCATTTAAAACATCTGGACACAGCGACAATATAATTAGCTGGCAGATAAAAAGACATAGATGGATGAAAAACACTCCTCTTAAAAATTAAAGTAAAATATGACCTAAGATGAAAAGGAAAGCCAATTATCTTAAGACAGTAGTTGCCATACTTTTCTATGCATTAGAATCACTTGGAGAGCTTTTAAAAAAAAATATGTTCAGATTACACTCCATACCAATATTTTCAAGATGTCTGAGGCAAAAATCCCATGAACAGCACAGCAAAATTTAGAGATCACTATCTCAGGGTTTTTTGTTTGTTTGTTTGTTTGTTTGGTTTTGTTTTTTATTGTGCTATGTTAGTCACCATACAGTACATCATTAGTTTTTGATGTAGTGTTCCAAGATTCATTGTTTTATCTCAAGGTTTTTTAACTGTCATCCACGAGTTTTGTTTTAATGTAGTTTTACCCATGGTTTAAGATTTTAAATGAAGATATTATTTATATGAATAAAGCAATGTAAATGATGAGTTTATAAAACATCTCTCAGTTCAAAATGTTAATATCTGATGCTGCAGTTCCTATTTTTTGAATTTTATAATGAAATAATTCTAGTTTAATGTACAGATGTAATTATTTACATTGTCATTAAGTATATTATTAATTTAAAAAACTAAGTATATAGCAATTAAGAAATAATGTGTGAAATTGTTGAAAATCATTTTCAAATAACATTTAAATCTCATTATCTATTGCTATTTGTAAAAGTCTATATATAAAACTAAATGTATTTTTGTTGTTGAGTCTTAGAATTTCTCTATATATTCTAGGGCGCCTGGGTGGCTCAGTGGATTAAAGCCTCTGCCTTCGGCTCAGGTCATGATCTCAGGGTCCTGGGATTGAGCCCCGCATCGGGCTCTCTGCTCAGCAGGGAGCCTGCTTCCTCCTCTCTCTCTGCCTGCCTCTCTGCCTACTTGTGATCTCTCTCTCTCTGTCAAACAAATAAATAAAATCTTAAAAAAAATAATTTCTCTATATATTCTAGTTATTAATCCCTCATTAGATATATTATTTGTCCATATTTTCTTCCATTCTTGTCTTTTTGTAGTCTATGGATAGTGTCTTTTGTTTACATCCCTTGAATTCTTTTTAAATTTAATTAGCTAAATAAAATTAAATTAAATTTTTTTATTTGAGTGTAACTGGCACAAAATGTTACATTAGTTTCAGGAGTACAACACAGCGATTGGACAAGTTTATATGTTGTGCTATGTTCACCACAAATGTAGCTACCATCTGTCACCATATAATACCATTTACCATACCTCTAACTATATTCCTGTGCTGTGACTTTTATCCTTGTTGCCTATTTATTCCATAACTAAAGTCTGTATCTCCCATGCCTCTTCACCCACTTTGCCCATTCCCCCATCTTCCTCCCTTCTGTCAACCATCAGTTTCTTCTCTGTATTTATAGATCTGATTCTGCTTTTTATTTTTTTCTTTATTCATTAGTTTGTTTTCTAGATTCCACATATGAGTGAAATCATATGGATACTGTTCTTTGATTTACAAAATTTTAAAATTTTCATGAAGTCCATGAGGTGCGTATGCACTGCAGTTGGCTGAGCATCAGATTCTTGGTTTTGGCTCAGGTCTTGTTCTCAGTGTCCTGAGATGGAACCCCAGGTTGAACTCTGCACTCGGCAGTTTGCTTAGGACTCTCTCTCCCTTTCCCTCTGTCCCTGTTCCCCATCCCCATATTCTCTCTAAAATAAATAAATCTTAAAAAAAGAAACAAGAAACAAAAGCAAATCTTAACATTTTAAAAAAAAGTTCATGAAGTTCAATTTGTCTATTTTTTTTCTTTTGTTACCTATGCCTTTGGTGTCTTATTCAAGGAATCTTTGTGAAATACAACCTTGTGAAAATTTATCCTATGTTTTTACCCCTGAACTATATACGCTTACAAATGGCTAAGATGGTAAATTTTATGTTAAGTGTATTTTACCACAATAAAAAAGGAGAAAAAAGTTAATAAATTTTAAAATATGTAAAATATGAATCCAATTTTCATGAACACATATGTACTAAAGTCAGACTAAAATACATTCGAAAAATTTTCTCAAGTCTGGACAAATTTTGAGATCCAGCTGCCAATTTGTAAAAAATTTAGATGAGAGGACATATTGAACTGTATTATATGGACAAAGGAGATGTGGTACATATACACAATGTAATATTACTCAGCCATCAGAAAGGATGAATACCCAACTTTTGCGTCAACATGCGTGGGGCTAGAGGAGATTATTCTAAGTGAAATAAGTCAAGCAGAAAAAGTCAATTATCATACAGTTTCACTTATTTGTGGGTCATAAGGAATAGAATGGAGGACACTAAGAGAAGGAAGGGAAAAATATAGGGGGTGGGAAATTGGAGTGGGAGACAAACCATGAGAGACTGGACTCCAGGAAACAAACTGAGGGAGGTGGGGGGATTGGTAAACCTGGTGTTGGGTATTAAGGAGGGCATGGATTACATGGAGCACTGGGTGTTATACGCAAACAATGAATCATGGAACACTACACCAAAAACTAATGACGTACTGTATGGTGACTAACATAACATAATAAAAAAAAGTCTGATCAGGGCGCCTGGGTGGCTCAGTGGGTTAAAGCCTCTGTTTTCGGCTCAGGTCATGATCTCAGCGCCCTGGGATGAGGCCCGCATCCAGCTCTCTGCTCAGCAGGGAGCCTGCTTCCTCCTCTCCCTGTCTCTCTGCCTGCCTCTCTGCCTACTTGTAATCTCTCTCTCTGTGTCAAATAAATAAATAAAATAAAATCTTAAAAAAAAAAGTCTGATCATATCTCTATGTCACATTTTATTTACAGGTGCAAAGATATTTTTCTTTAAGCTAAATCATTTTACCAAAACATGCTTTATTGACCTTTCTCAGCAGTATTTCTTTTCTTCTTTTTTATTTTATTTTATTTATTTTGACAGAGAGAGAGATCACAAGTAGGCAGAGAGGCAGGCAGAGAGAGAGAGGGGGAAGCAGGCTCCCCGCTGAGCAGAAAGCCCGATGTGGGGCTCAATCCCAGGACCCTGAGATCATGACCTGAGTCAAAGGCAGAGGCTTTAACCCACTGGGCCACCCAGGCGCCCCTCTCAGCAGTATTTCAGATACACAATGTGATCTTTCAGTGTGGAGATTAAAAACGTTCTTTTAAACTGATTTCTGGAATGTCTTCTAAAATTGTAGTTTTTCTTGTTTTCTGTTTTCTTGTTTTATTTTTCTTTTCCAGGGAATCTTACTATCTTTATATTGAATATTCTCTTTTACCATATGTCATTTTATAAAAACTTTTTATTTATTTATTTATTTTTTATTTCAGACAGAGAGATTGAGAGAGAGAGAGAGCACGAGAGGGGGTGGGTCAGTGAGAGAAACAGATTCCCCACTGAGGAGGGATCCCAATAAGGAACTTGATCTCAGGACCTCGTGATCATGACCTGAGCCTCAACCAACTGAGCCACACAGATGCCCTTTATTTTTATCTTCACTATTATTTACTTCTAAAATTTTCTGCTTTTTAAAACTCCTATTTATCTTAAGGGATTATTTATGTTTAATTTCTCTTGTGTTTCTTCTAATTCTGTCTATACTTCCAAAATTATTTCTTCTACATATGGTTATTTTTTTATTTTTAGCAATTCTTTAAGGAATGTGTTCTTTGTAGAAATATTAAACCTTTAAAAAATTTTCAATATATATGATTTTTGGTTTCAAAATTTTCTATCATTAATTGTTATGTAAACTTTTCTTTTAGAACTCTTAGAACAATGTGTAGTTCACATATCTTTTCTCAAAATCATTGAGGTCTCCAATTTCTTTTGTGTGTGTGTTTTACTAAATTATATATATATATATATATACACATATATATATATAATTATATATATATATATATACTACTCTGCTCTCTCAGATATTCTGGATATTTAATTTTCCAATTTTATCTGGATTTATTCATTAGTTTGTCTTTTTGGTCTTTATCTTGTTCAGTCCTTATTTTCACTAAGCAGATTCTCCTCAGCGTGGGATGTTTTCCTAGAAGAAGCCCTAACTAGCATATTCTGAGACTTTATTCAAGTTAGATATTTGGCACTCACTTACTATGAATTGAGCCAAAATTCTTGCAGTTTTTCCTTCTATTTTCAAATTGCCTGCCAAACTTTACAAAGGATATCAAACCCATTGTTTATTAGGCCACCTTCCCATGATTGGCAAAAAGAAATATGTTTGTTTAGTAGCTTTAATGAAGCATAATTGACATAAAATAATAAATTTTGAAAAAGTGTCTAATTAGAAAACTTTTGATTTGGGTATACAACTGTGAAACCATTACCAAAATAAAATTAAGGAACATATTTTCACCAAGAAATATTTTATAGTGTTCCTTGATAAAACAGTCCCTCCCATTTCTCTCTGAAAAACTCTGGCTCTTGAAAACCATTGATCTACTCTCTGTTGCTCTAGGTTAGTTTTTTTTTTTTAATTTGATAAAAGATACAAAATACAGGACACCTGGCTAGCTCAGTTAGTAGAGCCTGTGATCCTTGATTTCAAGATCTTGCATTCAAGCCTCACATTGGGTGTGGAGCCTATTTAAAAAAATTAAAAAAATAAAATATACAACATACAATTTACCATTTCAACTATGTAAGTACCGTTAAGTACAGTTGTGCTACCATCACCACCATCCATTACTAGAATGTTTTCATTATCCCTGAAATTCTATACCCATTAACAATAACTCTCCATTCTTTTTTGTCTTCCAGTTCAAGCAACCACTACTCTACTTTCTTTCTTTATGAATTGGAATATTCCAGGTGACTCATGTAATTAGAATCATATAATACTTGTATATGTATGTATCTGATTTATTTCCTTTAGCATAATGTTGGAAGGTTCATCTCTGTTGTGGTGTGTATTCAATTTCATTCCTTATTAAGACAGTACTATGCCCTTGTACGTATGAACCATATTTTATTTATCCATTTATCCGTTGGTGGGCTTTTGGGGTTTCCCCCAGCTTTTGGCTATAGTGAATAATCCGACCATAAACATTTGTGTGCAAATACCTGTTTGGGTCTCTACTTTGAATTTTTGGTATATACTTAGAGATAGAATTACTGATCGTACGGTAAGTCTATGTTTAATTTTTTGAGAAACCCCAATACTATTTTCCACAGCAATTGCACCATTTTGCATTGTGACCAGCAACTTTCAAGTATTCTGATTTCTCTACATCTTCATCAATACTTGCTATTTTCTGTTTGTTTTGCAATAGCCATCCTCATGAGTATGAAGTGAAGTGGTATCTCATTAGCCTTTCCTTAATAATTAGTGATGTTAAGCGACATTTCATGACCTTATTGATCATTTGTATGTCTTTAAAGAAATATCTATTCAAAGTGCGTATTTTAATGAACTTAAATCAATATATTGGCAGATGTGTGTTCCTTTCTGGATGCTCTAGGAGACAATAAATTCCTATTACATATATGTTGCACCATTGTTGTTGCACAATTCTTGGATATTCAGCTCTGTAGTTTTTGTTTTTGTTGTTTGTTTTTTGCTCTTTTTCTCTTTCCTTTTAGTTTTGATGGTTTTTATTGACCCTCTAGCTGGACGATTCTTTTCTCAATTGTTTCCTATCTACTAATAAGCACATCAAAGGCATTCTTCACTTCTGTTATTGTGGGTTTTTTTTTTTTAAGATTTTATTTATTTTAGAGAGAGAGAGAGTGAGGGGGTGGGGCAGAGAAAGATGGAGAAAGTATCTCAAGCAGACTTTACACCTCAGTTGGAGCCCGATGCGGGGCTCTACCCCAGGACCCTGAAAACATGACTTGAATGGAAACCAAGAGTTGGCTGCTCAATCAATTCTGCCACTCAGACACCTCTCTTACAGTATTTTTCTCTCTCTTACATTTGGGGGGCGGGGGGCTAAGGATCCTTTCTTAGGATTTCTATCTCTCTGCTCACATTGCCCATTTAATATATTTTTTAAATATTTTATTTATTTATTTGACACACAGAGAGAAATCAGATCACAAGTAGGCAGAGAGGCAGGCAGAGAGGAGGAAGCAGGCTCCCCACTGAGCAGGGAGCCCGATGCGGGCCTCGATCCCAGGACCCTGAGATCATGACCTGAGCCGAAGGCAGAGGCTTTAACCCACTGAGCCACCCAGGCACCCTGCCCATTTAATCTTGCATGCTCTTACTTTATCCACCACAGACTGTAGCATTTTAATCATCATTGCTTTAAATTCGAGGTCTGATCATTCCAACAGTCCTGCCATATTTGAGTCCAGTTCTGATGCTTGCTTCATCTCTTCTAATTGTGGTGTTTGTCTTTTAGTAGGTCTCATAATTTTTTCTTGATAGCCTCACTTGATTTACATGTTAAAGGAAATTCTGTAAATAGGCCTTTAGTAATATAGTGGTAAGATTGAGGGGAGGGGAAGTTTCCTATGGTTTGACACTTGGATCTTGGTCTTTTAGTGAGCCTCTGAACTTTGAACTTCAGAAGTGCTTCTCAGTGTCCCCTCCCCAAACCTACCCTACATTGGATGGCGCAGGTTGGCTACAGTGGGCTTGAAATAGCTATTTTCCTTCCTCTATGTGGCTAGAATTGGGCTATTTTAAATCCCTCAGTTAAGTTAGGCTGTTTAAAGAGTTTCTCCTGAAGGCAGAACCTTGTTAGGAAGAATAGAACAGAATGCTCTGGCATATTTCAAAATGGTTCTCTTCCCTCTCCCGGCCGAAAGTAGGAAGGGATCCCACCCCCAATATTCATTGTGAAAGTCTGTTTGAGCTTCTGGAGGTGAAATTCACAAAATTATTGTGAGCCCCCTATCACTGGGTTCCTCTGAATTTTGTATCCTTCAGACCTCCCCACACTGAGCCTTCAGCAATTTATCAGTTATGGTTCAGGTTTCCCTCAGGGGCACCAATTCCCACTGAGGTTTGGGCACCTGGTTGTCTGGTCTGGTTAGTGTGATTTTCTGCATTCTCCTTTCGGGCTCTCTAATTTTGGGGACAGTGGCTTTCCTAGTTACCTCACATTTCTAATAAATATATGAAAAGTTGTGGATTTTACAATTTGTTCAGCTTAATTACGAGAATAGAGTAGTGTCTTCCAGCTTCTTACATGCTGGGCTAGAAATCAGATGCAAAATACTGTTGCATCCTTTTCATTATAACCTACTATGTATATGATATTAAATTACATTTTCTAGAGAGTATGTATTTCAATATTGATTTTTTTATCTTGTCTGATAACATCTCCCTTTGTATTAGGTTTTAGATGATTTATTTAAAAGTATTGACATGGTTGAGTTATTGATATTTTAATACTTCATTGCTATTTATCTAATCTTTTTTTCTTCTCCTTTCTCTATCTTTGATGCTTTCTTATTTATATATTTTGTATTGTCATTTTAATTTATCTATTGAATTTTTGGCTAAACTTCTTTGAATTACATTTATGTGATTCCTAAGTGACCATAATATTCACCTTTAATTAATTAAATCTTAAAGGAAATTCTGAATTATTTTGGTAAAATGCAATTATGTTTTTGACATTACATTTCTATCGTTTTCTCCATGTTACACTTAGTTTAAATCACACATTCCATGGTGCATGTCTCATAAATTCAACAATAGCGTGTTGTAACTTTACATTTAAACAGAGGTATAAGTTTTGCCCCATGATCCAAATCTGAATAGTAACCTGTTTTTGTTTTTAAGATTTTATTTATTTATTTATTTATTGGAGAGAAAGAGAGAAAGTGAGCAAGAGAAGAGCAGAGGGAGAAGTACCGGGAGACTCCATGCTGCGTGTGGAACAAAATGGGGCTCAACTTCAGGACACTGAGATCATGATCTGAGCTGAAATTAAGAGTTGGGCACTTGGGGCGCCTGGGTGGCTCAGTCGTTAAGCGTCTACCTTCAGCTCAGGTCCTAGAATCAAGCCGGTATTGGTCTCCCTGCTCAGTGGGAAGCCTGCTTCTCCCTCTCCTACCTCCCCCCCACTGGTGTTCCTTCTCTTACAGTGCCTGTCTCTGTCAAATAATAAAAAAATAATTTGAAAAAAAAATAAAAAGAATTGGGCACTTAACCCACTGACCCACCCAAATGCCCCTCACCACCTGTTTTCATAAATAAAATTATGTTGAAACACTGCCACACTGATCAATTTAGGTATTGCCTATGGTTACTTTCTTTCTTTCTTTCTTCTTTTTTTTCCTAAAGATTTTATTTACTTATTTGACAGAAAGGTAGAGAGCACAAGCTGCCAGAGTGGTAGGCAGAGGGAGAGGGAGAAGCAGGCTTTCCGCCAAGCAGGGAGCCCGATACGAAACTCGATCCCAAGACCCTGGGAACGTGACTGAGCTGAAGGCAGCTGCTTAACTGACTGAGCCACCCAGGTGCTCGTTTCTATGGCTACTTTCATGCTACAACAGAAAAGTAGAATGGTGATGGCAGAGATTTACACCCTTTATGCTGAAATGCTTGTCATCTGCCTCATTACAGAACAGTTCTCAACTCCTACTCTAGTCCAAGGCATTATACAAAAATCTAAAGAAGAAAATTTATGCTGTATACATATGCCTACACATACACAAATACATGCATGTACCAACCAATGTGTGCTTAACTCTATTTTGTATATCCAGCTTATTCTCTTGTACAATTTCCCTACAACTTGAAGGACAGTTATTAGCAACTCTTCTATGCTTATAGTGCATATGTGTTGCCAACAATATCCAGAGTCTTTGTTTATTTGGAAATGTAGTTAATTTATCTCCATTTGTGGAAGGCATGTTTCTGAATATAAAATTCTAGTGTTTTTCTCTCAGCACATTTAATATGTCTTCCCAGTCTGTTTTCTACTGTTTCTGATGAGAAATCAGGCTTTAAATGTACCATTGTTATTACAAATAAAATGTGTTATTTTCTATTGCTGTTCTCAACATTTTTCTTCATTTTTTTTTCTCTTGAAAGAGTTAGACTTAAATAACTTTTTATCCTGATTGGGTTTTGCTGACTTCAAATCTGTAAGTTTGTATTTTCCCACCAGGGAGGCATTTTTTTTTTCACCCATAGTTTTTGTCATCATTATTTCTACCTATTTTTCTCTGTCTTTATGGGACTTTCTCCCATTTTCTGTCTTTCTGGGACTCAAATACACACTTTTAGGTATTGATACTGTCTCACAGGTCTTTGAGACTTTATTTGTATTTAAATCATTTTCTCTCCATTTTTCAGACCATCTAAATTTTATTGATCTGTCTTAAAGTTCACTTCTGGAATCTCAAATCTACTGTTGAGGTTACCTATTAAACATTTTTTTTTTCATTTGACAAATATTTCTTTTTTTCCCTACTAAACACTTTTATCTAATGTCGAAACTATGAATTTTTTAAACTATTTTAATATTTAGCTATAGAAGTTGCAACTTGTTCTATAACAGTTTTTATTTTCCTCTTTAGATTCTGTATTTCTTCACATGTTATTGGCATATTTTTGAAATTTTTGTCTGTTTAATCAAACACCTGACCCTATTTGGAATCATTTCCATTTGATTGAATTATTTCCCTCTTATAGGGTAATGACTTTATTCTATTTCTTTCAACATCTAGCGTATTTTAGTTGAAAATTGGACATTGTATATATTTGGATAAATATTTCTGGAATTTTGTTGTTCTATGGTTGGCTGGTTGGTTTATTTTTGTAGGTAATTAACTTACCTAGTCTCAACCTATGGGATCAAGGTTTCTAAGTATTCAATTATCTATTTTCCTATTTTGTTTGTTTCCAATTTTCTTTTTTTTTTTAAGATTTTTATTTATTTATTTATTTGACAGAGAGATCATAAGTAGGCAGAGAGGCAGGCGGGGGGGGGAAGCAGGCTCCCCGCTAAGCAGGGAGCCCGATGTGGGCCTCGATCCCAGGACCCTGAGATCATGACCTGAGCCGAAGGCAGAGGATTTAACCCACTGAGCCACCCAGGCGCCCTGTTTCCAATTTTCTGGTATTATTCTTGTCTCCGTGGAAAGTTTTCCTTTTGTCTGTGTAGTTTAGTAATCAACAAAGGATTTTGAAAATGTTTAAATTCAACTCAAACTGTGTGTGTCTTGTTTGGAGAACATAGAAAGACAGCAGCTTTTCACATCAACCTCCATCTTTCATTATTTTTTAATCACATTTTTTTTTTTGCCTGGTTCCCTATTAGAATGTGTAAATATATGGTCAGCCAGAAACTTGGTGCTGATTTTATTTTTGGATTTTGGAACATGTTGGCATAATGTATGATTTCAGGTGTTTTTCTTGTTTTTCTATGATGTTGTAGAATGCACATATAATGACAATTTCTTCTTCTAGACCACAGGGGATTCCTTTTGTTGATTTCAAACAAGTTTATATTTATAGGTGCAAAGTATTGGCACTTACTAAATTATCCCAAATAGGACTAGCACTTGAAATTTTCCTATTGCTAATTCCTACCCAGGTACTTTTCATTATATCACATTTGCCTCTTCAACATGTTCTTTTTCTCAAGACAATTAGGTCATATTCTTCATTTTGCCTATTCCTGATTAAATTCAAGGGATGGTCGATATATCACTGATTCTATGACCAAAGCCTATTTAGGAAAATGATAGTAACAAATTACTACATTATAGTGTCAAGTTATATTTACCAGTACAAAATAATATCTCTTTAAATCAAAGTATAATATCCATCAGGATTATCTTTATGTTTCTTTCAAATGGCTAACAGCTTTATGTTGTCCTTAGAAGACAGATCCATGAAGATTTCACACATGCCTTCCTTTGCCATCCCTGTCACCTGAATGAGACTATTATGAAATCATATTCAACATGTCATCTACATTTTTAGGTAAATACCTTATATTCCTTACTTAATCTGACCATGCCTTTAAAAATGTTGAGATGCACTCCCAACAGGGTTATAAACCACTTTACCTCTCCCTTCTTAGCCAAAATATGTTCAAGTTCTAAGTGTGTGCATGCACACACACACACACACACACACACACATTCCTTGGAAAAATAATTTCTCACTAGCATATAACCTTTATTCCATTTTTTAGTCTTCAACATATGCAAACAAGATTATGAGTTGTTTTTTTTTTAAATTTTTATTTATTTAACAGAGAGAGAGATTACAAGTAGGCAGAGAGGCAGGCAGAGAGAGAGAGAGGAGGAAGCAGGCTCCCTGCTGAGCAGAGAGCCCGATGCAGGCCTCGATCCCAGGACCCTGAGATCATGACCTGAGCCAAAGGCAGAGGTTTTAACCCACTGAGCCACCCAGGCGCCCACGATTATGAGTTGTTGAACACATTATTACTTCAATGGTTTATTTTCATTTTGGAATACTCATCATTGCTTCCTAACCTCCTAGTACTTGAAAATTATCTGAAATGCTTTCAACAAAGCCTGTTCTCATTCTATCCCACTGCAACATTTTTTATCTTTTCATTGTGAATTTTTCTAGAAAGTGTACTCAACACAATTGTATTAAGTTGTTTTAAATTATAGTCTATTTTATACTTTTATCAACTCACTTGGAAACAAAATCATTCCTTCAAAATAACATATAATGTTTATTAAATATTATTAACTACTGTCATAAGTTAATCCTCAAAACAACCATATGAACTATATGCTAATATTATCCCATGTTTCAGATAAAACAGTTGAGTGTTAAATTAGTTTATGTTATCAAATCTTAAACACAGCTAATAAGGTTCAGGTTTGCCAGTGTAACCCATTTCAGTTACATCCAGACTTACCCTATTTTAAATATTCTATTTTAGTGCTGAGGACCTAAAAACTAAAGTTTTATTTAATTGATCACTATTCATTTAATATCTACCATGTACCAATCTGTCTTAGGTTATAAAATTAAAACTCAACAAAATATCTTCCCTTTGTGAAGATAATATTGTATTTCCCTAAACATAAGATAACGGTTAACCACAATACACATCGACAATATGTATTGTCCTGTTTCATGAATTTATTACGTGGTTCTTAAAAATAACTCTAATAAATAGCTATTGTTATCATTCTTATATTATAAAGGATGAAAATAAAGTTGTATTAGAGTCCTAAGAGGATTTTTAAGTTGGCATATTTCTAAACTGAGAACACCAGTTCTAGTATAAACATTGGCGCTGAATTGTATAATATGTGATATTTTCACACTTTTATATGAAATATACACAGAAGTATAACATGTTAATAGAACATAACATTATGGACTCACAAACTGGAAAAAGAATCACTCTCTAGAAAAGCAGATTGAAAGATTAGGGCTGTCTAGGTTAAAAAGATTTTTAGTAATAGAAAAATGGTATGTAAAACTCTGTCTGGTCAATAGAGCAGTGATAAGTTTAAGACTTCAGTACTCATTAATCAGAGTGAGCAACTGGTCTCCGAATATGTTTGGGGAATGTGCAGTATGAGGACAAGCTGTTTTAAAATCTTGATTTTATAAAACCTCATAGCTCTTTAAACATTTGAGAAAAGGAGAGTGTGAGAGAAGAGAATGCAGATATAGATACTTGCGCACAGGAGCAGAGACATCAAGTCAGTCAAAAATCAGAAGTTACTAAATAAGAAGAGAGGGGAATGGAAGGGTAAAAGACGTATTGTGCTCAATTCAAGAAGGTATCTCTGCCCACAGCACTACTGAGTTTTGTGCTGAGTAAAACACTGCTGGAGCCAATTTGCTAAGTTCTAGATAAATAAATAAATAAATAAATAAATAAATAAATAAATAAGTCCTAGCATTGTAGTCTTTGATAGTGTTTCTCCATTTTTCCATTAACACAATGCTAGATCGTTATAAACCAAGAATGAAAAAAGATATAGTAGAAATCAATGGGGATGGTGGAAAACTGCTCTTTTTCCCCTTAATTACAATGTTACTTAATTTTTTATCTTCAATTTTCAATTCAATTGCCTCTTATTACTTGTAAAATAAGCATAATAATGCATAAATGAGAAACAATTTAGCTGCTTTCTCTTAAGAAATTAAAGCTCCTAACAGACATAGCACACAATTATCCATTTTTAGATAAAGGTATGTGGTATACTTGACTGAAAATGAGCATACAGCTCCCAAGTGTGAGGATAGCATCCTTTGATTAGCCAACAGAGCACACTTTTTATATTACTGCTTGCAGTTGCACAGAGAAGCATCTTTACTATTCTTCCTCTTTCAAATCGCAAGGTCTGAGATAGTTAGAATGTAGATACTGGAGTCCAGGTCTGGATGAATATTTGGCAAGTGTTCTAGGGCAGCTTCCCCAATGCAATTTCTTAAAACTTGCAAGAAGTATTTGATAAATTTTTTGATTCAGTTAGAAATATTTATTGAATTACCATTATGCATCAGGCAATGGTTTAAGATGTGTGGATATTGCAATAAATAAAATGTTAAAAAATATTGCTATCTTAGAGCTAATGCTCTAATAGTTTCTAAAGGACAAAATCAGATGCATCAACTAATATTGGTCACATTTAGAAATTGCCAAAAACTTGGTTTTCTTTTATTTTCTGTTTCATTATTTCATGTGACCCAGATGAAACAAGAAAACTTATAAAAATATAACTTATATGAATATATCTCTCCAAACTTTCATTAGAGTACACAGGTCTAGGACAACTTTCAACAACATTGTTCTATTTTCAGAAGTAGCTATTCAGGTACATGGGTCTGTGCGGCAATAGGCAGGTCCCTTGAGGACAGTGCAACCACCTATTCTAGAGAATAAATTTTGCAGGATATTAAAGGTATTAGTAATTTGGGAAATTAAAACTTCATTTTTTTAAGATTTATTTATTTATTTGAGGGAGAGAGAGAGAGAGAGAGAGAGAGAGATAGATCACAAGTAGGGAGAGAGGCAGAGAGAGAGGAGGAAGCAGTCTCCCTGTTGAGCAGAGAGCCCGATGTGGGCCTCGATCCCAGGACCCTGAGATCATGACCTAAGCTGAGCTGAAAGCAGAGGCTCTAACCCACCGAGCTACTCAGGCGCCCCGGAAATTAAAACTTCTGAGATAAATTTTATAATATGTAGTTTTGATAATCCCTTTGTATATAAAATACAAAACAAAATAATCTAATTACCCCTTTATCATATTTTTATTATAACTTAAAAAATTAAAAATTCTTTATAAAATGCTGAATATCTAATAGCATTTTAAACTTTCTATAAAGGAAATTAAACATTTTATGTAATTATTTCTTAATGAGAGATGTGTATCAGTCTTGTATTTTTTATGAAAACAAATGTGCTAAACAAATTCTATCCAAGTGCACATCCCATATTTAGTTTCTGCTGTCTCTGAGTTGTTGTGATATTATGCCCTCATGTCCAGTTCAAAGGCAATGTCCCGCAGATCAGAGCCTCATCATCTCTCACCCGTAAAAATAATTTCCCTATGGTTTCCTAGCTTCATATTTCTGCCATTTATAGTAACTGTCCACCTTTCTATAGTATAGTTCAAAAGCACTGAAATACCTGATGTACTCCTTTCCTTAAATATTTTCTTGGATCCCATTTTAGAATCAAGTACAAAATAGACCAGCTGTGGATCTAAGGTGCTTTACAGAGTGAGCACATTCGAAAACCATGGTTCAATACCTACCATGCTCCCTTGAACCCTACATTTTATCTTACCACTGTCGTGAACATCTTAATTTTTTAACCTCCAAATTCTGCTGAATTCAGTCCATCATTTTTATAATTCTATAAATAAATTACTTAATTCCTTTTCTGTTTCCCTCTCCATTTCTCCCATATGCCAAATCCATTTCTACACATATTCTTGTGAAAACACAGCAATTATTTTCCTGTCTAATATAATTGCTAGAAAACCTATTAGAAAAAATCAAATAATCAATTTAAAGATCTACTTAATCATATGTTCATATAACTAACCTACATTCATTCATAAACAACATATATATAAATATATACATATTCTTATATATATAAATATATATATATTCATAATAGATATCATGGACCTTCATGTGAGAGTCACCCTCACTATACCCAAAAGAGAGGAATATTCTTATCTCCAAGAGGAAGGACACCAAGAACAGAATAAATAAGCCTTGTTAAATTCTGCTCCGTTCCCCCATATACTACACTTACTTCATACCCTTCATGCCATCATATATTTTTTTAAGATTTTATTTATTTATTTGACAGAGAGAGGCACAGTGAGAGAGGGAACACAAGCAGGGGGAGTGAGAGAGGGAGAAGCAGGCTTCCCGTCAGGCAGGAAGCCTGATGTGGGGCTCAATCCAAGGACCCTGGGATCATGCCCTGAGCCGAAGGCAGACGCTTAACGACTGAGCCACCCAGGCACCCCATATCATATTTTTTTCATAACTGTTTACTTTTCATCAAACCTAGCATGAAAATAAGTAGGTTTAACCTTTTCTTTAGGTCTTCATTTCCTTATGAAGGTTTTTGTGCCATGTAAAACTTAGATAAATTTGTACGCTTTTCTACTGTTAATTTGTCTTTGTCGATTTAATTTTCAGGCCCAGATATGGACGCTAAAAGATTCAAGGAAAACCTTTTCCTCCCCCATATAAGCTTTACAGAAACAATTTTTCAATAATCACAGCAAATCCTTACTTATTGATAATATTTAGATCAGACATTCCACAATGATGGATTATAAAGAAATTACTATGTATTTGCTCTTATATTTGTTTGCAAGAATGTTTGTTAAAGTATTGAAGTATTAGGAATAATAAGACAAATGATCAATGATAATAAGTAGTTAATTGAACAAACAGGTACTTCTAGAAAATGGATGTTGGACACTTCACAATTTTCGTAGCATATTTCATATTCACTAATTTCATATTGCCATATAGTAAGGCAAGATGTTAATTATATATTACTAAAACCTATAAGTGATATAGTGAGTATGAACACTGTTTCCATTTTTTCCAAAATTTTTTCATATAAATGGGAATAGAAGTATTAAAATATTAATGAGTATTTTAGATGGTACTGTTAAAACAATTTAAATATTATTTTTTCATTATTTTAAGAGTATATCTATTACTGCTTTAATAGCAAATATAATTACACTCAATTGATTCACCATCAAATGATCTTCAATGTTTTCAACCAAGGTATTCTTAACAATTTGAGTTAGAGATCCTGAAAATAAGATAGCATCAGTAAAGAAGAGTATATGAAGCGGTATAAGTGGACAAAAGCATAACCGTGAATAACCAGTATGTCAATAGTCAAGAGTAGAAGCTAAAAGGAAACATTGACATAAAATAATAGAAGTGATATATGTTTCAAAGATTCACTGTCATAGATTATTTCAAATGTTCTATGAAGTATATAAACAATGATGAGTAAAAATGGTTCTTTAAATAATTATTTAAAAATCTGAAGACCAGTGAGGGAGACAAACCATAAGGGAGTCTTAATATTAGGAAACAAATTGAGGGTTGCTGGAGGGGAGGTGAAGGGATGGGGTAACCTAGTGATGGACTTTGAAGAGGGTATGAGTTGTATAATGAGCACTGGGTGTTTTTTTTTTTTAAGATTTTATTTATTTATTTGACAGATAGATATCACAAGTATGCAGAGAGGCAGGCAGAGAGAGAGAGGAGGAAGCAGGCTCCCCGCCAAGCAGGGAGCCCGATGCGATGCGGGCCTTGATCCCAGGACCCTGAGATCATGACCTGAGCCGAAGGCAGAAGCTTTAACCCACTGAGCCATCCAGGCGCCCGAGTACTGGGTGTTATATAAGACTGATGAATCACAGACCAGTACCCCTGAAAAAATAATACATTATATGTTAATTAATTGAATTTAAATTTTAAAAATAAAAAAAACAAAGAATAAAAATCTGAAGAAAAATAAGCAGAAGCTGATTTGATTCTCAAAACCAAGTGTGGCTGGTATGCATCTCATTTGTCTTAATTTTTGTTCTCTCAAAAAATCTCCCTCAACTCTTAAAATTTCTTCTTTTTCTTCCAATACAGCCTCTTATGTAGATTAGAGTTCAAGACAATATCAACATATCAACTGGTTAGAGGAAAAATATAAAGTATTCAAGGGATTTCTTGATATGAAGTTCCAGAAGTCTGATATTGTTAATATCTGATGCAATTTTGTGTCTTGTATAGAATATATGTCTCCAACTAATGACAACCACCAAAAATGATGATTCTTTGTGTTAATTTCTTGTGGATTTATCATTTTTACTGATTGATATTAATTTAATGTTTTATTAAATTTAATCTTGGTGTTTATTAAGTTAAATAGGAATGTTTTCTTCAATGTAATTATGTTTGCTTCTGCTAGAATTGAATGGGGCAAGCAATAGCTACATCACTTTGTGTTGTACTTTGACCCATTTTAAGAAACTTGGCTTAATGAAGAATGTTCATTGTTAGTGTGCGTTAATTTACCAATCTAAGCCTTGATGTCAGAATCTTGGTGCTGATAGCAGTAGTTATTTTCAGGCAATCCATTTTACCCAACTGGTTCTTGTTCAAATTTTGGGGTACTGTTCTTTTGAATTTAATATTTTAAACATTTTAAATTGTCTTTACAGTTTAGTGATCCCAGCAAAAGTTATGTTGCTTTATTTATTTATTATTTATATATTATATTTTATAAATATATGTATTCTATATATTATGTAGTTCAGTACTGGTAGAGATATTAATTAAAAGGAATCAAACTATGAGAAGGAAAACCCAAACTGCAAGAGGTTTTCCACACTCTTAAATTGTATTAATATCCAGACTTATTGAGAGATTAAGAGAAATAAAATATTTTATATAAACTCTAAATTAGAAAAAAATAAATGCATAATAATAGTGAAAGGGAGAATTTCTCTTCTATCTTAAATCAAATAAAACCCTTTGAAAGGGAGAAAATATGTGTGTTTTTCAATTTGAAATTTGATGTATTGCCACTTTGAAATTATATTTTAATAGATTTCACATAAATATCATTTGTCTGATAATGTATGTAAGAAACCAGGTTCCCTTGCTTTGGCTTGGGGATCATTACTCATATAATACATGGAAAATAGTTTCTTATTTTAGAGTTAAAATTGGAAAACTGTAATTAACAGTTTTATGTGAAATGTACTCTCTGTTCTTTTAATGAGGAAGCCTTTTTATCAGTATCCCAAGGGAATTATGAGGTCTTTCTAGTCACTGAACAAACAGATTGTATTCCCTAAGAAAGCTATTAGGCAACTTGAGTATGTATCCTTTTGCTAATACTAATCATCATAGATATACTTAGGAAGGTATAGATTTGTTCTTAATTTCTGGTTTTATGGGGTTCATAAAAATTCCTATCCATATTTGTGAGACTTAACATCTCATTATGTATGCCCTATCATAAAATTTAGGGCTTGCTTTTAAAGGGGGCATATATATATATATATTTTTTTTTAATTTCACTTCAGAAACATTATCCTTCGAGGCATAAGTTTCTGTCATGATATATTTAACAAACAAACAAATTTATTTGTTTGTTTAACATATAAATAAATACATTTCTATCACCATATGTTTAACAAACAGAATGACTACCAAAAGAGCAAAAGGTATAAAATCAAAACATTACTAATTATCAATAAAGATAGAACAATGAAAAGAGTGATAAAGATAAGCAAAGTTGATAGTACATAAAGTAATAGTGCCGTTCTGTGCTTATTATTATATTTCCAATTATATTCATATTCATCTTATATTCCCTAATGTATTTAAGAAAATCTAACAGAGAAAAATATTATTTTCAATTATAATACAATTTTTATGAAATTGATAATGAATCCAAATATCTTTTGGAATCTAAAATTTTCTCCCAAAATACGAATTTGTGTGTACTTATTATTCCATACACAATTTATTCAAACATTTGAATAAAAATTAAATCTCACAGGATTTCTTGATCTAGATTGTATCTGGCTAAATTTACAACTAAAAATAACTATAAAACTTGGAAAAATATCTTTTTTATCAGAAGGATTCTAACAAAATCTAAAAATTTTTGAAAGAGAGGGGAAACATGTGTGGAATTGTGTACACATCCATCCAACTTTATTAATATTTCAATAGGAGGGACTCAAACCCAAGCAGACAGCAAAAAGTTTACTTACACAAAAGAAAGAATCAAAGTTAAAGCATGTAGAGAGTGAGCATCTAAAAAACCATGGGAAAAGCATCACTGAGTCTTTATAAACCTACCTAGAAATGTTATCATTTATGTAGTAGAAAAACAGTTTGGAAATCAAGTCATGGCAAGAAAGAGACATGATACACATTCCTTGCATTTTTGAGATATAACTACTTCAGTCCCTAATTTTAAGGGGGAAACTTATGAGGCTTAAAACCAAGTCCAAATATCAACAGGGTGATTCAATGATAAACTATCTACATATCATAAAAAATGTCAACTACTTTGAAGGAAGATAACATTTCACAGTTTCAANCTTTGAGATATAACTACTTCAGTCTCTAATTTTAAGGGGGAAACTTATGAGGCTTAAAACTAGTCCAAATATCAACAGGGTGATTCAATGATAACCTATCTACATATCATAAAAAATGTCAACTACTTTGAAGGAAGATAACATTTCACAGTTTCAATATTTTTATCAGTTATAAGGTAGAACATTTTATCTTAAATTATCTCTCTCTGTGTCAAATGAATAAATAAAATCTTTAAAAAATAAATAAATAAAAAAAAAATTATAAGGCCTATCAAAAGGTGAAGGGAAAAGAGAAAGAAATAATATGTTCAGAGTAGCCTATGATCGCATTATTAGAGTGATAAGGAAATAGAGCAAAAGATGAAGTTTAAAAAATAATAAGGAATTTCAGCAAAACTTTTGATTGTTACAAAATAATTTGGATAATATAAAACACACAAAAAATAACATGTCTGAAACTAATTATTCTCCAGATAAGTTTAATAGAAGGTTAGCTACACTTTAAGATGTAATTAGTTACTTGGCAAATAATGCAAATGAAAAATGTAGAAAAGCATTAGGAATAAGAAGGAAGAAGGGAAGGAAGAAAGGAAAGAAGGGAGGGAGGAAGGAGGGGAGAAAGAAAAGCAAAGAAAGATGCAAGTTGGGTATAGTCAAAGGCTCTAACATAGTCCCAACTGACATTTAAAAATTTTAAAAATGAGGGGAGGGACTCACGAAACTGGGGGTTGCTGGAGGAGAGGGGGGTAGGAGGGATGAGGTGGCTGCGTGATGGACATTGGGGAGGGTATGTACTATGGTGAGTGCTGTGAATTGTGTAAGACTGATGATTCACAGACCTGTACCCCTGAAACAAATAATACATTATATGGTAATAGAAAAATGAGGGGAGGGAGAATATGATAAAAATGAATATTAAAAAATAATGACTAAAAATTCTCTGTAACAGATAGAACATTTTAATGCAGATATCCCAGAAGCTCAATGAGTCTTAAGTAGAATTTAAAAAATCATCAAACTTAGAAATCACATAGTTAGACAAAGATAAAAATTTAAGAAGAAATCTTAGAAACAGAAGAGAATAAAAATAGAAATTATCTTTAAGGAACAGCAATAAGACTTATAGCTGGCATTTACAGAAATTTTAAGAGCCAAAAGACAATAGGATATTATTTTCAAAAACTGGGATGTGAGTTTTAGAGGGGAAGGTACTGCCACATAATATTCTGTCCTAAGGAAAAATAATACCTTTTTTCTAAACATCTTATAAATTTAAGATTTTTTAAAATGTGCCCCAAGTTCACAATCACTACAAATATTATTAAAATTAGTTATTCAGGATGAAGGAATAATGACTCCAGCTGAAAAAAAGCAGACTAGACCAGAATGGGTCAAATATTGGGGTTAATACAAAAAGATAATTGTTGTAAACAACAATTTTAACAATGCCACATATACACACATATGAACACACCCAAATACATACACATTCACTCTTGTTCTCATGTTTCATATATATATAATATTACATCATATNTAATATTACATCATATTTTCATATACATATATATACATTATACATGAAATATATACAAGCCAGAGCACAAAGTTTGCAGAGGTACANATATTACATCATATTTTCATACACATATATATACATTATACATGAAATATATACAAGCCAGAGCACAAAGTTTGCAGAGGTACATGGAACTAAATTACTGAAAAATTATTGCACAGTGGGCAAACAATAAAAGTAGCTATTAAATATACAGTAACTAATGGTGTATATGAAATACCTAAGATACCTATAAAAACACAATTAATTAAATTTTAAAGTAAATGCTAATAGTAGGATATTATGAAAACAAATATTCAAACAATCTAAAAGAAGGCAGGAAGGGGGAATAAATGAATGAAGAACAACTGGAAATAAAACTGGGTTAAATAAAACAAGAAGTAAAATGATAGATTTAACCTCAAATATATGAAAATATACGAATGATTCCATTAAGGGTTAATTGTCAAACTACAATAGAATTGTCCTACTACAAAACAAACAAAAGAAAAAAAAAATAACACAAATCTATGCTTAATCACATTCTATTTAAAGAGACATACTTTGGGCGCCTGGGTGGCTCAGTGGGTTAAAGCCGCTGCCTTCGGCTCAGGTCATGANATAAACACAAATCTATGCTTAATCACATTCTATTTAAAGAGACATACTTTTTCTTTTTTCAAGTTTTAATTTAAATTCCCATTAGTTAACATACGGTGTAATATTAGCTTCAAGTGTGGAATTTAGTGATTCATCACTTATATACAATACCCTGTGCTCATCACCACAAGTGCATTCCTTAATCCCCATCACCTATCACGCATCTCCCCACATACCGTGCCTCTGGTAACCCTCAGTTTGTTCTCCATAGTTAAGAATCTGTTTCTTGGNAAAAGACTTTTAAAGAGACATACTTTTTCTTTTTTCAAGTTTTTATTTAAATTCCCATTAGTTAACATACGGTGTAATATTAGTTTCAAGTGTGGAATTTAGTGATTCATCACTTATATACAATACCCTGTGCTCATCACCACAAGTGCATTCCTTAATCCCCATCACCTATCACGCATCTCCCCACATACCGTGCCTCTGGTAACCCTCAGTTTGTTCTCCATAGTTAAGAATCTGTTTCTTGGTTTGCCTTTCTTTTTCCTCCCCCCATATTCATTTGTTTTGTTTCTTAAATTCTACATGAGTGAAATCATATGGAATTTGTCTTTCTCTGACTGATTTATTTCGCTATGTATTAATTATATTATATTATATTAATTACATTAATTTAATTATATTTATTTTATTATATTTATTATATTATATGATATAATACTTTCTAGGTCCATCCTCATTGTTGCGAATGGCAAGATTTCATTCTTTTTGATGGATGAGTAATATCCTACTGTGTGTATATATATTCCACCTCCTTATCCATTCATCAATTGACAGACATCAGGACTTTTTCCATAATTTGGCTGTTGTTGCTGCTATAAACATTGGGGTGCATGAATCCCTTTGAATCAGTATTTTTGTATCTTTTGGGTAAATACCTAATAGTTCAGTTGCTGGGCCATAGGGTGTTCTATTTTTAACTTTTTGAGGAGGCTCTATACTGTTTTTCACAGTGACTACATTCCCACCAACAGCTTTCTCTGCATCCTAGTCAACACCTATTGTTTTCTGTATTGTTAATTTTAGCCATTCTGACAGTTGTGAGGTGATATCTCATTGTAGTTTTGATTTGTATTTCCTTGATGATGAGTAATCTTGAGCATCCTTTCATGTTAAAGAGATCCACTTTATATGTAAAAATATAAAATGTTAAAGGTAAAAAATGAAATATATCTTATGCAATCAGTAAACAAAGGAAGGTTGGTGAGGCTATATAAATATCAGAAAAAAAGACTAAAAGGCAAAACTATGTTATCAGAGATTTAAAAAGACATTTCACAGTAGTGAAGGTATAACTTCAATTTACAGGCAAACTAATTCTCAACTTATTTGCACTTAATAGTATTACTGTAAAAATATACACAAAGAAATGTTGGCCAATGAAAGGAAGAAATACATGAATCTATAATCACAGTTGGGAAATGTGAATACACGATTCTCAGTAATTCATAGAACAAGCAGATAAAATGTGGTAAATATAAAGGATATTTAAATATCCTAATTAATCAATTTCACCTAATGAATACTACTTGCTACAAGTAGAGAATTCACCTTTTATGACCAGATGAAACATTTACTAAAACAGACACTATGGGCGCCTGGGTGGCTCAGTGGGTTAAAGCCTTTGCCTTCAGCTCAGGTCATGATCTCAGGGTCCTGGGATCAAGGCCTGCGTCTGGCTCTCTGCTCAGTGGGGAGCCTGCTTCCTCCTCTCTCTCTGCCTGCCTCTCTGCCTACTTGTGATCTCTCTCTCTCTGTCAAATAAATAAATAAAATCTTAAAAAATAAATAAATAAATAAAACAGACACTATGCTGAGAGATAAACCAATTAATTCAGAATTCAAGTAATTGAATTTATGTAAGTATATACTCTGATCATAGGAAAAAGTAACAAAATAAATAGCGTAATGACTAAAGTGACCCTATATTTTGGAAATTAAATAGGTCATTTTTTTTAAGATTTTAAAGATTTTTAAAGATTTTATTTATTATTAATTTGACAGAGAGAGAGAGAGTGAGAGCAAACACAACACTGGGAAGAGGCAGAGAGAGAAGCAGGCTCCCCACTGAGCAGGGAGACTGATGTGGGGTTCAATCCCAGGACCCTGGGATCACGACCTGAGCCAAAGACAGATGGTTAATGGACTGATATACCCAGGTGCCCCTAACTAGGTCATTTCTTAGTAAGACATAAGTCAAATAAGAAATCACAATAGGAAATAGTAAACTGTAAGAACTGTAACATAAATACATGTAATATTCAAAATTGTGGGTTCAAACTAACAGTGATTACAATCAGTAATTTCTTACTCTAATGCACACACTGGAAATGAAGAAATGTCTATAACAGACTATCTAAATTTATCTAAATTTGTTCTTTTAAAAACAACTAGCAAATGTCTCCTAAAACATGTAGAAGGAAGAAGATAATAAAGATAAGAAGTAATGAAATAAAAATCAGATATCTTTTAATTAAAGAGGCCAAAAGCTTTCTTTAAAAAATTAATAAAAATGATAAACCCCCAATAAGATTTTGGATTCAAGTTGTATAATAAATGCAACTTGTTTTCAAATGATTCAGAAAACCATATCTATTTTCCTATATACCTAATCTATCTATCCAACCATCTAGTTATGTATTTCAAGAAAGAATGACCAAACAAATGGGGACAAAGTACAACAGATTAATTTTTGCAATTTTTTAAGTTTGAAATTACTTAAATGAAGAAAATAAAAACAAAAGTTCAATCTGACTCACTATATTAGTAAAATATATCACTAACAGACCAGAAATGCAGAAAACTGAATTTATGTTAATACATTCATACACACGTAGAATTTTAAAAACTTTGCAAATTACAAATATAAGCAAACTTCTTTTAAACTAAAAAGTAGTATCTAAAGAAACAAACAAAAAAATAAAAATAAATCTCTGGTCTTGACAAAAGATAATGATGATCTATTAAATGCTTCTCCCTTAAATTCAAGAAAAGACCAATGATACTCACTTTCACCACTTTTATTTGACATTATACTGATGATTCTACGTTGCAGTACATGAAAATGTAGGTATAATTGATGTAAAATAAGCAGCAAATACATATTTGGAATTACATTATTTGGAAATGAAATAATTGTGTGTATTACAAACGTAAGAATATCCACAAATGACTAGTAAATGATGACCTTAGAAAGCTATTGAATAAAAAGATGTTAAGAATTCATACTGTTTGAAGGATCTTAGAAAGAATAAAATTCCTAAGATTAATCTCAAAAAAGATGACAAAAAATAAATCTACACTGAAACCTGCCAATTTGCTGAGGGAGATAAAGGATGCCCGGAAAAAACTGAAAGATACTGGACAACTTAAGATTGTTAAAATGTAAATTCTTGTTAAAATATCAAATCTTGTCAAGAGATCAAATAGACTTAATACAATACCGTGTGTGTGTGTCTCTGTGTGTGTGTGTGTGTGTGTGTGTGTGTGTGTGTGTGTGTGTGTGTGATATGCAGTATGACAAGCTGGTTTTAAAATGTATATGATGATGCAAAATGTTTAGTAATGTTAAGATAATCTTTAAGAAAAATAATAGGGCGCCTGGGTGGCTCAGTGGGTTAAGCCTCTGCCTTCAGCTCAGGTCATGATCTCAGGGTCCTGGGATCGAGGCCTGCATCNCCTGGGATCGAGTTCTGCATTGGGCTCTCTGCTCACTGGGGAGCCTGCTTCCTCTGCCCCTGCCTGCCTCTCTGCCTACTTGTGATCTGATCTCTCTCTGTGTGTCAAATAAATAAATAAAATCTTTAAAAAATAATAATAAATTTTGTGTACTTGAATTTTGTTTGAAAGATTTCTATAATACCAATAACTAAAAATTGTATTAAAATAATATAAAAATAAGTTAATTATCAGGAGTCTAGAACAATTCCACACATTATTCAATAATTTTATTTATGACAAAGTTATCACAGTAATTTAATGAGAAGTCGGTAAATTTCTAAATAAATGGTGCTGGAGCAATGGGATAACAATGCAAATCAAATGGCTCATTCTTCACCATAACCCATATACAAACATAAGTTTAATGGATTAAAGATCTATATTTACATGCCAAAACAATCAACTTCTTGTAGAAAAGAAGGAAAATGTATTTCAAGCAATGCCTACTTAAATAAGATACTAAACAACAACAACAACAACTACAAAACCCCCACTAATCTAGTGATTAGTGATGACAATGATGACCTGGAATTCATTAGAATGAACAGTTTCCATTCTACTCTGTTAAGAATGTGTGTTATCTGGGGTCTTCTGAGAAGCAAACATCAAGACAGATTATACATGCAAGAAATATGGAAGGGGATCCTGGAGAAGTTGTCAGTGCAAAATACAAATTTGACTCAGAGTGAAACGAGAGGAAAAGAAGGAGGGGAAATTGAACAGAAGCTTCTTAGAGAACATAGTAATTCTAATGAAATTTCAAGAGGGCTGTTAAGGCATCCTCAAGTTAAAGTCATACATCAGGGCGCCTGGGTGGCTCAGTGGGTTAAAGCCGCTGCCTTCGGCTCAGGTCATGATCCCAGGGTCCTGGGATCGAGGCCCACATCCCGCTCTCTGCTCGGCGGGGAGCCTGCTTTCTCCTCTCTCCTCTCTCTCTGCCTACTTGTAATCTCTCTCTCTGTGTCAAATGAATAAATAAAAAAAATCTTAAAAAAATAAATAAAAAAAAAATAAAGTCATACATCATACAAGTCCTATGTATCCCAGAAATGGACCTGCCTTAAGATACTGTATGTATTACTCACTAGCTAGGAGCAGATCATGGAAAGTGTTACTTCCCTGCAAATGAAATGATAGATTTCAGAGTATGGGAGCTGGAGTGTTAGTCAACTAGTTTCTCTGCATCCGAAAGTCTGAGAAGACATTCTAATGTCAACTCCACACATAAAAAACAAAGCAGTAATTATATATTCATACACACACACACACAGATGTGTGCAAAATTGTGGAAATCATTTTCAACTTTTTTAGAAAAAGAAAAGGTTTGAAGAAAAAAATTAATGTACTAATACTGTTCAATTCCGTAAGGGTACTAATTCTTTTTAGGTAGATAACTTGAGTTAAATTAATTAAATCAAAATCAATTGGAAAGCTGAAATGCCTTTAAATTTTTCTATAAATAGGGAAAATGCTAAGAATGTATATGGAGCATAAGGAAGAGAAACGAACTTGGGGAATTTAAGTGCTACATGTAAGATTTATTATAAAGATGTGGTAATTAAGATAGAATAGTTTAGGGATAGATTTTAAAAACACCACTTACACAAAATAAAAATGAATGTAATGTGCAGACCTCGTGTGTATATCGAACTTGATCCATTTTTTTTAAAGATTTTATTTATTTATTTGACACAGAGAGAGATCACAAGTAGG
This sequence comes from Ailurus styani, assembly GCA_002007465.1. Taxonomy (NCBI): domain Eukaryota; kingdom Metazoa; phylum Chordata; class Mammalia; order Carnivora; family Ailuridae; genus Ailurus; species Ailurus styani. Next base: position 369,271 of record LNAC01000383.1, read on the forward strand.
CAGAGAGGCAGGTAGAGAGAGAGGAAGAAGCACGCTCCCTGCCAGGCAGAGAGCCCGATGCAGGGCTCTATCCCAGGACCCTGAGATCATGACCCGAGCCAAAGACAGAGGCTTTAACCCACTGAGCCACCCAGGTTCCCCTAGAACTTGATCCTTATGGCTGATGTGACACTACAGATTAATAAAGAATAAACCATTCAGAATTCAATGGTGAGAGTATCATTTATTGTGTATTATTTGTGTATTATGATCTATTTCCTGCATTTCAAACTTCCCCAAGATGTAAAAGGGTTAAACAACATTTATTCAGCTCTCAATTTTATGTATTACTTAATGTGTTTATGTTCTTGGCTGACTTGGTTGATCTTTATGGTCATTTAACAGCTTGGCTGGGATGGATGGTCGAGGATATCTTGCTAGAATAGTTGATCTAAAATGTCTCTACTAAGACAGCTTAGTCTTGTTCCACGTGCTACAAATTTCCAGGAGGCTACACTGGGTTTTCTTACATAGTGACAGCAACATAAATAGAAAGCCTTAAAGAGCAATCGGTTTTCAAATCTCTGCTTATGCCACATTAGTTTTTTATCCTATTTGTCAAACCTGTTCAAGAAAGTTAAGATCAGTTTTGGTGAATGAGAAGAAAAGTCAAGACTGTGCAGAAAGGGAGTGGAACAATGGTGGACAATTTCAAAATATTACACACACACACAATCTACTATAGACTGAATGTTGTGTCCCTCGCAAAATTAGTATGTTGAAACCTTAATGAAACCAAATACCGAAGTGATAGTATTTGGAAGAAGGACCTTTGGGACATGATTAGATCATGAGGGTGAAGACTTGAGAATTAGAGCCTTAATGAAAAGACCTTGGAGATCTCCCTTGCCCACTTCACTATGTAAAGACACAGTGAGGGGACAGCAGTCTAAAACTAGGAAGAGGGCCCTCCTCAGAATCTGACCATGTTGGCTTTCTGATCTCAGACTCTCAGCCTCCAGAACTATGAGAAACAAATTTCTGTTGTTTATAAGGCAGGTGATTTATATTACTTTGTAATAGCAATGCAAGCAAACTGATACACAAGGGAAAAAATGGAATTTCAATCCTTATAGCATCAGTACAAGATGGATTAAGGGTTTAAGTTTAAATTCAAGCCTTAAAAATTTTTAGTTTTTTAACTAAACAATACGGAGATATTTTAGGAAGAATTTTCTTAACAATGGTCAAATAATTGGCCTCATCAAATATAAAATGAAAAATTCCTTTCAAAATTGATAATAAGGGCACCTGGGTGGCTCAGTCAGTTAAGCGGCTGCCTTCGGCTCAGGTCATGATCCCAGGGTCTTGAGATTGAGTCCTGCATCGGGCTCCCCGCTCTGCAGAGAGCCTGCTTCTCCCTCTCCCTCTGCCTGCCGCTCTGCTTACTTGTGCTCTCTCTCTCTCTCTATCAAAAAAAAAAAAAAGTCTTTAAATAAAAAAAGATTATAAAAAATAGAAAAATAAGGAGCTAATGATTTACATCTTGTACATAGGTATTTTTTATCTTAAAAAATTAAAAAAAATAAAATCTTAAAGAAAAGTGGTCATTTCACCAAAAGGAAACTTAGACATTCTAACAATAATTAGGTAACCAAAAATCATCACTACAAATACTCATCAGTTCATAAATATTAGATTAGGAAAATGTAGAGGTCTGATAATACCCACTTTGGTAAAGATTTGGAGTATTAGATGTGCTTCTCATAGAAGTGCTAATTGGTACATATTGGAAAAATATGGTATTTTCGAAACTTGAAAGTGTGAAGTTTTCTAATGACCCAGCAGTTACAGTAATGGGTATATTCTATTGTAAAATTTCTCATACATGTACATCAAAAGACATATAATTCAGTGTTCATAGAAATATGGTAAAAATCAGGAATAATCTGAATGTCCATCAGAGAAAATTGGATAGGGGCACCTGGGTGGCTCAGTCGTTAAGCATCTGCCTTCCGCTTAGGTCATGATCCCAGGGTCCTGGAATTGAGCCCGGCATCAGGCTCCCTGCTCTGCAGGAAAGCCTGCTTCTCCCTCTCCCACTTCCCCTGCTGGTGTTCCCTCTTTCGCTGTGTCTATGTCAAATAAATAAATAAATCTTAGAAAAAAAAAAAAAGATTGGATAGTTGAATTGTTATATTCACTCATGGAAATATACCTGAGCTTAAAAATGGAATATCTGTAACTATTCACATCCACACAACTTTCACAATTATAGTACTTAACAACAACAACAAAAATGCAGTGTATCTTGAGTGTGGTTCCAGTATGCAATTTTTAAAGTAAACTCTACATGTAACGTGGGGCTCCTTCACAACCCTGAGTCAATAGTCTCATGATCTACCAACTGAGCCAGCCAGGCACTCCACCAATATGTAAATTTCAAAAGCAGAGAAAACTACAAATATATGATTTACTGTCCAGTTAAAGTAATTTGAAAATCATGAGTATGATATTCCTGTAACTCAGCATAGTGTTTGCCTTCATGTAGGAGGAGAGGGTAGTGACAGAAAACTATGTCAAAAGCTTTGACGAGATAGATATACTGTAATTCTCAAGTAGTATGCTGTATGCATGAGTGTTCATCTTAATTCTCTTTACCCCATATATCTAAGTTCAATGTGTGTAAAATACTTTTATGATAAAATAATTTCAAAACAACTTTTGGGATAGCGAGATTAATTTATGGTTTATTAAAAATATTATTCATTCTTTAAAAGTCAATATAAGAGTTGCCTGGGTGGCTCAGGTGGTTAAGCGGCTGCCTTCTGCTCAGATCATGACCCTAAGGGTCCTGGGATCGAGTCCTGCATCGGGATCCTTGCTTGGTGTGGAGCCTGCTTCTCCCTCTGCCTGCTCTGCCTGCTGTTCTTAACTTTACACAAAAGTTAATGTTACTAAGTTTCTCTTATATCATGTAACATTGAGAATATTAATATAATGCAATATTATATTACATATAATATTAATAGTCAATTTTAGCCAAGTTAGTGTGAAGACATAAACATGACAGTACAAACTGTTTAATACAGGGCATTATGAGCAAATGCATACTCAATAACTATGGTTGTTAGTTCTATTTATCATTGCACTTATACTGAATACCAGTTAGGATTGCTCCATAATTACAATAATGTAATTTTAGTTGAATATCATATAAATGCATAACACATGAGGGATTGATTATCTTTTATAATCTATTTCACATGTTCCTCAATTAACATTCTTATAAGCAATGGAGTTTCATGGACAGGGTTCAAGGATATTTTGATGTTTGTACCTCATTAGAATATCAATGATATTCCCTAATTCCTGTCAAAATTACATTTATTAATAAGTACATTTATTTTTTTTGCTACCGATTCTGTAACTTTATTTGGATTATTATATTGTCCCATTACGTGTAACAGATAGATATCCTTGTCAATTAAAATATGAAAAACTAATATTTCTAGGTTCAAACTAAAATTCTTAGGTGCAGTTTTGAAATAATATCTGATACTATGACTAACACAATCTATAAGAAATCCAGAGAGATATAACATTCAAGATGGACAATTTATTTCATCTCTTAAAACTAAACAGATATGCTAATCAGGGAAAGTGACAAAAATTTGTTTTCCTGGAGAGGGGGACACTGCTCTTGCTTATGCTAAATTGGCATTCTTCTTACTGAGTGACTAAACTAGAGTTGATTTCATAAAAATGGCAGACTATAGGAGATGTGGAGGTGAGTTGGACGACTGCAGGAGACTAAAGTTATAGCCTTTTATTCTGCACCAGCACTAGCTGTGCTAGACAAGTACAAAGTAAATGTCATTTTTATTTCTTGACTTAAAATATATATTTTAAAGCTTATATCTTCATTGCCTAGACAACTCTCCAGGGTGTTTTGATATACAAACTGTCCCTTTACCCTTAGGCACATTCTTTATTGACTTCACAAAAAAATGCATCATTTCCAAGATAGTACCTATATTTTCGTTACACTGTGAAAGCCTGAGAATAGGATCTGCGACTATTATCTGTTATTTTAAATATAAATATCGATAAGAATTCACTTAAATGTGTTGAGATCACATGAACACGCACAAGTATCTCTTGTCACTATCCCACCACTTCATCCTCAAAATAATCATTTTAAGATGATTTTCACAATTAAAACTAGATAGAGTTTTGGGGCAGATATTTGGCAACCAGCACTCAAAGGCTGTTTTGTGACAGATTTCAGTCACAAGTCCTTACCAAGGAGTAAACAGTAGACATATAATCACTATACCATTTGCTAAAATTACCAAAAGCAGACTTATATTTTGATTTTTGAAAGTTTCAGATGAAAATAGAAAACCTTAATGTTGCTATGATAGTATATTTTTCAGAGAAGAAAGAACATTTTCTTTAACATTTTAGGCACATTAGAGTATAGAATGTACTCAGATTTTTAGTGATAAGGATAAACACAACTTTTTCCCTTCTGTATACTATGATTGTTTCAGGGGCTAATGAATAATAAGTCCCCATTTTATGAATGTACTTTCAACCTTTGAGGAACCACTTTGAGTTTTTTATTATGCTTTTTTCTTCTGAAGGCAAAGTGTATTTCCTTCCCCCACTTTATTATGAGCAATGCCACTCTAATGGAAGGAGGATAGATTAAGGATAGGGGAGTTACATGAACTAATTTAAGCTTAGTGTTCAGTAAAAACCCTAATAAATGTGAATAATTAATTATTGAGTTATGTTAATATAGGTATACATTGGATATTGAGATTTTTTGGCGTGTCTCTTTGCATTATATATAATATTAATACTATTATGTGGAGGACTGCCGACAAAAGGTAGCAGAAGCTAGTATCAATGGGCCGTCATTTCATTATGAATCCTTTTGTAGGCCGAGCTCTCCAAAAGCAGATACTGAGATGGACTGTGACATGCCTTGTATTTATTCATCAAGCATCAACACCTGTGGAAGGAAAAAGGCAGAAGTAGATTTGGGAGAAGGTAAAAGTCTACCTGCATAAATAATAGGCCTGAATAAAAACTCAGCCAACCTTGCAGAAAACTTGGGAGTACATGTATGACCTGCCTCATAATCTTCACCATAATCAGTCACTGAACATGGCTTACACTAGGACAGGCTGAGGCAATTCTAAAGGAACTGACGGCTGCAGTCTGCTGACAGCTAACACAACAAGCCATTCCTCAAAAGCAGATTTACTTAACACATCCCTGTGCCCTTCAAAGTCCATTCAGTGGACTACTCATCATTTCTGTCCTCTGCTGTATTCAACTCAGCTTCTACTTTTGCCAGTATCTGTGATTTCCCTGGTGCTATGACCTAGACCCCCATCCCTAAGTGTTTGGAGACCCTGATTGCCATGTCGTTCTTAGGCTGAGGTTAATGAAGGTGTTCACTTATAGTCACAACTGGGACAGTGTATACCAGCAGGCAATGAAGTGGATTATCTGGATGATAGCTACCCATATCCTCCCTGCCCCCACTGTGTAACAGCAGCCCCACCTCCTTCTGAGATGATCAGCATTAATTAAACCTGCAAGCTGCTGACTTCTGCCTTTTACCCTGGAATTATTCTCAAATAAGTGGAGATGTCCAAGAGACTGTGCCACAGGTTTAAAAACCCTTCAAGCAATAGGATAAGACAGATCTACTGTGGTTACAGATTATGCATTTTGGAGGATCATAAGGGGGACACATCAGATTAAAATATTAACAAGATGAAAACCAACATTCAAGTGACCTGTCTTTAAATTTTAAGAAACATGGGTTGTCTGTAAAAACTTATGCTTTGGAATCAGATAATTCAATACAATAATGCCAATGGCTTTAGTTTCCTGGAATATAAATAAAAGAATCCTTTCTGAAGGAATAAAACTTCATGTTAGTTTTCAAATAATTTCAAAAATAATTTGTTTCAAATAAAATATCTAGCACATAATCAATTCTAGAGAGCTAAATAATAAAAACTAGACATAAATCTATGCTTAATATTATAAGAAGATGATAGCTAAGCTTGAAATATCCAAAAGATAATTGGAATTTTTAAAAAATAGTGACAGATCAGATTTGGACCAAAAAAAGCCAGGAAAAATTATAAAAACTGATAAACACATAAATTTCAATTAACAATTCAGTGAATGGACTTAGAAGAGTAAACACATCTGGAAAGAGAATTAATTGCCAGAATGGTAAGTCAAAATAAGTGATACAGAATGAGGATACAAACATAAAAAGATGGAAAATGCAGAGCAGTAGAAGAGATATAGGAGGTAGAGTTTAACAAATATTTAATTGGCAACCTGGCAAGATAGGAAAGGGAATGGAGTAAAAAAAATATATATATATATACATATTTGAGTATTTAATAGCCAATAATTTTCCAAAACAGTTAAAAGTCATCCATTCATAGTTTCAAGGTGCTCAAATAGCCCCAAATGATCATAAAAAAATCCTGACCAAACTCATCATAATGAAACTGTAGAAATCCAAAGAAAAATAAAATAAATCACATGAGCTAGAGGGGGGAAAAGAGATTATATTTCAACAGCAAAATTTTAAGAAATTTTTCTTTTCCTTGGAAGTAATTAAAGCCAGAAGATTGTGGACTGTGTTCAAAGCACTAAATATATAGATATATAGCTATTCCTATAGATAATCTATAAGGGAAAAATATATACTTCAAGAATTCAAATCAGTCAAAGATATTTCCTAGCAACCTAAAAGAAAGAATGCAATACCAGAAGACCTAAGCTACAGGCCATTCTGAAGGTGTTTGACAATTTTGAGCAGAATGAACTGTTTTCAGATGAGGTATTAGCAATGTAAAAATAAATGAAGAACAGTAAATGTAATAAAAATGCAAGAGAATCTAAATGAATATTGATTCTACAAAGCAATAGAAATATCCTTTGGGGTCAAACACTTTATGGATAATAAATTAAATTGCATATTGTACTGGTTGTTGTCCTCTGGAGAAACAGAACCAATAATATATATATATATATATAAAGAGAGAGAGAGAGAGAGAGAGAGAGAGAGAGAGATGATAGATAGATAGATAGATAGATAGATAGATAGATAGATAGATAGATATACATAGAGAAAGGAGATTTATTATTTATTTATTATTTATAGACATTTGCTCATGGCTACAGAGGCCAAGAAGTGCCACAGTCTGCTCTCTGCAAGCTGGAGAACGAGGAAGCCTATGGTGTAGTTTAAGTCTGAAGGCCCAAGAACCAGGAGCTCCAGTCTTCTAGGGCAGGAGAAGATGGACATCCCTGGAAGAGGAAGAAAGAGAGGTTGAGAAGGACAGGGAGAAGCAGAGGTAGAGAGAGGAAGAGAGAGAAAGAGAGCATTTCTTCCTTTCTCTGCCTTTTGTTTTGTTTTGTTTTCTCTTTCTGGGTCCTCAACAATGCCTGCCCACGTTGGTGAGGATGATCTTCTTTTCTCAGCCTACTGATACAAATGCTGATCTTTTCCAGAAACAGTCTCACAAACACACCCAGAAATAATGTTTTACAGTCTCTCTGGGCATCCCTTAGATCTGCCAAGTTGACACATAAAATTAACTCTCACACAGTCAAGAATAGCAAAAACATTTGGGATGAAGATAAATGGAGTTAACGTGCTCTGAACTCCTTTTATTATCTGTGAGAAGAATGAGTGTGTCAGTAGATTTTGATTAGTAAGGGATGTATACTGTATTTTCTTAGTTAACTACTGCAAGAAAAAAACAATAAAAGAAACATAGCTTCTAAGCTAATGGAAGGAAATGTGGTATGGTAAATGTGGAATTATCAATCAAAGAAGGAAGAAAGCAGAGGAAATGAATAGAGACAGATTATACAAAAAGAAAAAAAAAAGCCAGAACAAATGTGTTAAAATCGCACAATATCAGTAATAGCACTAATTATGTATGGGTGCATGCTCCAGTAAAACACAAATTGTCTAAATGGATAAAAAGTTAAATAAATTCATATAACAATGAAACAATCACACAATAAAGAAAGCCATTTCCAGTAGATATATAAACATATAGAAAGGCTGAGGTAATTACATTATGTTAAGATAAAATAGAAATTAAAGCTAAGCTTACCCAGATATAAGTAGTTAACTTCAAAAGATAAATCTTTCAATTCACCAAAAATATGTAACAAGTTTAACTTTGTATGAATTTAGTAAAATGACCAGAAATTATACACGGCAGTAATTGATAGGCAAGCAGAAAATAGCAGAAAAGCTAGAGAATTGCTGAATAGACATTAATCAACTTGATCTGATACACATATACAGAACATGGTTATATAAGAAAGAACATAGGTTCTTTTCAGGAACATGTAAAATATCTTGAAAAAGTGATTTCAATTAACAACTCATTATGAAGGACTGAAGTCATATTAAATGTATACCAATTGTGGTACAATAAGCTAGAAATATTTATTAAATGATTTTAAAGGTAAATTAGTAATAAAAGAACATTTTTTTAAATGTATCTTGAAAATTTTAACGTAACCCTTAAAACTGAAAATAAGACTATTTTCGTGTAAGTTAAAAACAAACAAACAAACAAACAAAAAACAATCACCCATGATAACTCTTACATTCAGTTTTGTCCTAAAGATCATCTGGAACTCAGTAAACTAAAAAAGAGAAGTGATAATCTAAAGAATGGAAAGGAAAAAAAACCTCTGGCTCTTGCAAAGTTATGATTGTGCACATAAAAAATGTGGAAAAATCAACACAGAAATTACTACAAATATTGATAAATATCACAAGATTTATAGAAGGGAAAAACCAGGAAACGGCAACAAAAAATAAAGAGGTTAAAATGAACTAAACAAACAGAGCAAGAAATTAAATGGCATGTAGAATAAAATAAGAAGTTCTGCAAAGTCTATGTGGAATTTATCCAAAGCCAAAATAGCTAATAATTTCTTATGACTGGAAAAATACATGTCTTTATATTAAGAAAACCTTAATATTGAGCCGAATATCCAGAAACATTCTGATAAAATGCCAAACATAAAGGAAAAAAATAAATGTTCTAAAAGATATTCAAAAAAACAATATGTGTCACATATGAAAGAATATTAGACTGAAAGACAAGGTTTCATCTGCAACAGCGTTCTAGAAAAAAAATAATAACTAAAATGTTGAGGAAATATTTTTATCCTATAACTTACCTAGGTAAGTTCGGAAAAAATTATACTCGTAGTTGATTTCTCATTATCAGTAAATACTAGAAAAATGAATAAAAATTTTAAATTTCTCAAGAAAAATATCCTTCATTCTAGAATTCTATTTCCTGTATATTCTTATTTAGGAATTTTTAAGATGAGGTAGGGTTACAAGATGTAACATTTTCAGATTAGAATAAAACTGAAAGTTTACCACTAATAAAGAATTCTTTTTTTTTTTTAAGATTTTATTTATTTGATGTAAAGAGAGAAGGTGCACAAGCAGGGGGAGGAGCAGAGGGAGAGGGAGAAGCAGGCTCCCCTGAGCAGGGAGCCCTACTGGAGGCTCAATTCCAGCACTCTGGGATCATGACCCGAGCCAAAGGTAGAAACTAACCAACTGAGGCACCCAGGCACCCCCTAACAAAGCATTCCTAACTACTGTTATGGGTTATGTGACATTCATAAAATTTAGCTTTCTCACTTGTAATCCATGGAGGAAGAGTGTATAATTCTATTTCATATTGTGTACAAATTACATTCTAAAATTGTGTCAAGTACAATTTTTTGATATATGGTTAGGCTTCAATGAATATTATTTATCTTTACTATTACTTTTCCTTATTAAATATATAGAAATTATGTTGTATATTTTTAAAAGAATAGAATTAAAACACATTTATTTAATTTATTTTTCCATCTTTATTGATATATAATTGACATACAATATTAATTTACACAACGTCATTGTGACTTTAATAAATTGACCTTTGTTTGTTAAGTAGAGCCTGGGCTGTCACATGGTGAACCATGGGTTTTAATAAAAGGCCACAAGGGAATTGAAAGATAAGTTCAGGGCGCCTGGGTGGCTCAGTGGGTTAAAGCCTCTGCTTTCGGCTCAGGTCATGATCTCAGGGTCCTGGGATTGAGGCCCGCATCGGGCTCTCTGCTCAGCAGGGAGCCTGCTTCCTCCTCTCTCTCTCTCTCTGCCTGCCTCTCTGCCTCCTTGTGATCTCTCTCCCTCTGTGAAAAAAAGAAGAAAGAA